>JASCZW010000345.1:0-554665 GCA_034211315.2 Aedes japonicus | reverse complement strand
ATTACAGACCCCGGTGTTTGACCGGGACACTATTGGGAGAAACAAATCGTCCTGTGCATGCGTTGCACATTTCTAGTAAATACAGTCAATATACCGATAAATGCTTGCACCTCCTCAATTCTTATATACATTATTGAAAGACGTATGAAGGCAACACACTTGTAACTTAGAAGCGAAATAAAGGATTATTCTCATTAGTAGACCCAATGAACACGGGTCGTTTGATTTCATCAGTCCGAACCAGACACTCGTAAATAGTGTTTACAGCACTGACATTCAGGAGCATCGTACGAAAGAGAAATGATGATAGGCAGGAACGTTAGACAGCAGATCTGGTGAACTTCAGATAGATATTGAAGCTCTTTAAGCGTCTAATTGTTTTGTTTTCAATCTTTGTGTGTGCAAAAGACAACAAAACAAAAGGCAAAATCCGCCCAGAATGTTGTACCGACAGTAACTCACAATTCAAGTGTATTGTTATGGAAACGAAACGTATACAAAGGCCGACACTAAACAGATACTGTGGACAGGTGTTCTTCCAAAGGTTGGTCGCTTCCGAACCTGCAGGTGGAAAAAGATACGGTTGATATTTTACCAAAATCTTTCTAGGCGATCTGTGAATTTTGAAAAATAGCCAGTCCCTTCACCACATTTCAGCAACCATGGCATCAATGGGCAAATGCACAAGGATGAATGCTTCCAGAATTTCCTGCTGCCTTTCCTGAAGTCCTATGGAGGTCAGAGTCTGTATTGTAGGATATGTGAAGTGTGTTTCATATTCATATAATCTTTTTTCAACAGCAGATTCTTGAAAAAACTCAGAAATATTTTTTTCTAGACTATTTAAGAATTTTGCAAAACCTTCTAACAAGATTCCAAAGAAAGCCATAATGACAATTGTAAATATACTTTCAACACAGTTTTCACCATCAGGTCACCATCACCAAACCGCTTTTCTAAAACTTATGAAAAAATCACAGGTATTTGAAGAAATCTCATTGATCTCAGATTTGTTGTTACAGATTTTTATTTCAATAACACCAAACTCATTGCTTTGGCCTCCTTTATGCCCATGAAACATGGGCATTGCTCGTGGAAGACCAACGGGTCCATGGTGTCTTTTTTTTGTGATTGTAATTGTTAATTTTATTCAGTACGATAATCCTGTTAGTTTAACTCTTTATATCAGGGCAAGGAAGTTGAACGGATGCTGCGTACGATCAACCGTTGAGTGTGTATGGCACACGAAACGTGGAGGAGGTGAATAAACCACAAATAGCATCAGTTGCTGGAAGAACTTCGCATCTCTCACACCGCTGAAAATCTGTCAATTTCGGTGGGCTGGGTATGTCGTTAGAATGTCGGACAACTGCCCAGTTGTAATGGTTCTCGATAACGATCCGACGGACACAAGAAAATAGGCACGCAACGAGCAAGGTAGATCGATGATGTAGACTACTTGCGGATCATCCGCAGGCTGCGAGTCTGGCGAAGTGCAGCCATGGACCGAATAGAAGGGAGACAACTTTTGTATGACAGCAGAGGCCACCCCGGCCTTGGCTTGAACTTGGTTGAACTACAACAACAGAACTACAATTATTGGAAGATATGAAGAGAAAGTGTTGATAGTTCCGTCAGTGTTCGACAGGTTGCAAACATTGAAAATTGAGCGAAGGGCTTGGATATAGCGGTACTCGAACCAAGTACGTATTATTTTTGCCTTACATCCTCAATGCGGGGTTGGTCAAGGCACGAACGAATCCGCTACCTTGACAGGCAAAAGGAACGCGCTTGATCGTGCTCATGTACTACAAATAGCTTGTGATAGTTTCTAGCGGTTGTTTGTACACACTCCGTTTTATTGCCTACATGGGAGAGAATTGTTGTGTATAAAAATAAACCCGAAACGGAGAGAGTTTCTCTACCATGTAGCCAATAAAACGGAGTGCGATGATCAACATACTTCTCTGTATGACCGAGCAGGTTTCCAAATACGAATCATTGATATTTTCATCTCTGTGAATTATTTCACATCGCGGAAGAATTATCTCATAACAGTATTTAATTAAATCACTGATATGTTCGTCCAAACATCCTGAAACAAAATCAATTAGAAAGAAAGGAACTCGAGAGCATTCTTCGCGAAATCTAAAAAAATAGGCCTCAGTACTATCTTCTCATAAAATTTCGATCATCAGAATTGTGTTGAGATTTGAATTTGTATCTTTAAAGAAATCGGTTTTATTCAAAACATCACAACAAATTTCATGTTTTTCTTTATCATTCAAAACACAAATATTCATTGCTAATGAGTAATAGGTATAAACACATTGTTTAGTCCTGAATTTCCAAAATGACGTAAATGTAACAGATTCTCAAACCCTCTAGGATTCAACAGATTCTTGTTAATTTTTGCACAATTCCAAATATTGTTTATAACAGTGCATCCCAAGGGGTTAGTTAAAGGCACTTTTGAAAGTATAGACGAACTTCATTTGGCATTTTTATAAAAATTTCATCTCTCAACCCAGGAAATGGTCGATTTATTTCGTATCTGATATTGAAGTTAAAACCTGTCCACGTTAAATTGTGTACTCCAAAATTATAGCACCAAAAAATCATACGCAATATTCAACAAAACCGATTGTTTATTTCGCAATAATAGAGTTATCTTTACATCAAAAACAGTTGATTGAGATGTTTATCCTTCTTTCTGTAAAATTCTCGATCTTTCTGAGATACACCCACTGTCTAGGTTCCGTACGGTATCTTCAGATACACTTGCCGTGTCGAAATCATCGATACCATTTGCTTTCTTTTTAGTTTAGAAGAGTTTCCGCTTAACTAGAGCCCAGTATTTCTCTATTGGGCGAAGCTCTGAACAGTCTAATGGATTTGCTGTTTTTGGCACGTATTTAACCTCTTGTAACCGGTAACCGTGGATTTTGCTGCCGTTCGTGCAAATGCGTTTGCGCACTTCCACATGATTCAACGCAATTTCACTGAATGTAACAAGAATGTTAATATGTTGTACCAAGAAATAAAGTGGAAAACTTAAGTGGAAAATATAAGTGAAACATAATAATTCATTACATAATACATACATAATTCAAATTTAAACTGGAAAGTGTCCGAAACTTAACGTGGACAGGCTTTAATACCCATGAACATTCTTCGTCTCGAATCTAAAAAAACTAAAAGGGACAGCCCAATGGGGTTGTACGCAAAGTTGACGTAGGACTACGAAGTAAAGTGTGAAGGTGTACCTCTTTTATAACCTTCGTGGCTGGTTAGGAGACGTTCGTTACTTAAATATGAAGTCTGCGCTAGGAAAGAACTGTGCATTTGGTAAATTTACTCTGAAAAATTGGCATCACAAGACATCACCTTGTATTTGCAATTATTTCAATAGTAGAATGTTAAAAGCAATAGATTTAAATATTGGAATCGAAGCGTAGAATATATTCCGATCGATTGAGGTAAAAATTTTGGAAATCAATTGAGGAATGACTTTGTTATTAACGTTCAAAACCTAAGCATATTTCGTGACGCTCCAAATTTTTGTACTCGCAACGTGTACCCCCCGTATTAAAAACAAAGACGTAGTCCTACGTCAAAATCAACTGGCTAACACAGTTATCAAGAGGGTTGTTATGCCCATACGTAGTTCTATGGTGACAGACAATAAATAAACTTCGGTCGCAAAGCTGGCAAGACGGTGCATAAAAGTTGATGTTTTGCAACAGTGCAGTGAAATTTACACTACCTTCAACTGGGCCAAAAACAAAAAACCTCTGTAGTTAAGTATGTCTGTGTATTGCAATTTCTTATTCAATCAGTCTACAACGGTTCGGATGTTTGCTGAGCCATTCCACGGAAGTTGACGAAGAGCATACCGTACAAAACTGCGTTGAACCCCTTCCATTAGCATGATCTGCACTGAGTGATAACGCGACCACGCACTTGTAGATTTTTAGATAGTCAGCGTAGACGAGAAGGCGCGGTTTCTGCCGAAAGCACTAGTCATTCACGAACAGTATAAAAATCAGTGGTTCCAGAATGCTTCTTTACGGTAAACCTGACGGGATGGGGAAGACGCGTTACCGACTACCGTTTGATTTGACGAAAGCGCTCCGACCAGATAAGTAAGAGTACAACCATTCGGTGATTCAATAAGGAAAGCCCAGATACTTCAGCTCTTGTCAATTGTAAGGGCTTGTGAAACATTGTCGAAAACCTTCGAAAAATCGAAGTTTATGGCACCAACTTGGTGAAAATTCTCTATTTTCATTGATAGGAAATTTACGTAGGACATCAAAGTCGTCAAATGTTTAACATTGGATGAAATCTCAAATCATATTTTTTTCGAATTAGTATATTGAGTTGCTTCTCCGAGTAGCATTTAATTTTTACATATCATATGACCACATTGAAAATTAATTTTAGTTTGTTCTGTGAAATCGAAGGTAGAACTAAGCATTTACACTTTGAAGTACGCAAAAACACTTTTATCGACTAATTATTCACAGGAGAAGCTTAGATTTAACTTTAAAATTTACAACTGCTGGAGAACAGAAAACCCGTGACAGTTCTTGAAACACCAACTGCCCGTGAGCAAAGCTTACTGCGATCTCCCGAGTTTTTGGTAATAATGAAAGAACATAAATTTTATTTTTCAACTGTGGCGGATCTTGATACAGCTGCTTTAACATTTAATATCAGTCTGCCAAAATACTCCGATACATCGGATTTCATCATGATCTTACTTTAGTTTTGGAAAACATTTCAGTGGTTGCAGAGACGTGATAGTTACTACTTCAAGCTTTTGATCAAGATGACAAATCGTCGACGGATATTCCCGAAAACTTCATAAAAGCTTGTATTTGTTTCAAAATTAATTGAAGATTCAACAGATTCCCCCGTAGAAGGAGTTTGCTTTAATGAAAGTGACGAGCTTGACGGTGAATTTAGTAGAGGTTGACTCGTGAAAAAAGTTTCCTACGATGAAAATGACTAAGTTGGTGATGACATTCGTTCCCCAAATTTTCCATCTTCAGAAGAGATAACGGATTTTTTTCGATCATTACGATTTGTAATTCTAAAGCAGCCGTTTATACACTGTTTATAACTGTTATCCATTGGTTGTCTCTAAAATGGAGCACTGCTCAATTATTTTGAGTAATCAAACATAAGAGACCACTGTTTTGTGATATTTTAATACAAATAGCTTAGCTTTGTAATATTTAACTTTATCCATCATATACGATGATTTTATCTTCCCTGTTTAATATATCACTGAACTCACAGTATGTATTATTATATATAATTGTGATGCAGTTTTATCTTCTTTAGTACGCACAATGTAGCACTTGTTGAACTAACGATACATAAACGTAACACACTTTTGTATGTGAAAAGCTGGTTTTTAACTTTCTTTTAAAAAAATGTATAACTAGCGACTACTTTGGAAAAAATTGACAAATATCGTTAAATACGTCGCAAGTACAAGGACAAATACAAACAAATAAATAGACAATTGTTTTTCGAGAATAGGTAAAAATGATGGGCCGGTAGATTTTTGCATAACTAAGAAAAAACAGCATCATGAAAATATCACCAATGTAAGCTTACAAATTAGTTAATATGAAAATATTCCCCTTCTGATTTTTTAAAACAAAATTTCGTTCACTCATCCATGAACTTTATGCGTGGACAAAGTTTCGTAACAATTTGAGTAGTTACATAAAAATCAGTACGACAATACATAAGAATCCCCATCAACGACGTTGTTCGAACTTCGATCATACCTATCAATCTTACCTTTTTGTCACCACCCTTCGGAACGTAGGCATCGTTTTTCGCCTCGATTCTGGGCGCTGCCTTGATGTCTATTTTTTTCGTTTCGATTTTAACATGCCCGCCACCCGGTTTGTGGGTAGCATTTTCCAGCGATCCTATCTTTGATCTAACTACCTTTAAGTTAGGCGAAGGAGCTGCACCGACTTGTATTTTATTCATCGGTACTTCTGTAAATAAATGCGGTCAAATTGAAATAAAGTGGGTCTGTCGAGAGGTATCGGAAAACACGAATCTTACTTTTAATTAACGGCTCGGATGGAGTTTCTGGAGTTTTAGCAGTGAGTCGTTGCTTTGATGTGCTTCTGGATCGTGTTTGCGGGGTGATGCTTTCTGGTCGCCGCAATGCTGGTATTTTGCTGGGTGACTTTAATGGTGAACCTGGAGAGGTTGGACCATTTCGATCCTGTGACAATTTGAGAAAGAAAAAAAAAACAGTTAGATTACACAAATCTTCGTTGTATTTGATCTACGAAATAATTATTAACACAACCTTGAATGATCTTTTCAATGCAAATTTGACTCTGTTAGTTTTTTTTGTAAATTTCTCCTTGATCATTGAACAGAAAAAAGGACTACTTTTTCCTCTAAAAGGAAGTTGCAAACTTCTCTAAGTAACTGTTCAGAAAAAAAACCTGGATATCCACGATACAAGTTGTTTGGCTACAGTCAGCCAATATATATTAGCAGAGTAATATGCAAGCAATGCCTTATTTCGGAGGCCAATAGAAGACTGAAAACCAAACCCATCGTTACCGATTGTGGAGGCAAGTAGACATGGAAAGTGATTAATATCGCAATGTCTAATGAAGCGCAAAACCAACCCACATTGTTTGCAAATGTATGCTCCTATTCGACATTTTTCACTCATTGAGGAGCAATATAAAAATCGAAGTTGTACAGACCAAACCATCTCAATGCGACGGTTGATGAATTGGTATCTTTGTGATGACGATAAACTTCCCAATAACCTTTAGTAATGATAACCACGACAACATAAAAAATCATGAATGTTCAATTTCGCTAGAGTAAGACGATCATTTTTTTTTCATTATCATGGAAACCCAAATATACCTTTGAAGGAAATCAAGAAATTTTTTGGCTGTCAAGGCTGCTTGCTTAAAAAATGGAAAACGAATACATTAAAACAATAAAGTTATTTGAGCTCTTCAAGATTGGGAGAATTGAATCGATAAAAGTAATTTATATGTAAAACAAAGTATGATAGCGGATTGTAACGGGTGTCCACTAAATAATGAGAACGAAAAGAATGGGTCAGGAAAAAAATACTAGTGAAGTTTTGTTCAAACTGATTTATTTTATTAAAAGGGTCAACTTAAATCTTCAAACTAAGTTTAGTGAATATTGTCATATGGTCCGTGGTCCACCGTGCGGCGCAGCTTAGTTGTTATGCTGGAACATGACCGTTGGACGGCAGCCACATCGATTTTTCGGATGCAGCTTTTGATCCTGTTGGTAAGTTGCTTGGTGTTCTTGGCCTTCCAATTATCCTTGTATACCATGGAGCTCAAAAGACCGAAGAAATCCTCGATAGGACGGCACTGTGGCAAATTTGTCGGATTCCGGTCTTTTGGGACATATGGTATATTTTGGCTCTCCAAAAACGTTAGCGTTTTTTTTGCGTAGTGCGATGATGCCTTGTCCGGCCAAAACACGTATTTGCCATCCGAGTGATGTTGTTTAAGAAATGGGATGAGTATTTTCTGCACACACTCTCTTTGGTACACCTCCTGGTTGATGGCCAAACCGCTTGGTTTGAACCACGGCTTCGAAATACCCTTATCGGATATTACGATGTATAACATAACCTTCGATTCAAATTTGTGCTTGAACTTATACATTACTTTTGGAGGAGTAGTAGATTTGTCCTTAGTGTAGAATCGGTCGGTCGGAGAGTGCAACGATTCATTCATCTAAAATGACATTTCTATGCAGCCGTTTTTGTTCTGATGGAAAAGTATTGAAATCATTCTCATTTTTTAGTGGACACCCGTTACAATTTCAGCTGCCTTATTTTGTATTTACTCTCACTCAAGAAAACTACATACATCTCCTACTGTACGGTGAATGGTACCATCTATCCACCAGAGTTTCTTTGCGGTCTTACAGCTAATTTAATTTTTTTTGTACGTTACTTTTTCAGAGATGTTCGCTCATTACCATGCGGCACCAAGTGTGCACATTAATGTTTTTTGCTAGAATGAAAGATATGAAGAGAAAGTGTTGAAAGTTCCGTCAGTGTACGGCAGGTTGGAAATCGAACAGATGTTTTGAAAAATTCAGCGAAAGAGCATGGGTAGGTCGAGGCACGGACGAGTCTGCCACCTCAACAGGCAAAAGATGACGTATGGAAAGCGCAAAACAGAGTGCACACAATCTATCGCTAGATTAACTATCACAAGCCATCAGTGGTACATGAGCGCTTTCCATACGTCATCTTTTGCCTGTTGAGGTGGCGGACTTGTCCGTGCCTCGATCTACCCCGCAGTGGGATGTTATGCAAAAGATGACGTCCATGGTTCGAGTACCACTGGACTCATGCCCATTCGCATAATTTTTCAAAACATATGTTCGATTTCCAACCTGCCGTACACTGACGGAACTTTCAACACTTTCTTTTAATGTCTTTCATTCTAGCAAAAAACATTAATAAGCACTCTTGGTGCCTCATGGTGATAAGCGAACATCTCCTTCTACATCATGGTTAATTATTTGTATCCCCGTTCCTGTAATTACCAGAGTCAGTCATAGAGAAATATGTTTCGTTTCTGATTCGAATACTTCAAACATCATCGACCCAAACTTGGTCGGTGTGGAAAATGATGTTGATGATGAGTGGGTAGAAGAAGATCCTTTTAGTTCTGAAGATCAGGATAACGGGGAAGAAATATACGTGTCGAAGTGTGGCAGTATTCGATGGAGCACTAATCTTTCGATTGTAGTGAAATCGCATCGCACTAATGGTGCATGAAAATTTGATATGGATGTAAGTACAATAAAAACCCCACTGGACGCGTTCATCTTGTTTTTAGATGATTCTATTTTACTTATCATTTGTCAATTCAGCAATGCGGAAAAAAGTCATGATCCTGACTTTGGAATCATTGACAGATATGTGCTTCTTGCCTTGATAGGTGTTTTGATTGCCGCAGAAAAAAACTATGACTCGAAAACACATGTTCAAGAGTTGTGGTCATCAAAAACTTTCTTTATTTGCAAAGTTTGCTTGAAGATTAATTTTCTTTGTGTATTCTCAAAAAACAAAAAAATAACACCTCTTTGAATGAAAAAACAACGACGGCAACAACGATTCCCGGTCTGATCTAGGAATTTTTCGTTAAGAAAAATATCTCGACTCTTGAGCATAGGGTATGAAAAAAGTTGTCAGGAAGAACGCAACGAAGAATTGTTCAAACTGCAAGTTACTCATTCAAAAGTTTGGAACAAATTAAGGCTGACGTCTCATGTTCTACAATGTATCGAACATTGAAAAGCTCTCCTTATATTCAGCGACAAAAACTGAAGCAAGCTCCACGACTCTTACCTCACCATAAACAAGCCCTACTCGAATTCGCACGAGCTAATATGCGTAGAGATTCGAGTAAGGTATGTAACCTTCATTATTGACTATTATAAAATTAATTAAGTTCCTTTGTCCCACAAGGTAATTTTTTCTGACGAAAAAAAATTCAATCTGGATGGCCCAGATGGATTTTTTTCATACTGGAGTGACTTATGAAAGGAGCAGCGTTACTTTTCGACTCGTAACTTTGGTGGTGGTAGTTTGATGGTTTGGGGAGCATTTTGTCAAACTGGAACGATGCAGATTGCTTTTCCATCCACCAGAATGAACAATCGGGAGTACATTGAGATACTCCAAAGTAATTTGCTACCATTCTTGCGGCAACATCGTCGAGCTTGTTCTCCAGACCAAAACCCGATCTAGAATATGTGGGGATTGATCGTACGTGAAGTATATGCAGACAATAAGCAGTGCGCAGGCGTTCATGATCTGAAACAAGCCGTCTTATCTGCATGGCAAGGAATACAAGTATCTACTAACCGTAACTTAATTCAAAGTATGCCGAATAGGTTGTTTGAACTGATTGAGAACAAAGGTTGACCAACCCATTATTAACATTACGATTTTCAGGTTAACATCGATGAAATCTTTAAAAGAAAAATAAATTTTGAACTGGTTGTATAGTTATGGAACATAAAATTTTTATGAATCTTTTATTATCAAGCTAAATACAATATGCTTAGAGTTGAAAATATTGCAGTAAAAATAGACAACAAGTATCTATTATTCTGTGAAACTTATTTCGAAAAATCACTAATTAATCCAAGAAATCTCGAAAAAAAATCAGTGGTTCTGTAGTTTTGACAAGGAGTGTATTAATTCCTGTTTATTGATTGCCGACCAGTGATCAGATGTGATGGAGATGATTCCCAAATCACTTACTGTGACGAGAACTGAGGACATCCGGCGACAGGCTGCACATTTCCAATATCTAAATTGCGGATTATTTTTATCAAAACTTGGGCAGTCTTCGGACCAAAATCGACGACTGTCTATGACTGTAGGTGAATGTCATTATTTTAACCAAAACGTGGCTGAACAATGTTTTCTATTCTACGTAGCTGTTCGATTAACTATACCGCGTGAACAGAAAGGATCGCAGCTCTATCAGCAGCTACTGTTTGTAATTCCCTTGAGCATATGTGGGAGCAAATAGATATGTGACAATACAACATCAGCTGCCAGTGCACTTCATTTATTTCCATGTTTTGACGCAGTTCAACATGATCAAACACATTTAACATGCTATATCTTATACATGCAAATGACGCAAATGTACCTAGGTTTGCAATCTGCTAATTCAGCTGCTAGGAAATGTGATGTTTTGCAGCACAATTAATTAAAAACAGCCTTTGACAACTGGGCCGCAACACCTTCACGAGTTTAGGATGATCTACGTGATATTCCACGCGATGTACTGGACACTTTTTGGATCAACGCAAACTTCTAAAGAGACAAGGAGGCTGAAATGTTCGTTGGGATTTCAATGGACCACATTAGATTCCACCGGTCAACCAAGTCCATTTGTATTGGGTTCCTGGCAATTGTGGTATTGATGGAAACGAGAGAGCCGATGAACTAGCAAGACTCGGATCGTCTCATCAGTTTGTAGAGCCTGAACCCTGAATTAGAATGGAGATGAAAGCCTGGGATGGGAAAACTTCAAGATGATTCATGTCGATTTTGAGACATGGATAAAGAAGACTTGGAACACTTATGTCACTGCCCGGAAATCTCCAAAAAAAGGTTTAAGTTCTTGGGCAAAGGGCTACTAGAACCCTTTGAGATTTAGATAACAAACCCCAGTACGGTAGTGCAACGCTTTAAGTCAAACATTGGCGATCACTTCTAGCAATAGTGATGCGTCATGCTGACAATATCTAGTGCAACAAAAGGGGATATGTCATAACAGATCTTAAAATTTGGTCACAGTGATGAAAATACCCGGCTTGTAAACACTAGATTCCACCGGAGTTATCGAAGCGTCCAGTTTCAGCATTTCTTTAATTCAACCAAAAACTTTTTTCGTAAAGCTAGATACATCCCTCTCTGTTTCCCATTAACTCACAACCGTTGTATTCTTACTCTGTTGCATGCTCGAAGGGTTTTGAAATCATAGTGAATGAAGCACTATTTAGTTGATGCAGTCCATATCATTACAATTTGTTTTTTCCTAAACTTATTTATTTTTAATTTTTTTTGTTAACCGGGACTCCTTTCAAATCATTTTGCCAGCCGTACACGAAACATGTCGTCCAAGTAAACGCTGTTGCAAATGACCCGGAAGGAGCCACGTTTGACAATTTTGAGTGCTTTCGTCTGTTTTTTCAATTGTCTTTTTGTAATTTTGTTGGTCAATGTTACATTTGCAAGTATATTACGGCGTTCTGTAATTTTCTCAGTCTTTTGTCAGTCTGGGAAGTTTGTCATGTATGTGCTATTAGAGTCTTCCGAAGCAGTTTTCTCGAACCAAAAAAAGAAGCCATTGTATTGTTCTTGTGCGTTAGAATGATATAACTTAACTGATTTTGAAGCATTTCACCAGCTGCTGACAATGTCAGGCTGACATTGCCTCAAAAGGTGTTACATTTTCAAGTCTGCTTTCTGTTTCTCTTAGTCTGTCCACTGTTTTGTATGGTGTCGTTTCTTCTTTTTGTTATTTAGTTTGTCAGTGTGTGTTTTTTCAGCCCTTTGTAGTTTAGCTCGTCATTTATGTGCTGCAGAGTCTTTCTGAGCAGTTTTATCGAATCAAAAATAAGTTGTCATTATGTCGTTGAGATATTTGAATTCTAACAGTTTTAGTAATGTATGATGTAAGTCTCAGTAGGCCCAACAGTATAATTTGTATGGTTAACTGATGGGACGCATCACAGTGGAGTTTCCTTTGAAAGAGTTTGGGAAGTAGTTGCGTCTCTTTATGTTACTAAATTAGTTAGTCAGTTTTACGGTCAAGGTGGCATTTTGTAACTTTTTCTGTCGTTTGTGATTTAGTTAATTGATGTCTAGTTCTTTTGTGCTCTGAAAATCGCCGATGCACCTCGTCTTACCTCATTTGATTGACTTATCGCTTTGTCCGCCTCAGTTAGTTCTTGTTTTCTGCGTTATTCAGTTAAATTTTATAGTTCTATTGTAGAAAAGTTAACGTTTACTTGTCCGTTCATTGCCTTCTTTTTATTTGTTTTATACTCATCTCTAAGTCGTTTGGTCGCTTCAAAGTCTTGCATGAATGTTCAGTCTAACAATAATTATTAGAGTATTCGTAAGCTATCAGATTCACTTTTGGCAATCGCGCCTGTTCCCTATCTTTTATTGAAAAATTATCGAAAATGAAGCAGTAGCTACAACTACAAAAAACATTTTATACATTATATTTCTACTAACTAGTATAATCATGAGTTCAACGACATTAGTCATTTTCTTTTGTTGTTGTTTTGGAATGAAATTGAGCTTAAATCCCACCGGATTTGGCACTCACTGACTCCTTAATGTCAACTTTTCAGAATATCAATTAGTATGCCTTTAGTTTGAAAACTTTTGGCTTCAAAAGACTTTCGATGCGTCGAACTTCAACCGACAAAAACACATCAATTTGTGCCAGAGGTAAAGATAACGTAAAAAAGTACACTTTTTTACGTTAGAGTTAGCAGAAAATCAATTTAACTAATAAAAACCATATATATCAGGCGAATTTTTCGAGATATTCAAATAGAGCACTTTTAGAATCATTCGTAGATTGCACTGAGGGAATAATCTTAGATCAGTATTATAACTCACCTTCTCTTGAGTAGATTCATCCACGCCACTATCGTTGTCACCTTCTGTGAAAAAAATATATATAAAGGGATAACATTAGTCTTCAGCGAAAATATTTTCAGATGATTGAGAGGAGAACAGTAATTTAAATTAACTTTAACTCATTTTTATCTTACTATTATCTGCTGAAGAATGGTCTCGATCTATGGAGAGATTGCTTTTAAAAGGGCTGTTACCACGAGTTTCCGCGTCGAGCTTTTTAAGAAAATTTGGTGGAACAGGGGTCTTCCGCATCGGTTCCGAGTTTTGACCACCGTTTGTTTCATCCGGTAAAACAAAGGTAACTCGATCGGCACTTGGCGTTGTCGGTGATATTTGTCTGGATTTTCCCATTGCAACGGGATGTTGCAACCGAGCTGGTCCTAGGTCCACCAGTTCACTAGGCCGACTCATAATGTCTGCCGAAGGAGCACGGCTTGAAAGTTTAGATTGATCAGCCTGGCTCATATTGCTGGGGTCTGGGGTCTTGTTTCTGTCGATTGTACCTGAACTGTCCAATAATTTATCCCTTGAAATCATGTTTTTCTCCTTATACACAATTTCTGTAGATTGTAGCGTTTGTGGTGATTGTGCAGATTTCAACGAGTCGGCTATTTTAACATAATTTCCTAGCCCTGATGGTGGCCTTGATGATATAGACATTTGACTATCTGATCTATTGAATGGTGCAGAAGATGATGATTTTGACGTTGGGCTTAGCTGACCTTCAAGAATTCTTGATGATGGGTTTGGAGTTATCTTTCCTATAACAACATCTTCATCATCATCTGTAGACAGGTAACTACTTCTGGGACTATCAACTTTTTCTACACTTAAGTCTGACTGCATGCGACTCAATGATTCTGGTGAGTTTCTTTCTGAATGATCACTAACGTTACTCATTTGTACTGGTGATCTAAAAGGCATCGAAGGAGGCCGGTTGTTGATAATTTGCTGGGGAATGGGTGTTGGTCTGTTCTGTTGTGTGCCCAGATTCGATGGTTGTGTCTGCCCAATATTTGGAGGCCTTACTACCGGAGCACCCGGTCTGATTGGTTGATTGATTCCAGCTGTTGAATTTTGGGGTGAAAATGGAGGTCGCACATTCTGAGGCATGAGATTTGGACCTCTCACTTGTTGAGGCGTTGAAGGTCGCATATTTTGAGGCATAGGGGGTCTTTGCATGCCCGGTTGTTGTAATTGTTGTTGTTGCTGGGGGGCTTGCATTGAAGGCCTCATATTTGGAGAATTTGGATACTGGTTTGCAGGACCAGGAGGACCAGGAGGTCGATTAATAGGAGGCGCTCCTGGTCGATGAATGGGTGGACCCATTGGACGCATATTTTGAGGAGACATCGACGGATTTGGTGGCCTTTGCGGTCCAGGTCCATTTTGGCTCATTATTTGTCTAGCTCCAGGTTGGTAATACGCAGGCACTTGATGTGCAGGGAACGTGCTAGTTTTCAAAGGGCCTGTAAATTGAGGTCCTAACCCTGGTGGTAATGGAGGTTTCTTTGGGAGATCAAGAACCTGTGGCGCTATTATCGGTTTAGTGTATAGCTGACGGATGAGCGGTGGAGGTTGCGAAGGTGGCTGTGGAGGCGGTTTTGGAGGCGGAACAGTAGTTGCCTGAAAAGTTGATGATCCAGCCGCACTTTCCCCAAAAGTGGACTTTGGTGCAATTGGAGCTGGGTTCTGCAGGAACAAATAATCAATTAGTTGTCTTTTTTTCTTTATATTTTTATTAAATCAAAATTGGTTTTTGTGTGTCAATAGTCCCTGTGACTGTCTGTACGAGTAAAAAAAATGAAATCATTTGTATGGATAGTTATGGATCACCAGCAATATTCAGAATGGAACGGTTAATTTGTTGGATCGCCTATTTTTTTCAACTGCACATATTTATTTTCTGCATAAATTTATTTGAATAGTTTTCAAAGTTATATCGCAAGAATGAAACCCGCTTGAAACAATCATGATGTACCTTGAATGAAGATGTATGTTTTCAATCTGATTTCTGATTGTTTCTCATTGATTCGTTGGAGTCTCGATTATAACATTTAACACAGAACAAACTGCGAAGAGTAAATTACTATCAGGAGGAAAATAAACTCATAATCACGAATTTGATCAAGTTCTGTTAACTTATACTCCTGTGAGGATCAATTAATATAGTTCAATGTTTTTACAATGTTTCTTCCATAAAAATTTGCATAAGATTGGCTATTTCTCAATTGTATTTGAAACGTCCACATTTCAATTCATATAATAACTAAAATTCAGTCTGGACGATAGCTACGCATACTTCATAATACCTTTTCCTTCGCAAAAAAAAAACACGCTATTAGGTCATTGATTTGCTCGCAGTGCTCCAAACACCGATAGATTCGAAATCATAAAAACGTAAAAACAGCAAATCCCCAATGTGAATTTATAACTCCAGCCCGAAAATCGTTCCAATGATTCATCACTCAATAACACGCGACCAGTTCTTTGCAATTTTCTGTTCATTAACATTTTCATTTGCTACGCCAAAAGAGTGCTAGGAAAAATTATGTATTCCACCCTATCCTCACTGGATTTTAACATACTGTGACTGTGTCCTCCGAAGGTATATATCGCATGCTTACCATTTTTACGCACAATTTCTTTCTTTCAATGTAAGGGAAAATCAAAATGAATAGATCATTCTCTGCTACAGTTTTCTTTAAGTAGTGGGCCTTTGTTAGTGTGTCTGTATCCGAGTTTTGATGCAGAAAACCTGAGTTGTGCCAGTATTGTTGTGAAGGTTATATCTGTATTGTTAATCCTGCCTGTGGGAAAGACACATGTTTAATTGAGCCGAAAAAGTTGTTCTGCAACAGTATAAACAAATTAGCGAAAAGCAATTTAGTGTAATTCTGCGATACACTATATATATCTTAAGATGATTTGTTGACATTATGTACATTTATAGGTCCCGTCTATGTACAAACTGCCGATACGAACACACCTTAATGGTGTTTTATGTTCCTACTCATTTTTGGAAACAATATTAACTGATTTCTGTGTCTGTCAATCCAATTTGATATTTACGCCCTACAAAGATAATGTGGTGATTCATTAATGCAAGTTATAACACTGCGTTGTTCTATGTGTTCAATAAGTAAAAGATTCAAACCGTGACATTTTGCTGTAGGATTTTTGAAAAAAAAAATATCTACACTTGTAAGTAACATTTTATAATAATACAGGAGCTACATTATCAGTTTGTGGACTTTGAAGTTGTAAGTATGTAGAAAAAACTAGAAATGGGCATTCAAATAATAACAAAAAAGAAAAAAGTAACTGAAGTGGCTAAGAGTGGACCTCAAAGGAAATAACATGTATTGCTCACATCCCGAGTAAGTTACAGAAGCCTTATGCATAATTTTTATGTTTTCTGTTTTACCTCTCCAAAATCTATTTTTTTTTCGACGGCCTATTTCCTCACATGGTGACAATCAACTACGCCAGGAAGACGACTCCACCACCTGGAACCTTCCTATCGACTCATAAAATATGAGCCGGGACCAACGGCTTTACTTTCCTTCCGAAGGAAGACGTGACTAGATTTTTTCGCCTCAGAAAAACCACCGACGTTGACTGGGATTGAACCCAGAGCCACTGGGGTGTGAAGTAGCAGTCGCGTTTACCACTACACCACCGACGCCGACTAGCCATAATCTATTTGAAATCTGCAACTTATGAAAAAAATATGAAGCGATTTTTTTTTAATAATAAAACTTGGCTTGCAACACGTTTGTTAACATGTTATTGTTCAGCAGCTTGAACGAATGTTAAATTGTTTCACAACCTTAATAACTGATGTTTTGCATCACTATCGAATTAACATTGTATGTTAAGAGAGCTCGCTCATTAAATCTTCCGATCTGCTTCCTAGCACCCGGTGGTCACTCACCCACCGATAAACTGTTGATCTGACCAAATTTTTGAGAACTGACTGCTTAGAATTATGTCAAATTTTACTAATAACTCGACTACATTAATACGAGACACTGAAGAGATCTGCACATTGTAAACGAAATACGCGTATCTGACAAGACAAGCAAAGGTAGTTGGAATTAAATGGAAAATACGAATTGTTCTTCTCATTTCTAGTAACAGATATTTTACTAAACAGCTCAAACTCTCGAGGATTCATCAAAACGTTCGATGTTCTGTTGCTTGTTAGAGCGATCTCATGCTTTCGGCGGCTAGTGGTAATTACGTACTAGTACAAAACAAACTCTGCTGCTAACTGTTTCCAAACTATCCAACATTCCAGTGATTTCTCATGGAAGTGCAGAGGATTTCTAGGCTTCTTTCAAAGCAAGTATCACATCAACACGTTCCTTCCAATTTCCTACTTGACCTGCATTCGGGCACGGCAAGCGCTGGTAGTCCTAAACATCTCTTGGTTCTTTGTGATCTGACAATAACAGAGTAGCATCCGTAGGCGGCAAATCATGCTCATTTTCATGAATCACTATCAAATTCTAATACCAGGTTATCACTTTTTTATCACTGCATATGTTATCACTGAGACTAAATAAACAGCCAAAATAACTGAATGAATAACAAAAATATAATCTTTGAATCTCATAATAATAGCTAATTTGGTTATCATTGCGAACATCTTGATAACAAATCATGAATTTTAAGCAAATTTATTGAAAAAGCTTCAATATTACGTTATCAATTTGAAATCAAACTCTCACGTTATAACTGAAAAAAAAAACTATTTTGATAAGAGCATAATTTTTTGTTCAAAGATTTTGGTAAAATTCATAGTTTTGCATTCAACTAATATAATTCGAAAACAAATGTTTGTTGAAAATGATAACATATGATAACATATGATAACAAAACAAACAATGGTGATACCAAATTTGCTACACGATAACAGCGGATATCAAAACGATATCTGCCGAGTATTCGTGGGTTTACCTTCACCCGTACTGAGGAAACTACCCATGCAGCATCAATCATAGTAACCCAGAAGTCAGCAGATACAATTTGGCAGCTCTATCAGTTGAGCTCTAACCGTGATGGCAAAAACTGTGAAGCAACTCCGTTCAGAAGTGTGCGTTTTCAAAGAAAAGGCACCCCGCCGCGTCAAAAACGGACATCGTGCGGCACTTTGTGATCGTCGGATACGCCCGTTCCGGCATCTACAACATCTTGGCACTATTAGACAACAATCAGAGCATTGAAAGAAAGCCCGGTTCCGGACAACCGACGACCCTGAGCGACAAGAAGCTCTAAAGAAAGCTGAAGAAGACCGAGGGAAAAGTGGCTGCATCGCTGCGTGCGCTTGGTTGGTTCAACCGGCTAAACAATGAAAAAGTACCTGGCGAACATAAACTCACATGTCAGGAAGCGGAAGTCGCTCGGCAGGCAATGACGCAGCGACAGCGACTGAATAAGACGGGCCTATCTCATCCTGGATGGCAACGACTAGCAGGGCACTTCGTATTTTACTTCACCTACGAAGGAAGAGAGCTCCGAAGTGAAGTCCATTTCACACACCAAGTTCCCCAAGAAGGTGCTGCTGTGGCTGACAATCAGCGAGAAGTGGATGTCAAAGCCACTCTTCTTACGCTCTGGACTGGCCGTTCATCAAGAAATACAATAAGGGCGAAGGCGCGATATTCTGGCAGTATCTGGCGTCAGCCCACTATTCGAAGTGATCGTTAGAGGAGATGGAGCGGCTGAATATCGATGTGGTACCCAAGTTGAGGAACCCGCCCAAAGTCCCCCGGCTGTGTCCCATCGAGAATTTTTGGGCCAACCTGAAGCGTAAGATCTACTCCAATACTTTTGTCGCGAAAACTGAGTAGGAATAGATAAATAAAACGAAGAAAGATTTTTTTAACAAGTTTTTTTTACAAAGTAAACTTAAATAATGGGAAATTCCATGGGAAATTTATCAAAAGCAGTTAGGGAAGGTCCATTAATTATGTCACGTAGTATGAGGGGGGGGGGGGGGGGTATTGGGAAAACGTGAGGATCCATACAAACAAAATTGGTGCTACATACAAAAAAGGTGTCAAGAGGGGGGGTGGTTTATAAAAAGTCACTTTTTGCGTGACATAATAAAAGGACGTTCCCTTATCTGTCTTACCTTTTTTTTTATCACCATCCGAAAAAAGTCCATTTTTTTAATGCAAACTTTAGTATAAGGTGCGCGAGTGATCGAGTGTGCACACATAAAAGAACCATAAAACAAACTTCCTGGTGGTGGTTCGCCGGTGATGGGGATAATAATTAATTATGATTCATACGAAATGTGTTCTTGGAACAAGTTACCTAACTGTTGGATTAAATGGGTCCAAATCGGCTTGACAGCTCCATTTAAAAACGAACCCTGCTGTCACCCAGTCCTATTATCTAACATCTCAGTGATTTTTCGTGGAAGTGCAGAGGTATTCTTGGCTTCTAATAAAGCGGATATCAAGTCAACGCATTCCTACACTTTTCTTATTGAACCGGTAATCGGGCGGGGCCGGTATTGCCTTAGTTATTAATAACATATTTCTACATATTGAGGAAGTATGTTATTGCCAAGCAACATTTGTTGAATCTCTGTGTAATTACAGCTGACAGCAACAAAGTAGCATCAACTGGCCGTCAATCATGCTAATGCTCATGAGCAAGTGATGTGTTGTAGTTGATTGTTTCGAAGCGTGATAGATAAAACGAAGTCCTTGAGCGAGTTTAGGAAAATGGCATTCGTAGCAAATCGTGAATTGTCTTACTTCATTCTGCTTTGTCAAACATGCAGAAAAAATTTTAATAGCCGCGTAAAATTTCCTCTCGTTTATTTCCAAGCCTAAGGATGCATGAACAACGAATTTTTTTAAAATCTTTCATACAACAGGCTAAATTTAGGCGATATCTTGCTTAGCTTTACATGAAATATCCCATTATTTTCTGCCAAATCTCGCATTCCATTTGTGTGCATCAGATAACGCAGAAAATTCAATGTTTCGTTTTATCTGTGATACTCGGAGTTGCACTCATACAATTTTACGTCTTTATGTATGATTTTCGGCGATGAAGAAAACAAACGGGAAAGCATTTCGTGTGATGTTAGTAAGTGCCTGAAACAGGGAACATTATTCCGTGACAGTTTCTGTGGCTTATGCTCGCTTTTGAAGATGGGTTTTATCAATCATGCCAGCTGGTGCATGTGCTGCACAGATGAAAAAAACATCGAGTTTTCTTCGTTATATTATGCACATAAAAGGAATTCATGATTTGGCAGAAAATTATGGGATATTTCATGTAAAGTTAAGCCAGATAACGCCTGAATCTAGCATGTTGTATGAAAGATTGCAAACATTGTTGTATTTTGCATAAAAAAATGGAAACAATTTCGTTGTTTACACCTCCTTTGTGTTCCTTTGTTCCTGTGTGCTTTAGACCCGTTCCGTACTTTATTATCTCATGAATTTCAATTGGAAAACTTAACAGAAAGATTTGATTGATAATGGTTTGAAGGTGATGCCATTTGTAACTGGTAAATAATAGCATTTCGCATTACAGTAGCTCCTTGCTCCCAATACAGGTACCCGTAGTTATAGATCTCCACACACTCAATCTGTTCGGTAAAATTTCAAACAGCTGAACAATTCGGTAAACTTAAAAAAAATTCTTAAATATTTAAGAATATATAATTTTTTTCGAAATGTACACTGAATGCTTCATTCTTAAATTAGCTATCGATAGAAAAGTATAAAGTTTGAATAATGTTCCTTGCATTTTATGTGGTGATGATTCGCAGTTTACTGACTTTTCAGTCGTACCAGCTGTACCGAATTTATCGTCAAATAAAATGTTGATGGTGCATGATGCTATTACAGAAAAAAGAATTACCGAATAATCTGCATATTTTAAGTTGTCAGTCAGTAAACTACTTAACCTACACAGAAAAAAATAATTAATTTTAACAAGCGCGTAAAATTTCCCTTCGTTTAATTCCAAGCCAAAGGAGGCGTAAACAATGTTTGCATACAATAATGTTTGCAATCTTTCATACAAAAGGCTAGATTCAGGCGTTATCTGGCTTAAATTTACATGTAATATCCCATTATTTTCTGCCAAATCTAGCATTCCCTTTATGTGCATTAGATACCGCAGAAAATTCAATGTTTCTTTTTATCTGTGTACTTTAGATGTCAATTCTTTCGTGCAATTTCCTGTTGCGATCACGCGGATATCCTTTTGTTAAAGAATTGAAGACAATAGTTGTATTGTAAGCGAAATTTTCCATTGAATTTGCTTATCTTCGGCTGTATTCTTAAGACAAAAAGGAAAAACTGCATGGCTTTCTTTTTCAGCATTACGCGGCCGAAGTTACGATGGACTCGTGTCACCGTGCCAAGCCGCAGCAACAAGAAGATTTTTATCATTATGACTATTTTCAATGCCAAAATTGGTGTAAAAAACTGAAATTCACCCAGGGGAAGTGAAACAAGATTTTCTAAGCTGAAGGACAGAATAGATGCAGTACCGGCCGTCTCTAAGCCAACACAATCCAAACAAGTTTCAAGCAATTTCAAAAAAAATGTGTGCTTGGAGGCCACGTGCGCCAACTATTTTCTTCTCTTTAGCTTGGATAAAACTTGTGTCAGTTCCCATTGAATAGTTGCGCACTGCTAAAATAATGAAATATTTTTTTTACAAAACCTCTAAATAATAATGTTTCAATTCCATCTCGAAAGAGACAAAACACTGGGGTTTCGCTATAAAAACAAAAAGCGCAAAATTAAAAAACTCTGTAAAAATAAATGCAAGCAAATCGATTACAAAGAAAGTCAGTATTTTTTTTATTGACTAAGCCAGTACTTATTGACAGTTGTGTTAAAGCTCCATTCACAGTAAATCTGGACGCACGGTTTAATACACCACCGCATCCCTGGTGGTCGGAACAAAACACGTTTGGCAGGCATATGTTGATGTTTCATTGACGAAAAGATTGGTGAAAAGATTAATTGACGCATTTAGAAATTACGGATCATGGAAGTTGAAAAAATAAACTTAATTGTGCACAAACATCTAGAGAATCCTAGGTACTTGCCTCAAAATTAGCACAAGTGTTAAAATTCCCAAAGTCAACGGTGTGTCTTGTAATCAAACGTTACAAGGATACTCTGAGTGTGGATAGAGCACAGCGCACCTATCATAAAAATGGCACTAGGGACAAAGAGCTGAGGAGAAACATGTTGAGGTACGTGAAAGGCAACCCAGGCGTCTTCATACGTGATTTGGCAAAGAAATACGATTCCAACTTTTCCATCGTGCGTAACATCCTTTCAAGAGAAGGAGATAATTCTTTTTGCGCCAGTAAATATCCGAACCGCTCCCTGAAACAAAATATTGTGGCCAAAAAGCGAGCACAATTACTGTACGAATGAGTTTTGACGAAATTTGATGGCTGTTTTTTAATGGATGACAAAACATTAAAATGGTAGTGGGGATGTCCCTTCCAAGTATAAATTTATTTTTGCTGATAAGTTTGCTCGGAAACTAATGATTTGGCAAGGAATCTGCAGTTGTGCCCTTAAAACCAAGGTTTTCATCACATGACGTCGAAGGTTTACATTAAAGATTGTCTGAAAAAGCGGATTTTACCCTCCATTCGGCAAGAATAGACCAACGTTGTGTTTTATCCGGATCTAACCAGCTGCCACTATTCTAAGGAGATACTAGAATGGTATGCTGTAAACAATGTTAATTTCGTCGTCAAAGCGATTACCCAAGTAGCACACAACGATCATAATTAGTTGTAGTAACTTGATTATGACATAGCAAGTCATATTTATGTTAACTCAACGGGATTGCAACGAGTGTGCTACTAGGGTAATCCTCCGAATTGCCCTGAGTTCAGGCCGATCGAAAAATATTGGGCAATTGCCAAGCGATAACTTCGAGGATGCGGTACAGAAGTGACAAATGCACAACAAATCCGTGGACTTAGTTCGCCGGTACAATGTCACCAGCGACTGTGCAGATCATGATGGCATCGATCACAAGTAAATTACGACAGTTCATTCAAAATGGTGTAAAACTTGTTATATTTCGTTTGAAAGTTGAATAAATACTGTTTTGTTTGATATTTTGATCAACCGTGTATGTTGTTTAATTCTTGAGTTATGATCACTTGAATGCGTCCAAATTTACTTTAAATCAGGCTTTTTTTTTACCGAGTTTTCGGTAACGGAGAAAAATGCTCAGTTCATTATTGAAAACTCAGCTGTTTTAAAACCCCAGTAAAAATTTATCGACTTCGGTAATAAAAACTCTGTGTGCAGTCAGTAAAAAAGGTTTGAAATAGTTATTCCAGGTGCAGAGCTGTCACGCATAATCGAACAATTTTTTTTAAAAGTACTAGCTGACCCGGCAGACGTTGTCCTGCTCACACTTAAACCACTTATTGGAAAATTGGATAAGTAATTAGCTCGATTCGCATGCTTATAGTTGTTAGATGGCATTGGATCTAGAGCAGTCTTGAATATTTGAATCAATCCATTGGACTCATGAAGCATCGCTTGCAATTGTACAATGTCCCGAATCATGGTGGAAGAATCTTACTGAGTGAATCTCCCATGATATAAATCTGTAGAAATTTATGGGCTGTGTCCGTCGGTGGCAATATTGAACTCGCGTTTTGGTAAATTTGACCTGTATCGTAGACGGTTTCACAATTTTATAATTTACTAATTTTTAAACTATGTCCAAGAAAAGTTGTAAATATTGTTATGTGCGTTGCGCCGAACGAAATCATTTTAATACAACCATTATATCTCTGGATGTTCTGCAGAAAATGTTTAGAACCACGTCCTGATCCAAACATCAATGAGTGCAAAGGCTCTGGTGTTTCATTTGGGAACTTCAATGCATTACAATGAGAACAAACTACACTCATTGATTCAATGGCGACTGATATAATCGCATTATAATTAACTAAAGGCAGCACATTGAAGATTTTTTGGAATGTAGGCTTGCCTTCGAAATCGATTTTTAAGGTTATGTTGGGCGAGATTGTCACCTGATCTTTCTGATACTTGCCGATTATGCTTCTTTCTAACTTTATCGTTTGTATTTTGAGCTGCTGTTTCTTCTTCACTCAACCCATTCGAGCCCATGAAAGCCGCTGTCGATCCAATTCAGTTTAAATTGCACGCTGATCGTCGCTTTGCCTCATTCGAGAATTTGCTAAGCTAGCAGTTGGGCGGCTGCCATGACCGATATTATTCCATCTAGTTGGAGGCGTTTTACAACAATACTAATTGAAATTAACTGAAATCACAACTTAATTAGTATCTTTTTAATTTCTAGTAATTTCTTTGTTTTCATCTTCCTGATGCCCTATTAATCACACTGCGAACGATACTATTTAATGCAAGGACAAATGTAATTAATCATCTGTCAGTTCAACAAAGAAGACATGCACTAATACCTCCACTTTCCATTGACCTTCACTCCAATTATTAACCAACATTAGAATAGGTCCTTTCAACGTTTATAAACATACACTTCTGAGCCTTTTTTCACGCAAGCCATAAGCTACACACGCAAACCTATAGCATCATCGTGTAGGGTAAACTTTCCCCTACATGATTATGTTATTGGTTTGCGTGGGTGACCTATGGTTTAAGAGTAAAAGGGCTCAGAAATGTTTGTTTACAAATGTTGATAGGCCGTATTATATTAATGATCGAGAATTTACATCTCACTGCGAGGTGTCACCAATACTAATGTTTCAGTTTATACGTGCATCTACACGCTATAAATCGTTTATACTGAGGTTACTTTTTACACAGGGATGAGTGCGCTGTTAAAAAACACCAATTTAAAAAAAACCGAGTAAATCCCTGAATCCACGTAAAAACCCGTAATTCACGAAATCTTCGTAAAACGTGATAAAAGCTAGGTTTTAGACACATTTTTGATCAAATTTAAGCAAACGTTATCTACTCACATGAATAACGCGTATTTTTTCCGCAAACCACTTCAAATTCCGAAAACCCCGTAAAAAATTGCGAAATAATCGACTCTATTGTAGTATCATTTTTTGTATATCTTTTCAAAAGGTCAATCAGAGATTCTCTCTCCTCTCGTTCTTTTGTTTTTGTTAATAACGCAATTATAATAGTTTCCAACGGTTCCTCCTTACAAATCGAAAAATGGTCTTGTCTAGCATATTATGATATTCCCATACAAAATCGCAATTTGGTTTTTATGATTTTTTTTTATTTGTCAGTAAATTTTTCAATATTTTTTCTTTATATTAACCTGTTGGGAACCAAGACAAACCAAACAAAAAAGAAATCAAGTAAATCCATCGTATCGTTCGTGATTTATGCTGTCACGAACGGACAGCATTTCATTTTTATATATATAGATATTGCATCTGAATAATCATACCCTCGTATAATTGAGCCATACTTGAATAATTTCATGCTATCTGTTGCGTTTGCTTACCTGCGGGAGCGTTTACCGTACTATTCATGTTGGTATAATAATAACATATTGATTCACAGCAAGGGAATACCATTATATTGACAGAATTTTGACACATTAACCCTTATTCACCCAGGCTCTTGAAAACACATTTCTCGTGAAAAAATAATTCAAATGCATTCTGCCGTAACAAAATATGATAATGATTTTCAATTCAATCTTCAACTTGAAGTTGACTTAGATCAACTGGCAGATCGGATGCAATTATTGATTTAGTCATAACTAGCAGTCCGATAAAACCAGATTACAGAAAACAGCTACTTTCTAATGATACAACAATCGTTTTGCTATAATACTCGTAACTTTATTTTTAGAAACAACTACCACAACATAATAGAATAACCATAACAATTTTGGTTGCCAATATTTCTATCAAACTGGCTCGTCTTTGGATCGCAACTGAAACACTTGCAGCAAGAACATTTAGCAAAATCGAAGTTGGAAGTGTAAGGGTTGAAACACTAGCGTCACACTCCTTAGAACAGAAGAGAGCATGAGCTGCTAGCCACCTGATAGATGGAAAGCGTGGGCCACTCCCCCATTCATATTACATTACATGTTTCGCCGGCGGTTGAATTTCCACCGTTCGTTAATGAGAAAACATTGGGAAAGGAGCAGGAAAATCAATACAAAAAGTGTGTGAAAATCAAGGGGAGAAATCTGGAACAGTTGTATCGTGACAATAACCATGTGCTAGTTCGATTGTCAAGTTGCCGGCTAACTGAATCTTGTTGTAATTGAGTCGTTTAGATATAAAAGGCTGTATGTATTTTATTGTGTCACCACGATTCTAAATTCATGAAAATAATATATTGTAGAAATTGTTGAATGTGGTTAACGGAGTAATATCAATAAAAAATTAATATGTGCCTCGCAAATCTTGAAATTCTTATAGGAAAGGCCGATGTAGAAAAACATCGTTGAATTAATTGGTGAAGATTTATCTTTCAACGTTGACGATTCTATTATCAAATTCAACTATGAAAAGAAAACCAATTTTAAGGAAAAAAATTAAATATCAGAGGTCAACAAACGTATAACTAAACGTATAAATAGGAGAAAAAAGAAAGAGCTATTGGCATTGCGTGATAAGCACCGGTTCAACCTTTCAGCCTTATTATGAAATCAAACAAAATCGGGAGGAAATGAAGGAAAACCTCTGTGATGGATGACCAATCGATGATTGGATTTAATTTGATCAATACATTAACCTTGTCCGTTGGTTGTGTGAAATCGTGTTTTCGGGCGATCCTGCATAAAATTTTGATGAAGTGGAAAGAAAATGAAAGATATCAATTTACTACAGCACATTGCATAGTCGTAAATTTTAAAATCATAGTAAACATGATCGTTTAACAACCCCAATTTTACTTCTTATCTGAAATATAGCCAAGTTCGTCTTGCCTAGTGCGCGGGTAGGCAAAGTGACGAAAGCAGATATGTGCAGAGACCTGGCAGACAATCTTCTCATGGGCGAGTGTGAGGTTATTAAGGAGTGAAGCTACCTTAACGCTATGATACCGTGAACGCTTAGAATACGTGTAGAAGAAGACAGTTTTTCGACTGTACAGGAAAGCGAGGGAGAATTGTTTGGGTGAACCCCAAAAGCTGCTGGTGTTAACCAACTATACAATAGTTTCACTGTTCTTCAACTTCTGTTTGACAATTGCCCAGTATTTCTCTACTGGGTTGAATTGACGGCATTTAAGAGGATTGATGCTCTTTTCGAAGAAACCCACCCCGTTGTTACAATACCACTGTACTTCTGTACATTTTGGAACCGATAATCTTGTTTGTCAAGAAATCCTGGTTTTTTTGACCGCAGATGCATATATGTCATGGCCCTCTTAGGGAAGGTTCATTAATAATGTCACGCAGTAAGGGGGGAGGGAGGGTTTGGAAAAACGTGACGATCCATACAAAAAAAATTGAAGGTCCATACAAAAAACTTGACAAGTGAAGGGGGGTTATAAAAAGTCATTTTTGCGTGACGTATTTAATGGACGTTCCCTTAGTGAAGGAACAAATGCTTTTGCTTAGTACTATTATTATTGTTAGTGTTGTCGATGAAGCTTTGCATTTGGAAACACTGCCAACCAGTACTGATGAGCAGATTATATTGAGAGTATAGATAATAGCGGTAGACGACAATGAAGATAGCTACAGATTGGTTCAATAATTCGATAGTTCATATCATCCTTTGCGAGAATTATAAATTAAAGTTAGATTTAGTGCAGTTTAGTGCTGATTTCATTAATAGCCTAGGCAATTGTGGTATTGGACCAGTGGACTGTTACACAGTACGTAGCGCTGATTACTCTGGGGGAAATAAGATCCTCAGAACAGAGCCAATTCCAATTTTTGTTCGTGAAAGATTTTCACATTAAGGTGAACCGAATTTGTAGGTTACGATCATTTATATTTCAAGCAACTGAAACTAACAAAAATATATGTTTACAGCTTAAAGCATTACGCTTAAAAGAATCGGTGTGTTCATCTTTCCCGAACAGTCAGAGACAGTAAAGCAAAAAAAACGTAACCACGTGGAGTTGTCCAGCGTTTTATTTTAATATTTCTGACATGGGATTCGATTATTTATTTTTGGAAAGAGTTGTTATTGACTCCATGGCTGATGTCCATAGGCCACGACAACTCGTGAGAAGATGCTTGATAAATCAGCATGAAGGCGCTTAAATTTTTATTTTGGGATAAATAAATGATAAATAAATAAATGATTCCCACTCATCCCGTCAACAACACCCACAAGCATGAGTACGCTAAAAAGAAGCAGCGATTGGCTGGTCTTCACGAAATCTACTTCGTGTATTATACAAAAAGGTGTGATGATAGCATTTAAAATCAACAAAATATCAATTTCAATGTTTCATACAATATACGAGACATTTGTTCTATGTACAAAGTCCATGTTTACGAAACGAATGAAAGCTAATTTACGAAAAAAAAATTTCACAAACCTACAAGGAAACCTTGACGAAGACTCGGAAGCCTCAAAGTAAACGCCGAAGTGAAAAAGACAGGTCATGAGGTGCATCAGAAGCAACCCAAGTATGTACACTCGCGATTTGATAAAGTATGATACCGCGCGCATAACAGTGCAGCACATCCACTATCGCAAAGGCTTACAAGCATACCGCGTCAGTAAAGCTCGATTCAAAGTAAATTTGGACGCCTGCAAGTGATCATCCCTAGTAACACACTTATTGCCATTCGGTTGAGATAACATAAATATGACTTGCTAAGTTATAATCAAGTTACTACAACCAATTATCATCGTAGTGTGCTGCTTGGGATAACATCATAAACAACACGGTTGATCAAAGCTTCAAACAAAATGGTATTTCAGCTTTCAAACGATATATAACAAGTTATTACATTACCCCGTTTCGAACGAACTGTCGCACTTTACTTGTGTTCGATGCCATCATGATCTGCACAGTCGCATGCGACACTGCACCGGCAAACTTATTTCACTGTAAACGCATTTGTTGTGCATTTGTCACTTCTTTACCGCATCCTCATAGTTTTTGCTTGACAATTGCCCAATATTTTTCGATCGGTCTGATCTCAGGGCAATTCGGAGGAGATCCATTCAAAAAACGTGACAAGGGGGGGAGGGGGGCTTATAAAAAGTCATTTTTTGCGTGACGTATTTAATGGACGTTTCCTTATTTACCGGAAAAAAAATTCACAAACATACAAGGAAACCTTGACAACGACTCGGAAGCCTCAAAATAAACGCCGGAGTGGAAAAGACAGGTCATGAGGTTCATCAGAAGCAACCCAAGTATGTACACTTGCGATTTGATTATAAAATATGATACCGCATTGGATAACAGTGCAGCACATCAACTATCGCAAAGGCTTACAAGCATACCGCGTCAGTAAAGCCCGATTCAAACTAAATTTGGACGCCTGCAAGTGATCATCCCTAGTAACACACTTATTGCCATTCGGTTGAGATAACATAAATATGACTTGCTAAGTTATAATCAAGTTACTACAACCAATTATGATCGTAGTGTGCTACTTGGGATAACATCATAAACAACACGGTTGATCAAAGCTTCAAAGCAATCAAAGCACCGGCAAACTTATTCCACTGTAAACGCATTTGTTGTGCATTTGTCACTTCTTTACCGCATCCTCATAGTTTTTGCTTGACAATTGCCTAATATTTTTCGATCGGTCTGATCTCAGGGCAATTCGGAGCATTTATCTCTTTGGTGACGAAACTAACATTGTTTTCAGCATACCATTCTAGTACCTCCTTAGAGAAGTGGCAGCTGGCTAGATCCGGCCAAAACATAACGTTGGTCTTGTTTTGCTGAATGAAGGGTAACATCTGCTTTTTTAGGCACTCTTTAATGTAAACCTTCGACGTCATTGTGTGAGATGTGAGGAAAACATTAGTTTTAAGGCCACAACTGCAGATTCTTTGCCAAAACATTAGTTTCCGAGCAAACTTATCAGCAAAAACAAATTTATACCTGGAACGGACATCCCCACGATAAGTTGCCAGGTAAAATTTCGTCCGGGGATTTGTTTATAATCCATTTTGACACATGTTTTGTCATCCATTAAAATACAGCTATCAAATTTCGTCAAAACTCGTTCGTATAGTAATCCTGCTCGCTTTTTGGCCACTAAATTTTATTTCAAGGAGTGATTCGGATGTTTTCTGGCACAAAAAGAATAATCTCCTTCTCTTGAAAGGATGTTACGCACGATGGAAAAGTTGGAATCGTATTTCTTTGCCAAATCACGTATGAAGACGCCTGGGTTGCCTTTCACGTACCTCAACATGTTTCTCCTCAGCTCTTTGTCCCTAGTGCCATTTTTATGATAGGTGCGCTGTGCTCTATCCACACTTAGAGTATCCTTGTAACTTGATTACAAGACACACCGTTGACTTTTGGAATTTTAACACTTGTGCTCTTTTTGAGGCAGACCACGAAGGATTCTTTGGATGTTTGTGCAAAATTCATTTTCTTTTCTCAAGTTCCATGATCCGTAATTTCGATATGTGTCGTTCAATCTAGAAATGAAACATCAACAAATGCCTGTCAAACGTTTTTTGTTCCACCCACCAGGGACGCAGTGGTGTATTAAACCATGCGTCCAGATTTACTTTGAATCGAGCTTTAGTCAACCTAATCGATCACTCATGCAGAATACTGTAGCTAGAACCCGTACTCGAAAACTGTATGACCAGATGCTAACTAAATCCGGTTGATGCATACTTTTGAATGCGACCCGACAACGGTTTTCGTCACTGAGAAAAAGATGAAGGAATTCTGCCCGCCATACACAGTTACACAGTCCGCTGACATTTTGGCCGGATCTTGCGAGTTGTCACTACCACGGAAAAGTACAACAAAAGTACAATAACAACGGAGTCTAGTTTGTCCCGAAAACCCTCATTCCGCCCAATTATCCCAAGTTCTGACCCGTTGAAAACTACTGAGTAGATATTCTGCTTCAGTTTCATGTTTGGTTGCGTAATGACCCGAAAAGAACGAAATTCATATCATCATATCATAATCCGACAGTTCTGGGTTTGCCCTAATCGTTCTCAACACCTTCAAATGCAACTTCCGATCCTTAGTTCCACTACGACGCTTGCTATGGTCCAGCCGATCGATACTATGTCGCTCCAGGAAATATTTGAGAACGATGCATACGGTCGATTGAGCCAATTTTAACGACTACGCAATTTTTGAAACAGAGCACGTATATCCCAAGTAAGTGTACATAATTAATTTTTACTTCGAGGCTTGCATCAAGTATAACTTCTTTGAAACACACTCTCAAAAAAAATGAATATTACGAGAGATGTAATCCTTGTTGCCCGTAAATATGTTGAGACTTAAACACAAATAGGGTAAGGGGATGTAATGTTAGCCTAGCTCCCTCATTCGGCCTATGTACCAAATATGTCATTTATTCAGCGATAATCAACAACATTATGTTCCTATCAAGATGACCGATTTAATACGAAGCAATTTATTAATGAATTTACTTGCTTACTTACGATTTTCTCAGCGTTTTAGACATCATTATTTCACTGTTTGAGCTGAACAGATTATCTCTATGTTCTTCGAATGATCTAAATTTGGTTAAATTGGACCGATGAACCGAATAATGCAGCCTAGATGTATAGACTGTAGATAACTGATTAAAATAATCGACAGATGCATTCGCCAAATCGATAAAGAAGCTATACAACATTAGGACAAAGCTTCCTTGATCAGCTGCCACATGACGGACCGTATTCAAATGTTTATTATATTTTTAAAGTATATAGACGTGCCTTCAAAATAAATCAATCTGTTTTCAAGAAAACTCTAATTGTTAAGTTATACCTTTTCCGTAATTCCCTTCCCTTAATTCCCTGAATGACTAACGGGTGTTCAATAAAAATGAGAATAATTTCAATACCTCTCTGTAATTAAAGTAAAGAGCGTAAATTTTGTTCTCTCTCGTAAAAATTGCTCTCTTGACTCCCTAGAAATGGGTGGCATGTTTCTTTTCGCTCGGGTGCTGTCAATTCAATCAAAGATGGTGTCGAAACAGCAAGCACTTCGCGAGCGTATTGTACGGTTTTACGAAACGGAAAAAACCACTTAGTTTACCGGATCCTGACATCCCTGTGCGTGGAGCGGAAGGCCGGTAGCGGCCGTCGAGCGAAGATAATGACGAAGAAGAAGAAGGAAGCGTTGAATAAGCTGTTCGACCACAAAGACGGAACTAGCTTGCGTAACGCCGGCCGAAAATATCACTGCTTCCATACTTTGAGTCACCGAACCCGAAGATGGAGGACATCATATGTCAGAAAAAGACTCGGTCCCCTGAGTACACGGACGAGCAGATAGCGACCGTGAAATCGTAGTGCCGGTGAATGACAAAAAAATACCGCTGTAAGTCGTTCGTGCTGGATGACGAAAGTTACTTTCCACTCTCGAAGACCAAAACTACTATACCACACCCCCTAAGTTTGGGCATAAATTAGTAAAAAACGTTATGCTGTACATCGCCATATCGGACAGAGGGATTTCAAAGCCTTGGTTTAAGTCGAGCCGTCGGGCCATCAATCAACAAGTGTACCAGGAGGAGTGTCTTGAGGAAATTCTTCTGCCGTTCTTAATGGGAAGTACGCGGATGAGAAGTACGTCTTCTGGCCGGACAAGGTGTCTCCCCATTACGCCAAGAAGATGCAGGAGTATCTTGAGCAGAGAAAGATACCGTTCGTGACGAAATAAAGGAACCCGACCCCCAGTGCCGTCCCATTAAGAATTTTTCGGCTTCCTCAGTGCCCTAGTGTACGAAAATAATTGGTGGGCCAACGATACGAAGCAGTTGACCTCGAGGATCCGGAATTGTATGCGAAAGATGGACGTCAGTGCCGTCCAGCGCTCTTGAGAGAACATCGCGAATAAGTTGCGCCATTCGGCTGACCAGGGCCTCTTTTCCAATATTCATTGACGTTTTTTTTTAAAGGATAAACATTATGTTTTTAACAACAAATACTGAATTCATTGAATTTTTTTTTTTGTTACTAAAGTTCTGACCAGTTAGAATCCGGCATCACTTATTGTGTTGCAGCGGCACGGAAAGTGACCACTGCAAGAATTCTTTGTTGACCTTAGCGCCCACTTTCTGTGGTATAAATTTCACGGTGTTCCGTGCAGTGAGTTAAAAGTTATTCCAGATGGAAGCCGAGAAGAGAGAAAAAATTCTGCACACCAATGTTGGCAATCCAACGTGGTTCGCAATAAAAATCGCAAAAACGTTTAAAAACATAAAATCAACCGTGTATGATGTACTCAAACGTTTCAGGGAGCGAAACAGCGTGGATTGAGTGCCTTTAAATAAGCGTTGTAATGGAACATATGACCGCAAGCTGGACCAGAAGGTGTTGAGAACCGTCAGAGTAAACCCTGGGCTATCAGATAATGAAATCGCACAAAAATACGCTGCTGCTTGCAGTACCATTCGAAGAATTCGTTTGCGAGCACGAAATCGTTCTTATCGAGCCAGCAAGCAACCAAACAGAACGTTGAAGCAAAGTTTCGTCACCAAAACTCAAGCTCGAAAATTGTTCTAGCAGGTTTTGACGAAGTATCTGCTCATCGACGAAAAAAACCTACGTCAAAATGGATTTCCAAACCTACGTCAAAGCGGACAGTTTCCAGCTTCCTACATGGCGATGGCACGAGGAGATGTTCCTGCGAAGTTTAAGTTTGCTTTTAAGGACAAATTTGCCAAACAAACTGACGACTTGGCAAGGGATATGCAGCTGCGGAGCAAAGACCAAAGTGTTCGTGACGAATAAGACGATGGACTCGAAGCTGTACAAGGAAGAATGCCTCAAAAACCGAGTACAACCTTTCATTAAAGCCCGTAAAGGTCCCGTGTTGTTTTGGCCAGATTTGGCGAGTTGCCACTTACATCTGAATTCATTTATTTATTCATTCGTCAATCACAAGTAGACTACATAATATCATTTACATTTTAGCTTACATTCTATGATTTCGCAGATTTTGGAAATATTTTTTTAATATTGTCTTAGGCATATTTAGATCAATCATTTCACAATGCTGATTGTACGCGGCTTTTATCTGATTTAGCGGTCCAAATTTAGCATAGTTTGTACGATGACGGTCCAACACGAATAAATTTCTGTTGCGTAATTGTCGAGTAGGAGCATAACAATTTAATTTTGATAATATATCACTTGAGTCAATACGTTGCGAAATGATGTCATTTACGAATGAAACCATAGCATATTCCCGACGATCTTTCAAGGTTTGAATGTTGATAAGCATGCAACGTGCTCCATATGATGGAAGAGGGAACACCGTCCATCCTAACTTACGTAGGGCATATAATAAAAACTGCTTTTGGACTGACTCTATTCGTTCTTGATGTTTTTTCATATAAGGTGACCAAACAACGCTACAATATTCTAATATAGACCTTACATATGCAATATAAAGTGTTTTAATTGTATAAGGATCTTGAAAATGATAGCTGAAACGTTTTATAAAATTTAACATATTGCTTGCTTTATGAACTATTGTGTTGTAGTGATCCACAAATGTTAATTTAGAGTCTAAAATAATTCCTAAATCTCTTATTCGATCACATTTTTCAACATGTTGATTACCTAATACAATTGCAACACTAGGTGTACTATGTTTTCTGCTGTAAGTTATGTGATTACATTTTTTAACATTTAGTTTTAATAGACTTTTACAACACCACTTATGAAAAACTTGTATTTCATTCTGAAAAACATACATATCATCTTCATTACTGACTTCTAAGAATAGCTTCATGTCATCGGCATAGATAAGAACTTTGAGATTTTTTAAAATTAATGAAATATCGTTAACATATAAAATGAAAAGAAGAGGACCTAAATGAGAGCCTTGGGAACTCCCGAGGTGACATGGATTGTATTTGAAGTTTTCTCATTGAATCGTACTATTTGCTGGCGGTCAGTTAAGTACGACTCAATCCATTTGAGGAGTCTCATATCAATTCCAATTTTTTCAAGCTTGAAAATCAACATAGGAATATCAATTCTATCAAACGCTTTGCTGAAGTCGGTGTAAAGAGCTTCTACGTGATTACCACTGTCCATTACAGTTACTGAATAATTTACAAATTCTAATAGGTTTGTAGTAGTTGAACGGCCTTTGAAAAACCGTGCTGTGCAGTCGTCACTATATGCTTCATTTGACTAAACATATTTTTGTTAATAATTGATTCGAAAAGTTTAGGAATACACGAGATAATGGCAATCCCACGGTAATTTCTGATATCTGATTTTTTACCTGATTTGTAGATGGGTACTAAAAAAGACTTTTTCCATTCATTTGGAAATTTTCCCGATTCAAGTGACATATTGAACAGCCAGAATAAGGGGGATGTGAGTTCAGTTGCTAAATTTTTCATAAATACTGGTGGGATTCCATCTGGTCCTGAACCTTTACTTGCGTCTAAATCTTTTAAACCTTTCAAAATATCTTGCACATTAATTTGACTGATACCTACATTACTTGAAAAATCAGGAAAGTATGAAAAGTATTCAAAGTCACGGTCTTTGTCAGAAAATTTACAATATGTTTCTTGGAAAAATGTTGCAAAGAGGGTACAGATATCCTCTGAATTATCTCCTTCTTTTTCGTCCAAAGTCATTTTTGAGGGAAAGCTACACGATTTTAACTTGGTCTTGACGTAAGTGAAGAAGTTTTTTGGACATGACTTAATTTCTTTTTCAGTTTTTATGTTATACTCAGTTTGTGCAGAAGAAATAGCTAAATTAAGTTGGTCGCAAATATTCAAATATTTTTCCAAATTAATTTGATTATTTTGTTTTCTGTAGATTTTGTGAGCCTTCTGCTTCCGATTTTTTAAATTAATTATATGCTTGTTGAACCAAATTGGATTTTTAGAGCAATAATTTCGTCGTCTCCTCGTGAGTGGAACTTCCTCTTGAATTATTTCCATCAATAATTTATAAAAGACCTCTACTGCACTTTCAAGATTTTCTTGATCCTTTAAAATGGATTGCCAATTCGCTCTACTCAGTTTGAACTTAATGTTGTCATAATTAGCTTTCTTGTAATCAAATATATCCTCGTAATCACAGTCGTTGGAGTTGTGGTTCTTACGCACAAACACAGAATACTCGATTGCTGTGTGAAAAGCTACATTTTTCCATAAAGGAGAGAGAGATTCACTAACGCAGAAATCTTCATGTGTGTTTGTTAATAAAAAATCTAAGTAACAGTTTTGTAAATTTTTGACATGATTTATTTGGTTTAGTCCTAAAAATGCCATTTTCTCAAAAATAAATTGCAAAGTTTCATTGTCCCCAACGACTGGAAGTAGAATACTCTCATTTTCGAAATCGGGAATAAAATCTGCATTGCGTTGATTGAAATCACCATAGATATGAACTTTAAATTCGGGGGAAAGGTTGATACGATTTCTTCTGCTGCTTGAAAGAAGATTTCATACGTTGACTTGCAAGCTTGATCTGGTGGAAAATAAACTGTGACAAAAATATGAGTTTCACCATCGATATAGGTTTTTACCCATACATGCTCGAATTCTTTAAATTTTGGCGAAACAAGAAGTTCCGCATTCAATTTTGCGGAAATTGCAATAAGAACTCCACCACCTGACCTTCTTTGGGTTAAAACTAAATCACGATCATTTCTGAAAACATTATAATCACTACCAAAAACTTCCTCACTTTTCACACTTTCATTCCAACTTGTTTCAGTACCTAAAATTACCGAAAAAGATGAACTCAGTATATTCTTATGAATTTCGTTCATTTTTGACGCACTTTTCATGCGATTAAAATTCTGACAATAAACCAGAATTTCAGTAGCAAGTGTTTCTGAAGAAATTGATGGTAGTTCGTCAAATCTAATTAATGATCTAATTACCCCTCTTTGATCTAGAGATGCCGTCAAATTATTATCATGATCAAAATCCTTGAACTTACTGGATGCAATTTGTTCACATTCATAATCTATGATACTCTTACTATTATTGACTTCAGGTAAGTCTGGCGTCGTTAATACAGAAAACTCGTGTTGAGACGAGTCGGTTTGATTGCGAACAGACGTCAAGTTTGGGATAGTATTATATTTCCCATTTTCTGCTAGATTGTTGTCCTCCAAAGGGTCCGTCAATTTTTGGTAAAACACGAATGCCTGCATGTACACATCTGACAAGGTGCAGTTGAAGTTGTTGGCACCGGTGAGTGCCCTGGAACGGAACTACAGCCGGTCATCCAGTGGTACCGCGATAATAAGGTAGATTTCATCGATAAAAACATAAATCCACCCAACTGCCCGCAGTTCCGGCCTATCGAGAGATTTTAGGCAATTATGAAGCGGAAGCTTAAAAAAGTGGAAAAACGGTTCGGGACGCGACTCAGATGACCAAAATATGGAATAATTGTGCCAAGGAAGTTGACTCCGGAGGTGTGCAGTGTTTGATGGGAGGAATAAAGAAGAAAGTGCAAATTTTCATTAGAAACGAAGAGAAATGATTGGTATTGATATTTTTTCCTCAAAGAACAGTAAATTACCTTTATTTTGATGTACTAAACTTGTACGTCAATTCGTTGCCTATTTGAGGTGCATATGATACTTATCGTTTAAAAGAGAATTACCTTAATTGGCACCACTGTGTATATGAGATGTAACAACTATATCTGGTGCACTTTCCGAAACTGGTTAGCTACATTAATGTGAATGATTTGCCAGGAATGATCCAGGACTGAATTGAAATACCTATTAAAAACCTACACACTTAGAAATTATGAATTTTACAGGAGACGTAATTCATGTTTGTAAAAAGTCGGGGAACGTAAAGAAAGATTTCGTGTAAAATTATGTCTCCTGAGACTGACACATACGCAATTCGACGAAAGACGCGTTTGATTGAATTTATTTTCGCATCTCTTTAAACTCATTCTTATGTGCTAAAGGACGCTTGCATGTGTCGGTCTCAGGAGACAGAAATTTACATGACATTTTGGTAGTGTGTAGTTTGTGTTTCTGGTTTGACCACTGGAAACCATATCAACGCCATACAGGGCCAAAACATTGCCATCTATGAAATTGGAACAAATTATCTCCAATGTCGAAAAGTGTGTTTTACACGGTTTGTTTTCGATGATAAACGGTGCCTAGCAGTTATCTTGAACGTAAACGATATCCGGTTTGTGATAGTTCGTGCTTCTGATTTTACTACAACTGTCAGCAAGGCATCGCATTTGTGCCAGCAATCAATTTTCAAAGCAATTCATATTTTTCTTGGTCAAACATTACAGCCATTTCAGGGTTGTAACATTTATGTATGTCAATCGGCTCGGTTCTTACACCATGGGAGAAGAAGCTTTCTCTAGGGAAGCAGTGTGATGACCTGATTCGATTGTATTCTTTTATATCTATATGTACCTGTATATACAATTTTGTTTGATCAATTGAACAAACATAAAATTTATGCGAAACAGAAGTCATATTTTTATGTGTGACTATAAATGCTTACAGGTATCTCTTGCTCAGAATTCGTCTTGGCTCAGAATTTTTATACATTCGACACGAAAAACAACCTCACAACCAGTAATGGTATGCGTCGGCAGACACTGTCATAGAACTGATGTATTAATATAGCGATTCCCGATCCAGGATTCGCCAAGCCAAGCCACTGCATTCAAACGAGCACCCCAGAGGTCTGGAAATTCCGCAAGGATTGAGGTAGCTAGTATAGTTTGGCAATAATAATAACAACCATAACCATATCGTAGAAGAAAGATTATTATAGCAAAACCACAGCGCAATGTCCGTCGTCACGTGAGCCGTGTCTAACGCTTTTCATCGCTGTTGTCGCCGTCGCACACGGAAAGTAGAGCGCAAACTTTTCACTGCAGGAGGGGTTACAGGCAACACTTTAGCGATGGTGTGAACAAGAACTTTTCGGTTGCTATTTGCACTTCATGCAGTTAAAATGCTGCTCACACGATTTTCACTGCTTTTTGTTTTTATTTCCTATCGTTTATCGTAAAATGAATCGAACTTTCACACAAAAATTCACAAAACAACTATATTAAACTGAACTGCGGAAGTCTACAGGTTAAGAATCGATAATCATGTATTGCCCATGCGGATATTGAATTTTTTTTTAAATTCTTGGATAAAATTGAGTAAATAAATATTAAATAGATTGCTTAGTAAAAGGTGTGTTTGCAAACGCAAAATCTATGCTGAACTCGAAAATAATTGGTTAGAAATCATCTTCAATTTCAGAGACAGTACGTATCATTCTGCCGGACATTCAAAGCCAAGCGTTGCTGTTCGAGACGATAGCGGTTGAAATGATAGTATGGATGTCATATAATTAGGGTCTCGAATTACTTAGTCGGTAAAGACACGTTATGACCAAGCTTGAGGCGTTTGAGAGTATCTTCCGGTTACTGTTCTATTCACTTTCCTTTTTTATTGTTCTGTTTTGGATTTTTTTGCGCGAAATCGACACATTAAAACAAAACAAAAAACACGCCATTCTCAACGCATGGCCTCCTTTAAACTGCTTCAGAAAAGAAAATAAAAGTTTTTCCGAATCGGATTTGAATTAACTTCCTCAGAAAATCAGCTTAAAGATGAAAATTACGTTAGCTCAGAAAATATAAAAAGGTATTTAACTTAAAAAGTTTATTGTATAGAAGCATACACCTTCGTTCTAAAATTGGTCGAAGATTTTTTGAGACCAAACGTTTATAAATTGTAAAAAAGCTCTAACGTAGATCAAAAACTTAGTGCGTCAAAAAAAATCGCATGCCCTTTTTTTTCAAATCGGTCAGTCTATCATTGTCTTGATGACATTTTTTGAATAATGTACATTTTTCGTTTCAGGAAAAAAAGAATTTTGAAAAAATAATCCCCTAAAATTTTGGGCCAAATTTGTCCTTAATTAGAGACATTGTATTTTACATTAAGAATATCCGAAGAAAACATCCACCCAAGCCAGACAGCAGGTTCAATTCTCGGTCCGATCGAGGGAATCTTTCGGGTTAAAATTTATGCTTGACTTTCCTAGGCATAGTGTTTCGTGCTTGCCACACAATATACAATATCATGCAGTGGTATCAACATCGAAGGCTATCAATTAATAACTGTTTGAAAAATTTGAATTAAACACTAAGTTGAGAACAAGCAATAAGCTAGTTGTAGAAACAATAATACTGAGGAAAGTATAACATTTCGTCTCTATATTTAGCTGCAATCAAATGTTTTGTTTTGTTTTATGAAACTAATGAATAATAGATTCTGTGTAATGGCTGTATCATTAATTTAAAGTAGAGATTAAAATAAGCTACATAAAGTAAATCAAATCTTCTATATAGCTTAACTAAAAATTAATTCGACTTCATTTTCGACATGACTTCAATCAACGCAATGTCAACTTCATTTCCGACATAAATAATGAGAACATCTTACTTTCGGTTGTTGGGGAAAATGAAACTCTTCATTTCATATTCGACAAAATGGAAAACTTAGGACTTTATCAAATAAAAACATATAAGAATTCAGCCAAATTTAGAGTTTCTATTAACTAATATTTAGGAAGACTTCTGTGTGAGTGGATCATCAAATCCAATATGGAGAAATAGAGCCTTTCACACAGCAATGTCCAGTTTGTGCATGCAGGTGAAATGCCTGTCGACTGCGAATTTGAAGAAATATTTGACTATAAATCAGCAAATTATGAAAACATTAGGAATTAACTACACTCTATTGATTGGCAAACAGTTCTACTTAAGGGAGTTAATGTCGGAGGTGCAACTGCACGAAGTTGATTAAAATAATTGATGAAAAATTATCAATTAAACGACGTTTACATAATATTTAAATAATCCAGTTCAAGTAAAAAAATTAAAGTAAAGAGCAGAGAAAATTTACAAAAATTTTAATATTCCCGGAAATTAAGAACACTTTTTGAATATTTCTGATCATTGAATTTGGCTATAAATTACGATTTTGAACCTTTTAAAAACCGAACGTGATATTAAATCTTGCCAAAAAAATAACTGTTTTGATTATGTCAATTTTAAATTGAAGTAAGAAAATATTCTATTCAGACTATATTTTGATGACACTGAAAGCAATAACTCAAAAGAAATAAGTAATTTATTTGCTAAGTTTTTTTTCAAGAATCATATACAACCTTCTCAGAAGCAGATCGCAATCGTGAATTTTCAAGTTACATTGGCGTTAGTCAAATCAGTGTGCATGAAATTTTTGAGGGATTAGGACATTTAGATGAATCCAAAGGCTCGGGACCAGATGGTGTGCATCTTTTACTCGTGAAGGCTTTGGCTACTGAACTTACTTTTTCTTTATTTTGGTTTTCAATATGTCACTTGAATCCGAAGAATTTCCAAAATTATGTAAAAACTGCCTGCTAGTGCATATTTTGAGTCTGATAAACAAATCTGACATAATTATCGTAGTATAGCACTTATATCTTGCATTCCGAAACTTTTTAAGGCGATTGTAAATAAAAAAATATGCCACCAAATAAATAAAAGAATAAATACTAATCGTTTTTTAACTATTAATTATTCAAAGGATGACGAAAAGACCTGACTTTAAAGACCGTACACGATAATAACATTGTACATTGCTTATGTCAGGTTACTAGAATATTGCAGTATAGTATGGTCACCCTTTGCAGTCACACTTGAAGAAACAATATAGTCAGTACAAAAGCTATTTTTATTATATGCGTTCCGCAAATAAGTTTGAACTGTGTTTTCTGTTCCATCATATAAAGCTCGATGTTTGCACATAAACAATCAAACGTTAAAAGAGCGTCGTGAATTTGCAAAGGTGTTTTTGCTCAAATTCCTATTTCATTTACGCCACATCTCAGGATGTCATATTACTACAAGATTAAGTGGTTTTCACTTGCTGACTATAGGCATTATCCCATTAAGGAATTACAGAACGAATAAATTTCATTGCCTTATTGGGAGAGTTCATCCATATATCTAGAGTTTGTATTAAACCTTTATCAAAAAAAAATAATCTCCTTTTATGACAAAGTGCACATAAGCAGATAAAGGGTTGATAAAGAAAGTAAAATAACATAACCCCCAAAATAACGCGCAATACTTTAAAATTGGACTATGTCCCTTAAAATTATAAGTCTCCGCCTTCCATTATCATCTCGTTTTTCCTGTACTGTTTTTTTTAAATAAAACTTAAAACCTCATCTCTCTTATAGCAAAAAATGTGCATGAGCCCTCATAGTCCAGTGCCAGCTTATGTTTTGCTGAAACAGAAAATTTCTGCCATAAGCGGGGATCAAACATCTTCTTCGATCTTTGATTGCATTAGTATGTGTGATCACATTGAATTACATTAATATGTGTAATATGAATAATACAATGCTAGACAAAATCGTCAAAAGAACATTTGTAAACAATGACATAAAACGTAAATTTCCTGGAAATGCCAGGTTGCTAACATCTGCATCTACTACCAACGGGAAGGTAAGAACTTTTTGTATCTATTTCTGGTGCTGTTTGGTTCGTGGGAGCAAGTAGATCCCAGAAAAATACGCTAGAAGTCATTGTTTACAAATGTTACTTTCGATCTTTTGACTATTTTGTCTAGAATTCTTTCTCACGATGCAGCCTAACAGGTTTAGGCTAATAAGTCGGACCTCGTGTAAACGTTAGGCTAATACGTCGGCCCTCTTATTTGATATTATCCGACATCAATCCTTGCAGACATACGACATCATGAATATGCCAAAGCTTTGTTATAAATTTCAAAAATTGATATGCTTTATACTGTTTTCTTTTATGATTCCATTTAAATATAAATACCATTCAAAAGAAAAAGTTGAAGCAATAAATAGTATGGCCATTAAAGAAGACAAAGAAATATAGGAAACATTATTTCAGGATGATTTAAAAAAAAATTGGGTCCATGGAAAAACGCTCAACGGAAAATTGTGGACGTTCAACAGGGAAAATGTCGACTGATTGGAAAAGTAAGGAGTGTATCGAATATAAGCTATCCACATACATTTGCGTTGTACGCATGTATTTGTGATGTTTTTTTATGCTCTGAACACTGCATGCTGTGCGTTTGGCTGTCAGTTTTCTTTTGTTTACTTGTTTGTGCGGTTCAAATTCTGCGTTTTCTAAATGTCGCGTATTGAAAAGGAAGTGAAAATTAAGGTTCTGGACACATGGCTAAGTGAGAAGGGTATTACTATGCGAAAATTGGCGACGCGGTTTGGAATTCATCATGCAAGTGTTAAAACCATCATTAATAAGTTTGAGGAACACAATTCTGTGGATGAGCTACCAGGAAGAGGCAGAAAACCCGGTTTTTCCAACCCGAAACTGGAGCAGAAAGTGGTATCTCTAATCATGAAGAACAAATCAATGTCAATACGTGATTTGGGCAAAAAAGCAGGAACGAGTGTCGGAATGATCCAGCGTATCAAGAAGCGAAACCACCTGAAGACCTACAAGAAGCAGAAAATCTCGAAACAAAGTGCAAAACAGAAGAAGCGAACAGCAACAAGGGCCCGGAAATTGTATTCGCGTCTTTTGCAGCGTCCGGATGCATGCGTTTTGATGGACGATGAGACCTATGTAAAGTAGGACTCAAAAACCCTTCCAGGTCCACAATACTTTACTGCCGTCGTTGGGAAGGATGTGAGCGATGCGGACAGGTCGATTCAAGTGGAGAAATTCGGTCGAAAGGTACTGGTATGGCAAGCAATATGTTCCCTTGGTTTGAAGTCAACCATTTTTTACACTACCGGAACTATAAATGCGGAAATATATCGATCTGAGTGTCTCCAGAAGAGATTGTTGCCTTTATATAAGAAGCATAGTAAACCTCCACTGTTTTGGCCGGATTTAGCTTCGGCTCACTATGCCAAAACCACTCTCAATTGGCTTGCGGAAAAGGGTATAGATTTCGTTGAGAAAAATATCAATCCACCAAATTGCCCTCAGCTTCGACCCATCGAACGTTACTGGGCAATCGTGAAGAGGGTCTTCAAGAAGACTGGTAAGGCAGCTGGGAACATGCCGGAGTTCAAAAAAATTTGGGCTCAAGCGTCCAAAAAATGCGATGCAACACTTGTCCGGAACTTGATGAAGAGCATTCGATCCAAAGTTCGAAAATTCGTGAAGGAATAACTTAAATTTCATCCGGTCTTCATTATGTTCAAGTTTAACGTCGTACAATAAAGGATCAATTTTTTGTATGAATAAAATATCGGTTTTCAACATAATTTGAATGAAAGTTTGTGGATAGCTTATTTTCGATCCACTCCTTACTTGATATTTGACCAATCAAAAGGGTCTGGCACTCGAAACACGAAAGTCGGAAGACTCTTAGTTTTGACTATCTTTGTGATAGAGTTGCACAAATGAACCTTAGAACTGATGGAGAAGTAGTAGGTGCCGATTAAAAGAAAAATCGGTCAAGGTGTACAAAACTTATAATTCTTCGAAAAATATACATTTTCGAAAATTTCGTTTTTTGGACAACCCTATTTCAAAATTGGCCACCCTAATGACAGAATGAAAAATTCGAGTCATATATTTTTCAAAAAGGAACAAACCTACCATATATTGTGAAATTCAATGATCCATCGTTTTGGTATGGAATTGTCAAATTTTACGGATGTTCCGGAACTTTCAATAGAGCATGCAATGCCCGCTCTGAGCCATACATCGTTCTCCACATCGCTTGACTTCTTAAATTTTATGTACAAATGAGTTTGAGAAAAATTGTTGTGCTTTAAGAAGAGGTTAATGAATTTACCGTTTTATTGGATGTGCCGGTTATAACAGGGACCATAAAGTGGCCATATATCGATAGTATTTGAAATCTGCAGCCCAAAATTAAACACATAACTTGTCTATAGAAAATCCATGTTTAGACTTACTTCTGCCTTTTGTATGGAATGGAATGTGGCCTGGTGCTTTCCTGTGGCCTTTCTCTTTGCTTTCCTACGGCTTCATAAAAACATATTCAAGTATTTTCAACATACAGTATGGAAGTATAAGGACAAGTTATTAACCAAAGAGAAAGTCGACGAAGAGAATCTCTCAATGTTACTTAGGACCTAATGCATTGTTCAGCTTGATTTGTTCATTGTACGAATACAATGCATCGTCTCATCAACTATATCGACTCATCAACTATGTCGACTCATCAACTATATCGACTCGAAATGTAATTTAAGAAACACAGCGCAAACAACATGGAATGTCCAGATATTTAAATGTTTCTGACATGAGATTCAACCCCTTATTTTTGGAAAGAGTTTTTACTGTATCCGTGGTTGATCTCACTAGGCCATGATGATTCATAAGAAGATACTTGATTAATGAGTATGAAGTTATAACTTTCAACAGCGCTGTAATTTTTATATTAGGATGAATAAATGATTCTCGCTAGTACAGGCAGCAAAACTAACATTAATTAAAATAAAGGAGAAGTACCGATTATCTGGTCTTGACGAAATTCATTACGTGCATTGTACGAAAAGGAATAGTTATTGAATTTCACCAATGATACAGTAACAGTAACAGTAACTTTACATGATCTGCATTAATTTTTTTGACTCGCTGATATTAACATGTTCAATACTTAGTTTGTTTTTACTTGTCATATTTTCTTATCTTTATGATATCAAATCATTGTAGCACCGAGTATTCATTTCGTTTATCAAGGGCTCCTGAGCTACCTGAACTCAATATGAATAAAGAACCACAACAAATCTCATCATCGGTGCGCTTTTGCTATGTATACATATTTTTTAAAATCAAAATATCCCAAAAAATTAATAACACAACGCTTAAAATAACAAGCATGAAAAATTCACTTTAAATTGTTCCTACGAAGATGCGTAAACACACATAACATTCTTACCCACGTCACTGAAATCCGACATCAAACACGTCATATCACCCTCTACGGTATTGTCTCGAGTTCTATGTACTAGTTATATTCCCTGAGGTTCATTTAATGTTTTTTTTTTTCAAAATTAAGGTGACATTCAGACAGCCTTAAGCACACTTCATAATCTACTATTGGTATTTCTTTTAAATATAAGTAAAGCAGTCATCAAGCAATCGGCTCAAAGACTCCAATATTAACCGGAAAATCATTAATATTGAACTACAAGATCGGTGGTAACACATTCCGTGCACTACTGAGTAATGCACATAAATTTGAGCAATAACAGTCCCGCTCTCCTTCCAAGTCACACATCGGCTCTTATTGACTTTGTAACACTAATTTTTTAAAGTTCAAAGTTTATCCTTAACATGTAAAATAAATTTACCATGTGTAGTGATAGCTAAGTCTAAGTTATTACTTCTAGCTACGAGTAAATTGTAACTTGTATTGTGTTATTTATTCTCACGATTGTTTGTTAAGATATATTATAAATAGCTCAAACTACGTTCATTCATTGTCTTTCATGATTCTCTTTTCATTTGTTTCATTAAGTCCTTTCATTTCGATCAATATGATGTATCCATTATTTACAATTCTTGTCGAGCGTCACCTGCCTCGATTTTTGTCTTACTCATTACTACCATAAAACGTGTCGTCCTTTACACGCAATTGAAGTGGAGAATAGTTCAACTTTCCATTTTCTTTGAGGTATGAAATCAGTATTCTTCACATTCCAGCACATACTAAATCGATTCTAGTTGGATGTCAAGAAGCAGTTCAAAAAAGATTACTTTGCGGCACAAAACTGGTAACTAGAACGCGTGAATTTAGGAAATGAGTAAAGTTTTTTACTCACACTTCAGAACGTATCCAAGTTTTTACAATAACTTCAACTGTTTTGTTTCTATACATAATTAGCAGTGTCGTACATTAGATTCACTTGCTTTCACGAAGTTTTAATACATCGTAGAACATGAAGAATCAACTCACTAAATACATAATATTATCCAAAACCTTAACATGTGTTGGTGTGGTTTTATGTATAGTGTGGAAAACTTTTCTTAGTGAGAACCAACTACTGCTGTTTACCTGCTATCCTTAACACTTTTTCAAAGGATCACGTGTTGACTGGTTAAAAGAATACGACAAACTGAACTTTTCTTCAGCGGCACAAGTCGTTTTCCCTAGAGATTTGGACTTCCCAAGGAAACCACGAGTCGGCGCAGCAAGGACTCCGAGCACCATAACAATATCCTTCGGCACCACAGTAGCTAGGAGTAGCAGAAAAGGGATATCTTTTAGCTGGATGGGGATATCATTAAATTTCAATGCCAACTGCCAATGAACTGATCGTATGGTAGAGAAGATTAGTTATCGAACTATCCTGCACGCCATCAGTAACATACATCATCGCCGGGAACTCACAGTGAAAAAAATATGTTCTTATAAAACGTTAACTTCTCCTTACATAGATATCGATGAAAAATAAAACAGGTATTTGTAGCAACTACGGTGATGTATTCAAAAAGATTTATATTGTTTCACAGTCTGGGTACAGAAAACCAATAATAATATAGCTATTCTTATTTACAGTACAGTGTGCAACTACATCCTCAAGGAAATGTTTTCATACTTGCCAAACCAAATAAGAAGAAAAAAAATGTTTTTTTTCTTTTGACACCAATATCCCACGAGCTCCGAAGTAACACCACTCCCCCAAAAAAGTGAAATTTCAAAATATCGCAAGAGTCGTTCAATTCCCCTGAGCGCATAATTCCCGTATTGACCTGTCATTTCAAATACATGTTGTAAGAATTAGAGAGAACGAGGAACCAACATAGGATAAATGAGCTATTTAATGAATAAACTTGTTAAGAACACGTCTATCTATCTAAATAAATATGTTTTAGATTTAAATTACCCGAAGAGTAATCGGATGTCCTATTCAGAGAAGAAAAGGTGGGTATCTGTAATTCATTCTCAATAATTTGAGATATCACAAACTTGTAACAATACTAAAAGATAACACATTCATTTCTACCATACAAGTATTTGCAGCTGATTGTATTACCTCATCCTTGAGATACAAAAAAAAGATGCCAGAAAGCATCTATTAACTACAAAATTGCATTGAAGCACCTCTAATTTATCACCGATAAGGTTCAAAATTCGTTCAGAGCCAAAGATCCACTAGAAATAATTGAGCGGAGGATTATTTTGAAAGGCCGTTATCGTAGTGTGCTGTGCTCTAAGTAAGACGTGAAACGTTTTGTGCTGTAATTTTTGCACCGTTTTATTTTCCAAAGTTTTTCTTGTTGCCTGTTTCTTATGCTATACTTGATCAACTGGAATTCAGCTAAGTATCCTTTATATGTTTGAAATCTCATTAGTTTTAAAGGGCGATACGGTCAAAATTTGGTCAATATCAACTTGACGTATTTCTTTCAATTTTGCATTTAAAAAACCTGAACACCCCTCATTTTGAAGGTGTGTGTGTGTAGAATGTTGCTCCTATTTTGATTTTGGAATTCACTCTTCAGTTGTCAAAATGCCGTCCAAGCAAGAAGAGCAGCGTATCAAAATTTTGCTCGCGCATCGCGAAAATCCGAGCTACTCGCACGCAAAGTTGGCAAAATCGCTAAAAGTTGCCAAATCAACCGTTACAAATGTAATTAAAGTGTTTGGGGAACGTTTGTCGACAGCCAGGAAGTCTGGATCGGGGGCAAATCGAAAACCGGAAGCCGCTGAGACGACAAAGAGAGTTGCCGGTAGTTTCAAGCGAAACCCTAACCTATCTCGCTGAGATGCCGCAAATAAGCTGGGTGTATCGTCTACAACCGTGCATCGAGCCAAAAAACGAGCCGGACTATCGACTTACAAGAAGGTAGTGACTCCAAATCGCGATGATAAACAAAATACGACGGCCAAAGCGCGATCCCGGAGGCTGTACACGACGATGCTGACGAAGTTTGACTGCGTGGTAATGGACGACGAAACCTACGTCAAAGCCGACTACAAGCAGCTTCCGGGACAGGAGTTTTATACGGCAAAAGGAAGGGGAAAGGTAGCAGATATTTTCAAGCACACGAAACTGTCAAAGTTCGCAAAGAAATATCTGGTTTGGCAAGCCATCTGTACCTGTGGCTTGAAAAGCAGCATTTTCATAGCTTCCGGGACTGTCAACCAAGAAATTTACGTGAAAGAGTGTTTGAATAAACGTCTGCTGCCTTTCCTGAAGAAACACGGTTGTTCCGTACTGTTTTGGCTGGATTTGGCATTTTGCCATTACGGTAAAAAGGCCATGGAGTGGTACGCCGCCAACAACGTGCAGGTGGTTCCCAAGGAAAGAACCCTCCCAACACTCCAGAGCTCCGTCCAATTGAGAAATACTGGGCTATTGTCAAGCGGAACCTAAAGAAGACCAAAAAAACTGCTAAGGACGAGCAGCAGTTCAAGGCAAACTGGCTTTCTGCGGCGAAGAAGGTGGACAAGGTGGCTGTACAAAATCTGATGGCAGGGGTCAAGCGTAAGGCCCGGCAATTCGGATTTGGAAAAGCGGAAGCCTAACTGAATATTTTTCCTGAATTTTATACTAATTGCACTTGAAAAAGAAATTTAATTTGATTTTTTAAATAAACGATTTCACCGATTTACACGCGTTTTCCCTTGACCAAATTTTGATCGTTTCACCCATTATGATCGACCAGCTGCAGAGCATAATCCTTTTCGCGGTATAGATTGTTCAGGGTCTGTTTAGCAGTTTTTTTTAATCAGTTTGTTTATTTGTTAGGCTCCGGCGTGTGTAACACTTTACGAAGCCGATATTCAATATTGTTGTACAAAACATTTTACTTTTTGCTATTAGTATAAGAGGGATGCCAATGACTCGTGGCTAGCTCGAGGTTAATGGGTCACATTATCGTTTGGAAAGGGCTAGGTAGGTAACTTATTTAAGCCATTATTTGCTACTTTTGGTTGCGACATCTACCAAATCCTCGATCCCTGTAGTCCCTTTCAGGAACTAAGCCGCAGATGGGTAACCACAGTTTGCTGGGCAGGTACAAGTAGCACGGAAACAGAAGGATAGTATAACTGGGACACAATGGCAGGGAATTTACTAGAGTGGAAGGAAGGAGGGTGAAGACGTTACACTCTTAGATCAGACAAACAAAGGAATTCGTAAATCGTTTGCATGTAGGGAAGATCACACATTCCCAAAACATCTCTTATCTCGCGGAAGGGTTGTCTACCTCGGGCCACTAAAGTATCCAATAGTCGTGCCAAAAAACGAGCCGAGTTGTAAATAAGTTGTAAATTTTAGTTTGTAAATAAGTTGTACAACGAAATTGGATCGCGAAAATTGTACAGTTCTTTGCGCAATTATAATGTCTTAAAGAGCTCATCAAGATTTATTTCGGTGAAGTTTCTATAGAAAAGGCATATCAATTACTTATTGAGAGACAAGAGGTGATACGTTATTTCAGTGCAATGATGTATTTCACCTGATACTTCTTTTTTTTCACACGTTTGTAAACTATGATGAAAATATGATCATTGCACAATGTATGATATGTACTACCACCCATTGTAGCATGGAAACTAAGTCTGACAGTAATGGGCTCTCCTCGCTGTTAGACTTGATCAAGCTTTAATAACGACTGATTTTCCTAATCATGGGCCAAAAAGGGGTTGGGTTGGATCGACAGGCAACACCACTTATACGTTTCCACAGGGATATAAAGAATCTCCTTCCAACAACAAGATTGAACAATTGGTCAAAAGAGCAAGCTATCTAACATGAGGATGCCCCAAGAGCCCGCCCTCTATTCACAAACTGTTAGCAATGGGGAGTTGGCATTCCAACTCTCTCCATCCAGAGTGCTTCAATTGGGTGCCCTGATGGTCCCTCCTATTCCCATGAAATATTTATATAATAGTGTATCTGGAATCTGGACGCACTGCTCATTTCACAGTAGCACGCCTAGTAGTCAGTTCCAAAAAGTTTGTTTTGGAACGTCTCTCGCACTAAACGCAAAGATCAGCCATGTGCAACAGTCTAAAACATTTACGGGGAAGGACAAATATCACTCAAGTGGATCAGGGTACTTATCACAGTGAAAGTTGCCATCAATGAATAAGTTGGAGAGTATTTAGAACTAACTCCAATCTCGGTGTTTTAATTGGAATTGTATGTTTTGGCTGTGTTATCCAGCCAAAACATACAATTCCAATTAAAACACCGTCCAGGATCAAAATACCTTTTTACACCAGTGAGGACCTAAACCACAACCTTTTCATACAAGTTTAGCAGAACCTAGTAGCCAAGTGGAAATAACAAGGATGCTCTTCTATTTAAGTACGTAGAAAATTATGTAAAATGGATTTTGAACATCTTACTAAACAAGACACAGTTTTGCAGATTAGTTTGCTAATCAGCAAATTACTATGTAGCAAGGAATTTTAGCTGAGTAAACTAAATAAAAATATCTATATCTACCTAACAATTCTTAAGATTATAATTGTCCGAAAAGAAATCAAAGGTAAAGAGTCGATAGGGCGGCATATATTGAAGCATCAAGTCTATTTCGTTCGATACCATTCAAAACAGTCACAAACTTCTGTCAATAGTAAAAGATTATAGATTTAGCTTTGCTGTGTATGTTGTTGCAGTCATGCAGTTATGAAATCATTGAAATCATAAATTGGCCATTTTTACGGGGCCTCCTCAACCCACTACAAGGTAGTCATGTTACTTTTGGCTCGTCATATCATTGTCTGATATCTGATAACTTGCCTTGGAAATTCTGTAAACTATGGTATCAGGGCAGGAGTTCCTTCAACGGAGAATTCAAATACTTGAGCCGTTTCCAATTCTCAGAATCTCGGAACGAACTTCAACAACCCATACGGAAGCCGTTTCCAGCCATGATTAGTCGCCACGTTGTACAGAGGAGTAGCACTTAGCACTGTTTGGAAATTCATAGACTACACACGTGCCCAGTCTTCCAGAAAAAGACATAATCCAACCCGAATCCTTTATCCAACCACAGTTCCTTTACTGAAAGAGGATATGAAGAAGGCCCTGAAACGAGAAACGTGAGTCCTAGATTTTTCGTTGAAGTTAACGTGTTCAAACTACAAGACTCGCAACCACATGCTTCGAAGATGAAGTTAAGAAAAAATAGTCATAGAGTTCCCGAAAAGGAATTCCTTGTAATGGCGGCAACAAAAGGATTCAATTTCTGATCCAAAAGGCAGCGGTTCAGAATGCACTTCGTCAAGTACGGCGCAGATACTTCTGGATACAGCATTTAGCGTGGTCGAATACAACCACGGTTTTCGCTTTCCCTAACGTGCACTGTTGGATTCTTAAGCAGAACACAACCTCATTGGTGAAGGATTGTAGTCCTTATTCAAGAGGGTGGATATCGGGCATCGAACTAATTGGAACGAAGGTCACATGCGAAATTCAATCTATCGTCAAATCGCGTTTGTTTTGGAACTCTAGTACGATGAGCTTCCTCATTTTATCAAAGTTACAACTTGCCAGCTTACTTCTCTAGTGCAGAAAAATGGTTGGGACATGCAGGAAGCCTTCGAACTAGCAGATCAAAAAAAAAACATCCGTTCAAGATAGGTCAACCCATCACCAATGGAGTGAATTTTTTCTTTAATTCAGATAAAAAAATTTCTCAATATTTCTTATTAGAAGCTTAAGTACAAAATATATTAAATGAAAAGGTCTAAGATTTTATACGATGGGCTGAGCATGTCGTAAGAATGTCGTACGACAGCCCTGTGAAAATGGTTCTCGAAAACGAACCGACAGGTACAAGAAGAAGAGGCGCGCAACGAGCAAGGTGGGTCGATCATGTAGAAGGCGACCTGCGGACTCTCCGCTGACATCGAGGCTGGCGAGTGACAGCCATGGACCGAATAGAATGTACGACAGCCCTGTGAAAATGGTTCTCGAAAACGAACCGACAGGTACAAGAAGAAGAGGCGCGCAACGAGCAAGATGGGTCGATCATGTAGAAGGCGACCTGCGGACTCTCCGCTGACATCGAGGCTGGCGAGTGACAGCCATGGACCGAATAGAATGGAGACAACTTCTGTGTACAGCAGAGGCCACGCCAGCCTTAGTCTGATTGGTAAGGTAAGGTAAGATTTTAAAGTCAGAACCATTGTTTTACCAATAAATAAATAAATAAATAAATAAATACATTGTTTTGCATTGTTGGACAAACTTATTAATTAACCGTAACAAGTTTATCACACATTTAGTTTAGTCAATAAAAAACAAAAAAGAGTTTTGCTAACCAATTTGCTATGGTTTCAGTTGTTTTTTTTTTGTCAGTGTAATAATCTAAAAATAAATCTAAACCTAACAAAATCTCAGTAGTATTTTAGAAGGCTAATATTTTTTTCCGTTATTTAACTATTGGCAACCGACTCACCAATTAAGGACGTAACCCATAGATTGAAGAACACTGAATTTGAAAGACTATATGAAGATATTAACAATTTGTAGTATTTTTTTTAAACCTACTTGTTCTCCTCTCTAAATGTTCACAACGTTAAAAAGTTACCTGTAAAGAGAAAAAAATGCATATTTAAATCAATACTATTCAAACGGAGCTTATTATCTAGTAATGGGTAATAATATATGTGGGAAACAGAATATATGGAATTCTAACTGTGAAAATATTTGTTTGTATAACCAGTCATTAAACAAATAGACTTATTTCGAATGGCAATGCAAAGAAAAACCTCTAAAAGATAATTCAATGGAACTAATTTTCCTTGAATTCTACGTTTATTAAACCATTTACAAAAATGCTTCGACGCCCTGCAGGGTAGTATCAACAATCAATATGTAACTAGCGATTTGAAATTGGTTCACTGTTGTAGAACCCCTTGGTCCGAATTACACCTTGAAGCCAGCACCTTGTTATACATATTTGCGCCTTTGTTTTGATTTGCTGTGTTATTTTGACAGAGTATTTGAGAGTGTGTTCATGTGAGTTCATTATAAGGGGTGCATTATTGAGCTTGGGACCGAGCTTGGGACGATGTTCTAGTACTGACTGAGCCAAGAAAAAAATCGTTTTTGTATGGGACCTACTGGTCTTAGAGTTAGTCTATGGTAGTATCAACAATCAATATGCAACTAGCTTTTTGAAATTGGTTCACTGTTGTAGAACCCCTTGGTCCGAAGTACACCTTGAAGTCAGCACCTTGCTGTACATATTTGCGCCTTTGTTTTGATTTGCTGTGTTATTTTGACAGAATATTTGAGAGTGTGTTCGTGTGAGTTCATTATTAGGGGCGCATTATTAAGCTTGGGACCGAGCTTGGGACCGATGTGCTAGTACTGACTGAGCCAAGAAAAAAATCGTTTTTGTATGGGACCTACTGGTCTTAGAGTTAGTCTATGGTAGTATTATAGCAGTTTCTATTTTTTCGATAGATTTGAGCCCTTTCAATAATTGCAACCCCCTTGCGTTTGAGGATGTATTTAAAATCGCCAAAATGGCCCAATGTAATGTCCAACGATAGCTAGAAACGTGTTAGGAATGGAGTCTGTATTTCGGACCGAAAGCTAAACATGACCGTCGTGTGCAATCCTTCTTTATTAAACTGATTTTATTTCGATACAGTGGTGCCAAAAATTCAATTTTACATAGGTACACTGAGGCAAATTAAGGGATTGATTATAAGAGTATTTACGTTAAATTTACAGTTAATCTTCAGTTATACAAAACAAATCTAATCATTCATTCACCCCCCGTTGAGTTGACAGACTCAATTGAAGGTAGTACTGAAATTTTAGTCACCGATCTTTTAAACTCGCCGGATACAGTCTTGACGGTGACCACACGAACTACTCCGTCTCTTCCTGGATGTACTGCAAGAATACGACCACGCCGCCACTGTTGAGGTGGCAGGTTCTCGTCAAGTAACAGCACCAGAGTACCGATATAGTAGTGTTTGACGCTACCGGTATGCCACTTCTGTCTGGTCTGGAGATGATGAAGATATTCTGTAGATCATCTTCTCCACAAATGCTGCATCATCTGCTGAAGGTGTTTGTATCTGCTGAGTCGTCCTATCTTCTCATCGGTGTACGAAGGCTCTGGGAGTGCCACCGCTGACCGACCAATGAGGAAATTCGATGGGGGGATGCACCTCTTGAAATCACCAGTCGCTGTTTCCGCATCTGATTGACGATCGACAGTTGATTTCGAAAACTCCTCCAATTCTGCAACAGCTCATCGGGAAGGGTTTCATCCCACTCCAATCCGAGACGCCATACATCCTGCATGATCAGCTTGGCCGCCGTGACGATTGGACCCAGGAAACCAAGTGGATCGAACAACCGCCCAATGTCCGAAAGAACCGTTCTTTTCGTAGAAGAAATGTTGCTATCCAATCGCTGCACATGGAATCCAAAATAGTCCTCCGATAGGTTATAAATAAGTCCCAAAGTCTTGATTGTATTATTAGCTCCGGAATCCTCGAAACTGACTTGTTGTTCATGCAAAAGTTCCGGAATCGCGTTCAGTACATCACAACTGTTCGAGCAAAACTTGTGAACTCCAAATCCACCTTTCGCTAACAATTCCGAAAGCTGCTGGTAAATGGCGATAACAGCCTCGGCAGACTGACCCCCAGTCAGAAAGTCGTCAATGTAGCTATCGTTCTCGACGACATCAACAGCTAGTGGGTAATCCTGTCCTTCATCCCTTGCCAGCTGCATTAATGTCCGCGTGGCTTGATGTGGCGAGCTTGCAATACCATACGTTACTGTTTGAAGCTCAAATACCTGATCCTCTCCCTTCGCATTCAGCCACAAGATCCGTAGATAACGACGGTCTTCCTTGTGCATGCGGATTTGGCGGTACATTTTAGGGATGTCCGCAGTCAGGACCACCTGGTGCGTACAGAAACGCAAGACTATAGTGAGCAAATCACTTTGCAAAGTAGGGCCTACAGAGAGTGCGTCATTCAGTGAAATGCCAGTTGAAGTTTTTGCTGACGCGTCGAAAACCACGCGAGTTTTCGTAGTAGAACTTGTCGCCTTGTAAACAGCATGGTGAGGAATAAAGTATCCTCTCTCATAAACATTATCAACCTCTTTCATGTGGCCTAGTGCTTGATATTCAGTCATGAAGTCCTCGTATTGCTTACTTTTCTCCGGGCTCCTGCTCAACGCTGCCTTCAGTCTATCAAAGCGTTTCTTGGCACGCTCATAAGAGTCGCCAAGCTTTTCCCTGAGTTCGTTAAAAGGGAGCCGAACTTGATATCGACCCTGTTCGTCTCGTACATGAGTCTGTGAAAAATGAGCTTCCACATCAGCTTCAGTTTTTGTGAAACGGCCTTGTGTTGGAACGGACTCGACTTCCCAGAACTTTACCAGTGTTTGTTTAAGTTCCTCCTCAAATCGATTGAATTGACACACTCGAGAGAGTTGGCTGGAACTCCGAGGGTGAACTGAACCTCCAACTACCCATCCTAACTCAGTCTCCACTAGAACTGCTGCAGTATTTCCAAGCTTCAAACGACCAGCCTTAATGAGGTCAAAGAATATTTCATTTCCGAGAATTAGATCGATTTCTCCCGGGTGTGAAACGACGGATCAGCTAGTGGCAGGTTGGATGGTAGAGTCAAAGTGGAAACGTCTACTTCAACAGCCGGTATGTTGGACGTGACTCGGGGAACTACCAAAAAATCCAATTCATACTTCGGGCAAGCTTCAAAACGAGAATAGACCGTAGTGGATAGCAGATATTTTACTTGGGTTTGAATATCGTTCAGCCCGTTGATAGGAAGATCGATTTTGTCTAGTTTGAGTTTCAGCTTGTTGGCCAAACTTTCCGTAATAATGTGACTGTCAGAGCCAGAATCTAACAGCGCACGCGATTTGATGATACAGCCTCCCTTTCCGACCACCAGAACTTCCGCTGTCGATAACAGCACTTGCCGCTTAACTGCTACAATATGACCGCACAACGCATTTGCTAGGTGAATCTGGAACACTGACATCTTCAGACGATGACTGTTTCTTCAATGCGATCTTTTGGGGTGGCTTCGGCTCTGGAACCTTCGTAGAACTCGTAGAACAAGGGCCATCACTCGGATGCAGCAAACTATGGTGTTTACGGCCACATCCTTCAACCTTACAGACGTGATCTGACGGACACTCACTGACACGATGGTTCCTTTTCAAGCAATTGTAGCACAAATGTGATTTGGCAACTACAGACTTGCGCTCAAAAGTGGATTGATTTTGAAACTTGGGACATTGGTAGATGGAATGTCCATCCCTGCAACAGGGACAACTTTCCTTAGACGTTTGGACGAAAGACCTGGAAATATTTTGCGAAGGAGGTCGCTGACTGAATACTTGACGTTGTTTCGACTGAGCCGCTGCATTTGGTACTGACATTTGGTAGTGTGCGTGACTGGTCCGCATCAGAACACGTCCTCGTTCTCGCAGAAATTCCACAAATTTGCTGAATACGGGCAAATCACGTGAACCAAGTTCCAATTCCCACTGTTCTTGGGTTTCCCTGTCCAACTTCTTATACAAAACATTCACAAGGAACAGCTCGGCCAATCCCTCGACCTTGAATCCATGGCCGCTGAGGGCTTCCGTATGTTTGATGCAAATATCAACAAGTTTGGTGATCGACTTACCTCGGTTCTCTTTGGTTACCTTGGGGATGTCCAGGAGTGCATCAATATGCGTGTCCATTATCAAACGGTTATCTTCGTAAGCGTTTTCAAGTATGCTCCAGGCCAGGTTGTAATCATTACTGTTGATGACTTCTTGATCAATTTTATCTTTTGCATCGCCATCCAGTGAGTTCCGCAGATGCAAAATTTTCATCGCAGGAGATTCTTGGGGGTACTTACTCATAATGCTATGGAAAACGCTTTTAAAGCTATACCAATTCACAGGATTACCATTGAACCGAGGAAACGGAGCATGTAATTGTGGTGCTGGAGCTTGAACATACACCGGTTGAGGCACAACAGGTGCCACTGCGTTGGACGGTTTGAGTTCTGCATCACAGAGACTCGCTATCTGCGTCTGCAATACAACATACAACTGATCGTGAACTTTCTCAAACTCAACATATTCCTTGCGATGCTCCTCGTGTTTCTCCTTCGGGACTAGCACAGATAGTTCGGAATATATTTTCTCGTATTCATTCGAACATCTACGCACTGTATCCACATGCAACCGGAGAAGATGAATATTGATATCACCTTCCAGTACACCGTCATTAATCCGGAGCAGTTTCGCAATCAGCATATCGCACCGGTCGATCAACGATTCTAATATTCTCTCCATTCTTCTTTGTTCTTCAATAGCCTGCTTCGCAATTTTTTGCTGGGCAACTGTTGGAACTTGGTTCCTATCGTTGTCACCCGACAAAGCACTCAAAATACTTCTTCGTGGTACTAAAGGAACCACCACACGCGGTGTCTCGAACTCTGACATTCAGTTCCACTTTACTTTTGTTTTGGTGCTGGTGAGACCAGTTTATCACTTCATCAATGTTTGTTTTCGTCGTGGCGAGGCCACTTGTCTGCTTACCCACAAGGGCTCAGTCACACGCACACCGATACACAGCTCACTCAAATCGCATGGCGAGATAAAACGGCGTACGAGTCACACACACATACCTCGCTTGGCTAGGAATGCGCAGCTTTTATCACACTACTATCCACACATCTTTCGCTGCTGGGGCCCGACTACATGCACACTAATGTGCGTCGCACTTCACTCGCATGGCGAAAACAACAACACACATCGCTTGTGATAGCTGCGTTGTTTCAGCAGTACATTAGCCGCCCGGCATATACTTGGTACAGCTTTCCTCTTCACACGGTGAAGAACAAGTTTTGTACACAAACACTTTCAAAACACGATTCCGAAAATGCTCGCCAGCGATATAAAGTGAACCGACTGCTTTCCACTAATTTGCCCCAATGGCAATCACTAACACATGTGTCACGGACACGCTCTACTTTCACTGTTTCACTGAAACCAACATTCTCAATTGTACTTTGCCAAGATGGCGGAAAGTTTTTTCATGTCGCATCAAGGAAGCGAACAATTTATGGTGGCTTAATCCAACCAGTCCAGCGTCAAGCGCGGAATTCAACAATGCACATGATACGGATTCGACCACGATCGGAACTCAAAAAACGGCACGCCAAACTCCAATTCCTTAAAATCCGGTCGATACGGACCAAAATGTAATGTCCAACGATAGCTAGAAACGTGTTAGGAATGGAGTCTGTATTTCGGACCGAAAGCTAAACATGACCATCGTGTGCAATCCTTCTTTATTAAACTGATTTTATTTCGATACAGTGGTGCCAAAAATTCAATTTTACATAGGTACACTGAGGCAAATTAAAGGATTGATTATAAGAGTATTCACGTTAAATTTACAGTTAATCTTCAGTTATACAAAACAAATCTAATCATTCACCCAAAAAATGGTAGATGAAATCGGTCAAGCATTGAAATTGCTAAATTAATGTGTAACGTAAACGTTTTCAAAATTCTGATTAAAGGGTGTTTCGATCACAATTTGGTCGACTTAAACTTGACGCATTTCCTTTCATCGTGCATTAAAAAATTTGCACACCCCTCATTTTGAAGATGTTTGCGTGTAGCATTGTGCCTCTGTTTTGATTTTGAGATTAGCACTTCAGTTATTAAAATGTCGTCGAAGGAAGAGAAGCAACGCATCAAAATTTGGCGTGCATGGCGAAAACCCAAACTACTCTCACGCCAAGTTGGCGAAATAGTTGAATGTGGCTAAATCAACTGTTACCAACGTATTAAAAATGTTTGCTGAACGTTTTTTGACATCCAGGACAGCTGGATAGGGGGGTAATCGAAAGCCGGAGGCCACAGTGACGACAAAGAGAGTTGCCCGCTGTTTCGAGCGGAACCCCAACCTCTCCGTCCGAGCTGTCGCAAAGAACCGTGGATAGAGCTGAAACACGAGCTGGTCTGTCGACTTACAAGAAAGTGGTGACTCCAAATCGCAACAATAAACTAAACACGTAGGCAAAAGAACGATCGCGAAAGTTATACCAACAATCAATATGCAACTAGCGATTTGAATTTGGTTCACTGTTGTAGAATCCCTTAATTCAAAGTACACTTTGGCTCCAGAACCTTGCTATACATATTTGCGCCTTTGTTTTGATTTGCTTTGTTATTTTGACAGAATATTTGAGAATGTGTTCGTGTGAGTTCATTATTAGGGGCGCATTATTATGCTTGGGACCGAGCTTGGGACCGATGTGCTAGTACTGACTGAGCCAAGAAAAAAATCGTATTTGTTCGGGACCTACAGGTCTTAGAGCTAGTCTGTGGTTGTACACGACGATGCTGCCGAAGTTTGATTGCGTGGTACAGGACGATGAAACGGTGAAAGGCAGGCTTTAAACAGCTTCCTGGACAGGAATTTTATGCGGCAACCGGACGGGGAAAGGTGACAGAAATTCTCAAGCACATTCAACTGTCAAAGTTCGCGAAGAAATATCTGGTGTGGAAGGCCATCTGTACCTGTGACTTGAAAAGCAACGTTTACATTGCGACCGGAACCAATAAATTTATCTGAACGACTGCCTACAAAATCGTCTACTGCCTTTCCTGAGGCCACATCGTTAAGCGAAACCTTAAGAAGTCTCAAAAAGCCGTTGTGAGCTAGAAACAGTTGAAGGCAAACTGTCGCTCTGCGGCGAATAAAGTGGGCAAGGAGACTGTACAAAATCTTATGGCAGGTGTTAAACGAAAGATCCGGCAATTTGCATTCGGTCTAAAGGAAGCTTAGCTGAATATTTTTCCTGTATTCTGAATTAACTGAACTTGAAAAAAAAAGAATTTACCTTATTAAGGGGACCCTCCCCTGGATTTGGGCAAAAATAAGGCAAAGTTTGTATTTTTATTGAGAAAGAATGAAAAGGCGTTCGAACTTCCGGTTTTGACGATTAAATTTGGTTATTATTCAAAATTTCAACGAAGTAAAAAAATTGTGAAAATTCAAAATGGCGGCTACAAAATGGCGATTTCTGCGCGCAAAACATGGGGCATCAACTTCAAGCCTACAGCCTCTTGTAGTAGACAGAAATCAAATCTAGTTATCATTTCTGAATTAAATTCCAGACAATTTAAACTTAAACTCATTGCACAGCGATCATCTGAACTGACAAATTTAATTTTTCACTACATTTTTTCATTTCAACTGTGTTCAAAGATTATAAATAATTAATTATTAATGCCAATTTTTAGTTAAAGCCGTACAAAAAACTATAACCTTTCAAATAGTTATTTGATGGAGGGAATCGGATTAATAGTTCAAGCCCGGGGTTTGAAGTTAGATTGAAAAACATGGTTTCGAGAAATCGCCATTTTGTAGCCGCCATTTTAAATTTTCACAATATTTTTATCTCTTTAAAATTTTAAATAATAATCAAATTTAATCGTCAAAACCGGAAGTTCGTACGCCTTTTCATTCTCCCACAAAAAAAAAACAAACTTTGCCTTATTTTTTCCCAAATCCAGGGGAGGGTCCCCTTAATAAAAACTTTGATCGACTCACTCACATTACTTTTCGACCAAATTTTGATCGGAACACCCTTTATGTACAAATTATAAATTTGAGCCAAAGTTACGTTTGGTTAAATGTTTGATACATTTTCAAAACTGTGTTGTAAATCGAGCAAGTATCACATATTTATGGGGGCATATATGATAATGAAACCAAACAATTGTTTCAACTAAGCAACAGGTTATCATGATGGGTGGACAATAAAACAGGGATAATGTAATAAATAAATTAGAGCAAAGAAAAAGAGGTACCAAAATGTCAACAACAATTCATTCATTTTATTAAAAATATGTGTAACTTGAATGAAATCGCTTAACACATTACCTCAAAAGTAACTTGACCTTTCGTCCCTTATTATTTTAATAAAAATGCTTTCAAGAACTACGATGGAAAGGGAGCTTTTTTGCCCCATCTTTGTGGCTATAATGCCTAATGCGGCCATCTGACTCCATAAGTGTTAAACAGCACCTGCTGAATGATTTTTCTTTTGAACTATTATTTGATTTCAAACAAATTTGCTTTTTTGCACAGATTGGTTCCCCGACATCGTTTGTTAATATGAATCTACATTTATTACAACCAGAAAAATACCCGTGACAAAGATCGAAATTCCGCACGCTCAACAGTTGTCTTCATTTTACTACTCTTTCAATTAGCGATGAGAACCAAGCAGCACGCCATTCCCATGTTCAAAAACTTCCAACTAATTCTAGAATCGATCAAACGTTTCGCATGCTCTTTTGCAGACTTAAAACTCGGTGAATATGAATATTGGCTGAGCATATTAAGCAATTTCTTTCACCGTTTCACTAGACTCTGACAAATACCACCAACACAAAAAAAAATGTTTCACGTGCAATCATAAATAAAATCCTATGGTTATGCACTACAAGTTCAATGCACTTTCAGTCGTGCCCTTGCAATTGAATAAAACAAATGAAATCAATATCAGTTGCACATTTCATATAATCACATGCTTCTATGAACATTTCAATAAGCTTACCTCGACTTTTAGAAACACTTCTTTTATACACTTTTGTATTCCTCATGATAAATAGTGATCCCACCAGAACAAGACACAAATTAATCACTGTTATCAGAATTTTGATCTAGACAGGATACAAATATTCAGATCCGCTTCAGTAGCACGTCAAGCAACAACGATTGTATGTTCGAAAATGATATGCGTAGAAGCTGCTAGCCGAAATCCTTCCAACAACAGTTCTACCACTGACTGTGAGTATAAAGAGTCACATTTGTTCACTGAAAATGGAAGCTTTCCATTTTTTCGCTAATAACTCTTGCCACATGTCCTAGCAACAGTCAACTCAGCTGCTTGTTTCCACAAACAAGCATGCATACACCACGGCGAACAATGATGGAATTAAGGCTTATAGAAAATTCACCACGAAATATGCCGCAAACTTTGTGATTTCGGGGACTGCTGAAAGGGTTGTGAAGGGTAAGCTAAAGACCGGCCAAGTCGCTCAAGATTTAACGAGTAGGGGATGTTGGGTAAGCCTTATACCACTGGCACTATGTTTTCTATTTTTCTCGATTACAAGTATACGCTTTCAATAAAAAAAAATTGAATCATTAAAACAAAAATCATTTTACAAATTAATTAGTACAGCACACGTCGAAACATTGAAGGCTCCTCATGAATCGAAATATGTAAATTTGGTTATGAGTAAATGATAATTTGCACAGTTTTGATTCCGAATCGTCAAAGGCCTAGCACATCCCAAATAACAAACCAAATGTTTTTTTACAATATTAACTAAGCATTCAAAACAATCGAAATGTAGTCTATAGTATTTTGTCATAAACTTGTTTTAAAATTTTGGTTTATGCAATGGAAGATCTGGGTTATTTTTTTAATTAAAATTGTTGAATGTTGAATAGCAATTTTAGACTTTATGATTAAGCATCATAAAATTATGGAATACGTTCATTTAATTGTGAGCATTTGTCTTGAGGTTCAGTCCTAGAAAGTTTGAGCTGTTTTGTGGAATACGTGTGACTAAAAATGAGATGAACTATTAGTTTGTCTTAAGGTTGTTAAGGAAATTCCAACTCAATTTATGCCGCTATCGTACCCAAAATCAATGCATTTGCCATCGCCACGTTAAAACATGTATGCAATTTATTTACAATAATTACAACATTTCCTAATATATAGTTTATCGTTGATTATAACCTTCTGGTAACAGATACAGAGAGTAAAACGATATATTCTTCCGAAAAGATCAGGTATGCCTACAAGTGAAAACCGGCGACTTCCGTTCGGGATGTTGCGAAAAAACGAGTAACGTCATGCGTACCAAAGAAAGACTTGGGCTAAAAACACCACAATTCTACACTGTAAGCAATTTTACCGAAAAATTCGGTAAGAAGGTTATGGTTTGGCAGGCAATATGCGAGTATGGTAAAACATTTAGTCCGTACATCACAACGGAGACGATGAACACTCAGAAATACGTTAAGGAATGCATCCAGAAGCGGTTATTGCCGATGATCAGGCAGCACGAAGGTCAAGTAGTGTTTTGGCCTGATTTGGCGTCATGTCATAACGCAAAGGACACTTAAGAACAGGGATGCCACATTCACAGACATGTCTGTAAATTTGCAGAATTTTGATTTTTATTGCAGACATGCAGACATTTAGCAGACATTTTATTAATGTGACAGACTTTTACAAACATTTGAAATATTTCTTTAAATTTCAAATAAAGGTATTCTCTGATGTTTAGATTTAAAACGTACGAGGATCTGAACAGTATAGTATATACGGTAAGAAGCTTTGTTGAAACATTTTAAAATATGTAGGTATCATTTAAAGTAGAAATCCTTGAAGAAACGAAAGTGGTGGGCCACTTGGAGACACAATGGGCCCGGAAATAAGTATCGTATAGGACCTCTCCGAGGGAACATGGAGTCCCTACTTATGGTAGTGTTCAATCCCACGCGTGTTCAAACCCATGCGAAAAATTAATGTCGAAGCGTTGGTAATATTGGTTCTTTGCTATTAAGTCACAACGAAAATCAAGGTTCACAAAAATACAAATCATATTTGAGAAACTTAGAAACTTCCTCGAAAACAAAATTCTCCTATGGTCACGTAGAAACTTCTCAGAAGTATTGGGAGCAAGCAGTTCATGCAAGAAGAACCTTCAAAAATTCATTACCGAACTTCAAGATCATACTTACCAGAATTCCAAGACAGAACTTCCCCAAGAATCAGAAGAGGGTTTATCAGAGCTTCAGGAAGAAGTGTAGGAGAGAGGATTTCTCTAAAGTTTGGAATTTTTCAGAGGTTTTGGAGTTCTTCAGAAAAAAACTTCTCCTTTTTGGCCCTTCAAACAGGAACATGATAAAACATTTAGCACAGTACAACCTTGATCAAATCGTTTAATTAAAACAGTCCAGTGCTATAGGTAGTTGCCTTGCTACATTAGGTAGTAGTTCAAATCATCATCATCATCATCATCACTTCAGAAAAAAACTTCCCCAAATTTCAGACGGGAGCTAACCAGGAAGGTCACTACTTACAATTTCTAAAAAAATCAGGAAAAAAATCCTCAGGACGATGCGTCAAAGAATTTGAGGAAAGAACTTCTCTCAAGTTCAGGAAATAAGAAGTTCCGGAAGAAACTTCTCGAAAGATTAGTTGGAACTTCCTAGAAGTGCTTGGCCGCTTTTCCAAAGCTCAGAGGAGAACATTCTGCATTTCAGAATAAGGATTTCTCAAAATTCTTTAGAGAAAAAAGAATGAAACTTTCCAGGATCATTGGGCTTCTTTCTAATTCGAGCACGAATTTACCAATAATTCCGGAACAAACTTCCCCCAAAGTTCTGGAGAAAACTTCCCAAAAGTGCAGAAAAGGACTTTTTAGAAGTCCAGGAAGAAACTTCAAGAACTAATGTAAGGGAATTTTACTAAAAATTTTGGAATAAAATTTTCCTCGCAGTTCCGTATGGAACCAATCAAAAGTTTGAAAAGAATAAGCTAAGGAAAAAACTTCCCCGAATTTCAGGGAGAAACCTACCAGAGAGGGCACTACCTGTAGGGTCAAGAAGGAATTTTTCAACAAAAAAATGTAAAGAACTCCTCAAAAGTTCATAAGAGAACTTCTCAGATTACCTAATGTTTCTGGAACGTAAGGTTGGATTCTTAAATATTAATTTCTATGAAAATAAGGAGTGATTGCCAAGAAGTTCATGAGGAATTTTGCCTGAAGTTCAGCAGCCTTGCAGAAGATTTGGAGAGCGTTTCCCTGAAATTTAAGAGATAAGCACTGACTAACCGAAGAAGCAGTCTTTACAAAAATCATTCATATGATCATAATGACATTGATGATCATGAGTGATGATGACACCTATTAAAATATGGTACACACCATCAATGGTTATTGTTGAATCAAGAAAAAGTCTGTTGAATTTATCAAATCTAAATTATCTAAAAACTAAATTTTGATTTTAAATTATAAAACTGGAAAGAGCGTCACAGGGGAAATAAAACTACAGAAAATTATGTCATCTATGCGAATGCTTCAAGATATAGTGTCACTTTTAAAAATATGAAACAATAGTGTAAGGTTCCATACAATTCATGAAATAGATGCAGACATGTTTACATTAGCGATAATGACATAACTCGCTCTCTTATTACGTATTTTTGTTGAAAGAAGTCAAATTTTCTAAAAAAATACAGACTTTTACAGATATTCCCAGACATTTCAAATTTTTATCACAGATATTTGCAAAAAAATATCTGGCATACCTGCTTAAGAATGGTACAAAGATCAAAATGTATGTTTCGTGCTGAAAGACATGAATCCGCCGAACTGCCCGGAGGCACGACCAATCGAGACTTGTTTGGGCATTAACCAAAGCAAAGCGAACATTCATAAAACCAACGGACGGCATCCAAAAATTTAAAAAAGATTGGCCAAGAGTGGTCAAAATGGTGGGAAGTACCACTGCACATTGGTCCGAAAGGGCGATTTTCAGGAATAAAATAAAAAGTGCACTTAGATGACGTGTAATCGATTTGGTGTCTTGAAAGAAGTTTTTGGTAAGATTAAGGCGCATCTGAAAAAGGGGTCGTCCATAAACTGCGTTCATCGGGGCACGATTTATTTTTTTTAACTTTTTTGTCTGACGTTTTAGGCTTTTGAAACATTCTACAAAATTGTAGAACTCACAATTTCCATAAACTTTGCACAAAACACCAACTTGTTATCTTGTTTTTTATTGAGATATGAAGCATTTTATATGGGAACCCCTTAAAAATTGGTTTTTAGCTCTAACTTTTTCTTTGATTTTTCTCGGTCTACTATGTTCTAAAAAGTTTTTCCTTTTACTTAAACACACAACTTTTACGAAGACAGCAATACGCTATCTTTTAGAACTGAAATGATACAAGCGTTTTGTTGTTCAAAATATGCCATTTTCCAAGGGTTATATCTCAAAATGGCGCAAACATTTTGGAAATAAAATTACGTGACATTATGGTAAATATTTTACTTAACATTTAAATGTTTTAATATATGGGGGGTAATTGATAATTACTAGGTGGGCATGTATCAGAGAAGTGTGGTTTTCGGTAAAAATACAGTCTTCAATGAGCTTTTCAATTGTAATTTCTTACTTTGAGTTTTCCGCGGCGATCTATGGTGAAGAAAGTTTTTCTTTTCACAGAAACACACAAAGTTTTGGATGATGGCTGTACTCTAGCCTTTAAATTTGAAAAGATACAGGCATTTGTTTTTATCGAAACATACTGTTTTCAACAATAACAATGAAGGAGGCGACATGCAACATACTATGTGTTGAGGAAATCAAGTATTCATGGAATCTCAGGAAGAGAAAATTATTCACTATCCTAACAATCGTTGCTGAGTACGGTAATAAAAAACAATAATTATCAATCGGAAAAGTGTTTGAAGAAAACTTCAAGCCGAAGAAATAAACAGCTACAAAAGAACGAAAACAATTTGCAAGCAACCCGACCAAAAGCAAATAACAAAATTATTTCAAGTTTTGTTATTCAGTTACGCTGTTTTCATAACAGAGATTGTTAGAATTTAGATCGCGGATGTTGTTAAAATAACCGAAATTCTAACAAAAGATACTCTAGATATAACAAAATTATAGCAAACTATGATATACATATAACATAAACAAAACAAATTTTGTAACAGTTTTGTGACGATGTAGCAAAATCATATCAGCTAGTGCTAAAATTAATTCACTTTCTTTACGCAGCTTGTGCCTCCCTGGGCATTAAATCATAGTTTGTTATAAGTATGTTTTACAATTATCCAGATGAATTTTTTTAAACAAATTTATATCATAATCAATTAGTCGTAACAAGGTTTGTTATAATTTTGTTATTTTTATGTTATACGCTTCTGGTCGGGAAACCATCTGAACAATTGGTCCTCTGACTAGGTGAGTTCCCTATCGGAAGCTGAAACTGAACACTATGATTGTGAATGATTTTTTTATAGAAATGTCAATTACAATATCCAATATCCAGAAATTGAACGCTTTCTGGATATTGGATATTGTGATGGACATTTCTATAAAAAAATCATTCGCAATCATAGTGTTCAGTTTCAGCTTCCGAAAGGAACTCGCAAGGCAGAGGAACAATTGTTCGGATGATTTGCTTGCAAATTGTTTTCGTTCTTTGTAGCTGCTTATTTCTTCGGCTTGAAGTTCTCTTTAAAAACTTTTCCGACTGATAATTATTGTTTTTCATTACCGTACTCAGCAACGATTGTTAGGATAGTGAATTATTTTCTCTTCCTGCGATTCCATGGCTTACTTGATTTCCTCAACACATAGTATGTTGCATGTCGCCTCCCTTCATTGTTATTGTTGAAAACAGTATGTTTCGATAAAACAAATGCCTGTATCTTTTCAAATTTAAAGGCTAGAGTACAGCCATCATCCAAAACTTTGTGTGTTTCTGTGAAAAGAAAAACTTTCTTCACCATAGATCGCCATGGAAAACTCAAAGTAAGAAATTACAATTGAAAAGCTCATTGAAGACTGTATTTTTACCGAAAACCACACTTCTTTGATACATGCCCACCTAGTAATTATCAATTACCCCCATATATTAAAACATTTAAATGTTAAGTAAAATATTTACCATAATGTCACGTAATTTTATTTCCAAAATGTTTGCGCCATTTTGAGATATAACCCTTGGAAAATGGCATATTTTGAACAACAAAACGCTTGTATCATTTCAGTTCTAAAAGATAGCGTATTGCTGTCTTCGTAAAAGTTGTGTGTTTAAGTAAAAGGAAAAACTTTTAGAACATAGTAGACCGAGAAAAAATCAAAGAAAAAGTTAGAGCTAAAAACCAATTTTTAAGGGGTTCCCATATAAAATGCTTCATATCTCAATAAAAAACAAGATAACAAGTTGGTGTTTTGTGCAAAGTTTATGGAAATTGTAAGTTCTACAATTTTGTAGAATGTTTCAAAAGCCTAAAACGTCACACAAAAGTTAAAAAAATAAATCGTGCCCGATGAACGCAGTTTATGGACGACCCCTTTTTCAGATGCGCCTTAATCTTACCAAAAACTTCTTTCAAGACACCAAATCGATTACACGTCATCTAAGTGCACTTTTTATTTTATTCCTGAAAATCACCCTTTCGGACCAATGTGCACTGGCAGAAGCTAATGGGTCATGTTCGAGGAAAAGTTAGGAGTCTTGGCTATGATTAAATATTTTGATTAAACGAGAGTAAAATAACATATAAAACACAAATACAAATATGATTTGCCAAATAAAACTGTTAAAACTATAAAACATGACTTTTTTGATGATGTTGTTTTTGAGAAGGAAATAATTTCTCATCACCATGAGGCTCTAGGAGTAGACAGCATTTTTTGCTAGAACAAAGTTGTGAAGAGAAAGTATTGATAGTTCCGTTAGCTCACGGCAGGCTGTGAAAATTGAATAGAAGTAGTTTGAAATTGAGCGGAGGGCATTGTGAGGTAGTATTCCGAAACAGGAAACACAGACTTTTTGCCAAGCATCCCCATGCGAGGTAGGTCAAGGCGTGATCGAATACACCACCTTGACTTTGTCTTCACAACTTTGTTCTAGCAAAAAAATGCTGTCTACTCCTAGAGCCTCATGGTGATGAGAAATTATTTCCTTCTCAAAAACAATATCATCACAGATCGTTACCCCGCGTATGGGAGAATATGAAAGAACAATATCAAGCGTAGAATGACTTTTTTGTTATTTTGAAAGGGTGCTTATACTTTCTGGAACAGTCTATAATCGACCTAAGCATATCAGGCTGAGTTGGGACACATACCCTATGTAAAACGTGTTTTTAACCATTTAATAAATATATGAAACATATAACATATTTAATAATATATATGAAATATATAACCTATATCAACACACTTGATCCCTCGACATGGCCAGAGGGAATAATGTTTCGGCAGTTCGGGGAACAGTTCCAGCACTCTGGAAGCCCTCAATCTCCCCACCGTATTCGAGCCATTCCAGCCAGCGACTAGCAGCCGTCCCGGCCCTACGTGTGGGTGCGGAGAAAGGAGCTTCCAAAACGTGAATACAAGTAAGTACGTATGCGCTATTTGCCCTTCAAGGCCTGATTCGCCCTCAGTTTCCAGCGTTTTTTCATTGTTTGACGCATTTCAACAATTCCAACTTGTGAGCCGAACACCGGGACGCACCGAACACAGCACTATGGATGCCCTCTATCCACACACTGTAGTCGAGCCACTCCAGCCACCGACCAGCAGCCGTCCCGGCCCTACATGTGGGTGTGGGGGAAAGACCTTCCAAAGCGTGAATTCCAGCAAGTACATTTGCGGTGATTGCCCAACTCCGAATCCCGACCAAGATCCAGCTTATCAGTATACTACCAAAATGTGCGAGGTATGCGCACCAAAATTGCTCACCTTCGTACGCTGCTCCTCCAGTTGCTGTCCAGTTGCGACTACGATTTGCTCGTCATCACCGAAACCTGGCTTCGTGATGACATCGAAAGCGAAGAGATTTCTCCTGACTACACGTTTTTCCGCTGTGCGCCGTAGAGCATCACTTACGCTGCGAGGCGTTTCCACTATCAAATAGCGAACCATTAGAGCAAGTTGCTGTTCGGGTGAGTCTGGATCACCGCTCGCTCTACATCATCACAATTAATATACACAGCCCCCCCCCTCCCCCCCCCCCCCTTACGCATCTGGATCGTGTGGCTTCAATCTGCGACCAGGGAGTTAGCATCGATGCCAAGCTACAGTTCAATCACGACTACTAAAGCCTTCTCAGTGTTAGGGCTAATCCGAGTTTAATTCAGTTTTAGTTTGGAACTACTGACTGTCAGGCTTGTTATGCAGCGTCTGCTAGTTTTTGACATCCTAATCGGCGTTATTGACTGCCCTGCGCTTAACGTTCCTCCAGACTTCACTGTATTACGTAGTTTAGTCTGTACGATTTTTCTTATTGAAGACGGTGATAATAGTAAATAAATAAATAAATAGAAGAATATTTGAAGATGTACAAAATACATCTACATGTATATTACAGATGAAATTCTCAATCCTGAAACTTCAACACGATAATAAATAATACTTATAGATAATATGATGAAAATAATACGATGTTTAAGTGAAATACAAATAGCAAAAAAAGCTAACAACAAGGCAAAATAATGTCATTTGAATAGTTACAATGTAAGTAAGTTTTTTATATTTTATATTTTTCGATAAAGAAGCTTCTTTGAGTAGAATTTGTTTTAAATAATCCTTTCTAAAATAACGTTAAAAACCTGTTTTCATATTCTTCGGTTGTGTCAAAACTAAAAGATAATTTTGTAAACTCTTCTCTTGAAAATGACTAAAATCCAATTTTCAAAGTGCGGGAATTACATTGCAACGTATATACATTTATTTTAAAGCCATCAAATGCAATCGTATTTGATTGACTTGTCGTTGCCATCTTTTTTTATATAAACACATTATTGTTTTGGCCGCGCATGGAACGACTTACATTATCATCTTCATACAATTAGCATACTGGCTCTTTTGTTTGATAATTTAAATCTGTGGCAGATAAGCGGACTGTCGACGTTTATCTTGATTTATCTCTTTTGCTTCGGTGACGATGGATTTGCCAACTTTAAATTTCTGTAATTTTATGAATGGGCTAGGTCCTCGGTAGCAACGATAAATTAGTAGTTGACATGTTCGATGATTCTATGCGCATGATATCGGCTTTCCACCTTGTTGATTGAACGCCCCACAACAACGTCGCGCAGACGGCAGAAGGCTACATACCATGCTGCAGGTGGCAGTGTTGATAGAAAAAAACAGCCGAACGACTCCGTTTGGATTGCAATCAGTTTTAGCTTAATCACTTTTAACACTATCGTCGGAGTGCTTTGCGGTTTTAGAAGAAAAATTTTCTTGATAAATTTCCCAGAGAATGAATGGATTGACTTATTTTTGGAGAACATCGTGTCACCTCGCCAGATTGTTCTCTGTAAAAGTAAGTTTTCCCATAGAAAATCCTATGTAAAATTAAAACCGCGGGCGCTAAAATATTGTTTCACCGATCCAGCTGAAATTTTGCACAGGTGTTAACGGACACAAAAAACCGAGATTATTTTGTAGTATATTGTGAATTGACGATCTCGAAACATTCAGATCTGCAGCCATTTTACGTACAGAACGCTGTGATTTTCGTCTTATCCGTTCCCTGACCACTTTAACAACTCGTGCAGTCCGCACCGTACGAGTACGACCGGATCTCTTCCGGTCATCCAACGAGCAGGTGTCACGGTCGGATGTTTCGGTACACAAAATCCCGCTTTACTCCGAGGTTTTTCAAATTTCTGAAAATTTAAAAAACTTTTTATCACCACAGCACGAAACTCCTTCATCGCTGGTAAAAGATAAACATCGAATAAAAGCAACCGGACATAACCTAAAAGCGTTTGTATAAACATAGTGCAAAACTACACCAACACATACGTGAAGCATGTTGAGTAGTTGCACGACACCAATGCAAGGAAAAGGTGTATGAGAATATATTGGACACGGTGTAGTCCTGAGACTCGGTATGAATCACCAGAAATTTAATTCTATTTATTTCTGCAAATAGAACTACGGGTATGCATTACATTTGGCTGGTTTTCGAGACAAATGAAGTAGTTTCTAAAATCTGAACATGTTAGTAACAAAAATCTCAATACTCGTATACAGACAAAGACCATTCACTTTATGATTGCCAAAAAACAACAAATAAGCAAATCCTTTCTATTACATATTTGTTATCCGTTCATAAACATTCATAGGAAAAACATATTCATCGCGGTTTCTCGCCAAAGGCGTGCAATTATTACCCAAGCAAATTGTGAATTTAAAATAACTCCTAATAAGTGAGTTCATTATTAGTTATATAGTGTTGTATCAAGAGCTTTGAGTTCCAATAGTGTTCTCTAAAACTTCTTCTTTCGCGCAATCATTTCAAAATAACTTTAAAACAAACTGCCAGACAGCAAAATCAAAAGAGCAAATCGACAATCACTACTTCACGGCGCTGACCTACACTAGTACTAGCAGAGGTGTTGCATAAATATACTTTGAGCGGATGACGATTCGGAACTAAATTGAATTATAAAAATAGAAAACGAAAACAAAACCCTCTCTTCTGTTGTACACAGTCGCATCACATGTGGTCAACTCATTGCTGTCCCGATTCCACTAGACATGTTTCTAACCCTGCAACGGTCATCGGTAGGTAGCGAGAAAATCGTCAACCTATTTACTCTACTGTAATTACATTATGTGTCAATGATAGATGTAAAGGAGACTAGCAAGCATACATGAACCGGCTTTCCTTGGACAAATCGAATATAGTGTCGGCCCACGAGGTCAACCTGGAATGCTTGAATTTCACCAAGGAAAAAAAGAGACTCTAGACATATGTTGTCTAACAAAAGACATATTTGCCATGATCACCGACACGCGGCAGGTCTGATGAAATGAACTTTAGTTTGTGATTTTTTTTCGGTGGGCTCATGAGCTCTATTGATTCACTGTTGTTATTTTTAAGTTTTCCATAATCAAGCATGTCCAGTTGCTATGAGATTTAAAAAAAATTAGAATCATGAAAATTAAATTCGTGAAACGTTCATGTTTTCTTTCAACTAAACAGATTGTTTTCTGTTGTACCCAATTTATTTTAGAACAAAGATTCTCAACAACTTATTCAAAACGACATATCTGATTTTGCCAACATTTATCTCTTTGTTCAAATCAAATGAAAAATTCTTTAAACCCTTAGTGAAGATTGGACTCGAAAAAGAATGAGACACACAAAAATTATCACCAAAAATTCATTTTAAACTTCTTAAATTTTCAGGGATTAAATAACTATGTATTAGCTATGTTTTGGCATAATTTATTTATTGAACTTCCTCCCCCAAGCTGAATGCTCGTACATTTCTCTTAACACTGCTCCCAGTTTTGCTTCAAAGCTTTATCGGTTTTGAATGTTTTTCCGCTTTTCTTCATCTTTTTCTTCATTATCGCCCAAAACTTTTCGATAGGACGCAGTTCTGGTGTATTTGGCGGGTTCGCCTTCTTCGGTACCACATTAACGCCCTTCGCTTCGTACCAATCCATTACAGGCTTGGCGTAAGGGCACGAAGCGAGATCCGACCAGAACAGCGTGGGACCACGGTGAGAGTGGAGGAAGCGCAGCAAGCGCTTCGGCAAGTATTCCTCTCGATAAATCTGCCCGTTTATGGTGCCGGTTGTAAAGAACGGTTTGCTGTACCGTCCGCACTCGCAGATGGCCTGCCACAGCTGGTACTTCTTCGCGAATTTGTTCATCTTTCCATGCGAGACGTACCGACAAAAAACTCGAGGCCGGGGATTTGTTTGGTGTCCGCCTTGATATATGTCTCGTGTCGTCCATGACGAGACAGCCTGGCTTGACCAGCCACTCACGCTAGAGCTTCCACGAATTTGGCCACCGTGTTTTGCTGCAATCCGGTTTGGCGCCTTCCTGAACTTAAAAACACGTAGCCCAGCCCGTTTCATGGTCTGCTGGACGAACCACTTTGACGAATTGACCTTTTTCGCCATGTCTCGGGTGGAAAGCTTCGGGTTATTCTTAAAGTACTGCCTTATCTTCCGCGCTTTCTCTGGGTATTCCGTTTTCGGTTTTCGGCCGCTTCCAGCGCGCCGCTCGATAGTCTTCGTCTCCTGGAACATCTTCACAACACGGGATGCGGTGGAATGGTTGATTCCAAGATTTGCAAACATAAACATAACACTTGACTTTGCTTACCTTGTAAATTCGGCTTCATTCCTAGTGTACCCAGAAGCCGTCTCCAAATTACACGGTACATGGATGCACTTTGTCTGCCTCTCAGTCTGCGAAGGGTCAGCATGTCGCCACTTGATCAATCCACCCTTACGGTGCGGTCCTTCTCTTCTTATGTTAGTCGGATCGTTTTCTAAGACCCAGACTATCGTCCGACATCCTTAAAAGGACCTTACCTTATCGACCAATTACTGTGGTGTAGAATATTAAGAACTTCCCAGCAACTCTTCATGTTCTCACCGTTCTCGTAGAAGCATCTTTCGACCAAAAACACCAATGATCCTCCTCGAGCAAAGTTTATGCTGCTTTTATTATCGTTTATATTTATAGTCTATGGTATAAAACTAATTCACGGTGGACTCCATTATAAGACTCTATTGTTTTCTTCCCTAAACTTCTCAGTTCCAGATGTGGAAGTAATAATTAACGAATGTCTCTTTTTAACTTGATTATTGCCATGGACGGAAGTAGAGGTTGTGCGATAGTGGCAGTGTGCAACGTGGCGATCGCTTAATGGCACCGGTGTTACGGGTGAAGCAGCACTCGACAGTTCACCAGAGTGACGTCCGCAATGGCGGCTGGAATAATGATAACGTGATGTCCAAAAAGGCGTCGAGAATGGCGGATGACGTGGCGGCCGGAATGGTGGCTAGAGTTGTACCGGGTAGACGGCCGAGGTGACTTCGGAGGTGACTACTCCGAAACGGCGACCAGATTGACGACTGGACTGATCGACGACGGTAGGTCACAACTGGTTTTTTTCACGCGGTGTTTATCGAATACACCCAAGATACTGAATATCCTGTCATACCAACGAATTCCTTCTCCCAAATGGAAACTCATGGTCTGCCGAGCACTCACAGTGACGTTGCGTTTGACTTCCTCCGTTCACACTAGCGTACCACAAAATAGATTGTTGCTCACTCATGTTCCACACACCGTTCTAAGAAGTTTTACGTTGCCATATCACGGTCGACCACGGCCGACACGGTCTTTAAAAGGTAAGGAAGAAAAAGGTGGACATCAAATTATCCAAAAGATCTTGGTTGACCTGCAAATCTGTGGGCATGGAAAGTGGTGACAAGTACTACAAATGGGCAAAACTAACGAGACGACTGCCTCCAGAAGTGCCTGCTGCCCTTTCTGCGGTCTCACGGAGGAGAGACGCTATTTTGGCTGGATTTGGCATCCTGTCACTACGTGCGACCGGTGTTAGACTGGTACAGAGATAACAATGTTAAACACACCGATCTCGCTGGATTTCGACCGATTGAGGAGTTTTGGAACCTCATGAAGCCCAAACTACATGAATCGTAAAAGTATCAAAAGAATTCGGCCCCACTTGTCCAAATACTTACGAGTGGTGTCAAGCACAAAGCGCGGCATTTGACCATGGAGAAGAGATCCAATAAACCAGTGAAATAGAAACCTTTTCATAATGTTGTAGTTTATATATCCGACTAAAAGTTAATTTTTGAGTCTCATTTTTTTTGGGTACAATCTCTAGAATGTAAACTGGCATGTTTTGTCAAACTTCATTTATGTGCATGATATTTAATAGAAACATACCCTACTTTTTTTGTTGTGCAATTGACAATCATCTTGGTTAACTAAACTACTTTTGTTCAGCTATCACTTTTTTGTACGTTGGGCATCTGAAAACTCTCGTCATGTTGTCATATCTATCCTCCGTATACCTAAGCATGCCCTTCGGTTGCTTCGCACAATTCTTAACCCCAAATCTACGACATAGGTTGACCTGGTTCGCTGCAGTTGTCGGAATTCGTATCAAAAGCGTCTGCATATCATAGTGTGCACGGTACACACTTAGAAATTATGAATTTTACACGAGACCTAATCCATGTTTGTAAATAGTCGGGGAACATAAAGTCGGGGAACGTAATAGTTGGGGGACGTAAAGCAAGATTTCGTGTGAAATTATGTCTCCTGAAACTGACACATACGCAATTTGACAAAAGATGTGTTCGGTTGAATTTATTTTCTCATCTCTTTCAACACATTCTTATGCGCTAAAGGACGCTTGCATGTGTCGGTCTCAGGGACAGAAATTTACACAAGATTTTGGTAGTGTGTACATCTTCTAGATTGAATTGTACTTTTAGTTCCCTTTTCAGCTTCTCTTCTGTTGTGATCTCGACCAAATATCTGCACTCGATCACTGTTTTGTGGTATGACGCTCGCCTCCTTTTTGAGCAATTTTTGAACAACAACTTTATTCAACTCAACGACCTTTTCGGATTTCTGTAGTAAAGGGTGCTCCGATCAAAATTTTGTCAAACAGTAATGTGTGTGAGTCGATCAAAGTTTTTATTAATAAGTCAAAATCTTTTTCTTTTTCAAGTTCAGTTAATACAGAATACAGGTGGAATATTCAGGTTAGCTTGCTTTTTACCGAATACGAATTGCACGGTCTTTAGTTAAACACCTGCCATAATATTTTGTACAGTCTCCTTGTCCAATTTATTGCCGCAGAACGCCAGTTTGCCTTGAACTGTTTCTCGCTCACAACAGCTTCTTGAGTCTTCTTAAGGTTCCGCTTGATGATGGCCCAATATTGTTCGATTGGGGGGAGCTCTGGCGTGTTGGGAGGGTTCTTGTCCTTGGGCGCCACTTTAACGTTGTTGGCAGCATACCACTCCATGGCCTTTTTTCCAAAATGGCAAGATGCCAAGTCCGGCCAAAATAGAACGGAACAATTGTGTTGCTCCAGGAAATGCAGTAGATGTTTTTGAAGGCACTTGCTTAGAAAAATTTCCAGATCTTTCTCAGATAATTTCCTTGAATATATCTGCCACCTTTCCCCGTCCGGTTGCCGTATAAATTTTCTGTCCAGGAAGTTGTTTAAAGTCTGCCTTGACGTAAGTTGCATCGTCCTGTACCACGCAATCGAACTTCGTCAGCATCGTCGTGTACAACTTTCGCGATCGTGCTATGACAGACGTGTTTTATTTATCGTCGCGATTTGGAGTCACCACTTTCTTGTAAGTCGACAGTCTAGCTCATTTTTTAGCACTATCCACGGTTGAAGGCGCCACTCCCAGCTTCTTTGCGACATCCCAAACGGAGAGGTTGGGGTTCCGCTCGAAACAGCGGGCAACTCTTTTTGTCGTCGCTGTGGCCTCCGGCTTTCGATTTCCCCCGATCCAGCTTTCCTGCATGTCGACAAACGTTCACCGAATACTTTCAATACGTTGGTAACAGTTGATATAGCCACATTCAACAATTCCGCCAACTTGGCGTGAGAGTAGTTTGCATTTTCACCATGCACGTGCCAAATTTTGATGCGTTGCTTCTCTTCTTTCGACGACACTTTGATAACTGAAGTGCTAATCTCAAAATAGAGGCATGATGCTACACGCACACATCTTCAAATCGGCATACTCACGTTTGCACCACGCTGGTGCCTGTTTTCACAAGCACTAGAAAATCAGGATAAGTGCCAATAACCTATAACGAATTAAATATAAATCCTGATCCATTCAAAAATTAGAATTTAGCAGTGTAAACTTTAAGATTTCTTCAAATAAGAACAGTAAACTACATGACTTAGGTTCAAATTAGCCCAGTGATATTGCATTTAATAGTAGAAGCTGAGTCATGGTGTGATTGATTAATTGACCAGGACCAAAATGTTTATGAACAACTGGATTATCGGGTGCTTTCCAATGATTGTCCAGTTTCAAACCTTAGTTAGTCTTTCTGTCGGGACTCTTATGAATCCAAACATACACAGTACCAAAGAGTCATGTAAAGCTCGCTGCCTTGAGACTGAGAAAATATGAAGAAATCGAAGATCATAGGTAAATAAATTCAATCAAGCCTGCCTCAATTTTTTCCTAAGCGTGCCTTATTCTGACTATCCTCAGAGCTATAGAAATCCATCGTTCTTCTAATCCATCAATCTAATGCCATCAATCTGTAATATTACATTACTTCTGAATCCATGACAGCCTAGATAGTAACGACAAAGTTCTGGAGCCGACTAGTTCGATTTCCGGTACGGTCGAGGAGAGCATTAGTGTTTGAGATTGAGATGGAGTATTGTTAGGTGTGTACGCATTTGAAATATCTGTGCACCGAACACTCTAAATGAATAACTGTGGAAGTGTATCTTCCACACTAAGTTAAGGTTGAAGGATTCAATTTTCAAAATCAATGTTCAGTCATCATCAAAAATTTGGAAGCAGTTTTTTCGTTCACAATCAAAACATAGTACTTGAAGATTTCTTCACTGTATTCTGCTCGCCATGCGGACCACATTAAATCACTTTTATTTCCAGAATTTTAATATCAAACGAAAAAAAACTGCTTTCAAAAAAATGATGATGAATCCTTCAACCTTAAAAGCCTGCACGACGTTCACTTCAGATGCATAAGCCTAGACGGAGAATGCTCATAAAACATTTTAAATTACACATTAAGCTGATTTCAAAACTTGACCTTTAATGTTATGTTGAATATTATACAAAACTGTCAAAAAACACCCTAGTGTTGTTCCATTTGCGTTAGTAGAGCCAAACAAACAAACCGACAACACATTTTACAAGCAGGTGCTAACATGCATACATTTCAGTTGGCCACTATTATTTACCTAATGGGTTGCTCAATGTACATGTGTATAAGAGGTGCAATCTTAGATAACCTTCACATTCAACTCAAACCTTATCTTATCACGACAAACTGACTGCATCGTTATCACACTCAGAAATCGATTAAAACTAAAATCAATAATCATCGTTATTTATGGCATATGACATACACCATCTAAATTCCGACATTCAATACATGCATTTTACAGAACCGCTATCTTTTAGCAGATAATAAGACTGATACAATGGATTAGTGTATGCAATTTTCCAAACATCTGAGCAACAAAATATCAATCAATACGGCAAGAACTTTAGGGGGCTCTTTGCTAATGGAACATTCGAAAACAAAACACGAATAATGAAATATATGTACCTGTGCTTTGCCTTTGCCTTGGAATCACTCCATCTGCTAGTGTATGCTTTTCCGATGATGATGCTGTGCTCTCGGCGACCGTCGCCATCTTGGTTGTGTCTAAAGCACTCCCTTCAAGCTCCTTCTATTCGCGTATCCTTTTTCCGCTTCCCTGTATTCAGCACACAAAGAATAGGATTCCCCACTAGAATGAAAACTGCGCTTTTTGCACCACTCTTTTTCCAGAACAATTAAACTGCGCCTTTGAAAGGTTTCAATTCTAACGACTAATTGCCACTTTTTATGAATAAAATAACGCCAATCACACTCCCTCAGCTGCTCCACAACAACAAAGATGACCACACTTTTAACTATTTTTATATTCTTTTGGCACTGAGGAAAAAATTCGATATACTTTTTTACAATTCAATGTGCTTGAGAAGCAGTGAATATTCGCGAATTTCAAGCACTTCAGTTTGCACAACAAGTGTCACCCACAGCTTCACGAGTTTGGATGGGATGAATGCGAGTATCTAATTGAACCGAGCTTCCTTTCTGCTTATACGTTTCGCGGCGGATGGGGCCTTTGTGGACGCACCTATATTTTTTTGTTTATACTGCACAGCAAATTATCGCGTCCGATCGTTTGTCTCGTCGGATAGTGATAGGGAAAGAGATGATAACAGATTTAGGTGTTCATAGAGAAAAACTGCCGTAACCGTTTTGAGTGAGGGAATTTTTGTTTCTCTGCTAGCTTACACTTTCGCGCCATTCAACGCATGCGCGCTAAAAATGAAGAAGGGTTTTCATCATAGGTGGCACCACCCATTCATTACAGAGGAAGCTCGTTCCGCGCAGTCTGTGAATTTTTCTGTGATACATTTTCACACAATCAAAGTGCTTTTATCCAGAATCAAAATATATGCCCGCTAATTCAAGATCACTCATTGATGGGCCAATCCTACTATTGCATTGCTGATGCCTTACTCGTTGTAAAACTCATTATTCAGTGAGCATCGTGATTAGCCTCGTTGAATAGTTCTCAGGAGAAGCTTTCAAATGAAATACCCATTGATAGTTCGATGGTCATATCACCCTAATCAATTTCGTATGGTTATTTTTCTTAACGACCTATTTGGGGTATCATCCAAACCATTAAAGAAATGGTTGGAATATTTGTGATATCGTTCGTTTAAGGTGATTTTTTATCAGGGTAGGTTATCCGAGGCGAAGACAACATTCAACCCACGTTCCTTCAAAATAAAATAATCTCACTCATTGATTCTCGATCCTTAATCGCTGATGATACTTATGATCAAACAGAACAAGACCAATAAACAGCAACACACGTCTGTTGGCTCAAATGCTTTCAAGAAAATTTCGCTGGAACTTTTTAATGCCTCTAACTCTATTATGGAGCTGAATATCACAAGATATATTTATGGCAAATTTCAGTTCACTAATTCAAAAGAAAAAATTTACGAGAAAATTTCTAATCCGAAGGATTTCTTGTAAATCATTATAATCGTTTGATATTGACTTCAAAGACTGTTTTTCCTAACTAATATCTCAGAGCTGATACATTCGAGCAGTACAACCGGCGCATGATTTAATTTATATATTCCACGTTTCGATTTCATGACTCATTGTAATTCTCAACAAACGCTCAAATAAAATAGTAAGAAAATATACATATTTTCCAAATCAATAAAATTCTGAATATAAAATTAAACGTCTTCAGTCAAGTATACGTATTTTCGTATTGAGAGGATTTTGGTCACGCACAGTAAAAAAATATCCTGGCTGCATGTATCCATTTTTTCGAAGGGATTTGTTGGCGTATTACTCACTTACTCGCTGACGACGTCGACCTTCGTGCCGCGGATGGCTCAATTTCGGTAGACCATTGCCGCCCTGGAAGAGGCAACAAATAATTCTACCAAATTTTGAAGACATTATCTAATATCGCTATATTTCTCAAACTTTTAAAGTAATAATACTTCAGTTAGGCATAAAGATACATGAATGTACCGGAAACTGGATAGACACATGCGGAGTTGGGTACAGGCGACTCGTGAGGTAGTAAGTGCTCTCGAGGACGTGGAGCAAGACAGGTAATTGTTACCCATTGTATCTATATTAATGAAATTTATTTTTAATAGTTTAATAGTTTGCGTCGACCAACGGTTGGATCGGTTGTATCGATACTTTGTTCCGCAATATTTTGTTATCGGGCGTAGCGTTTTGTCTGTTGTGTCGGTTGCCAATTGTTCGTTGCGCGAGTGATCGAGTGAGCAACAGAAGTCGTGGTTCGCCAGGTGAGATCGGCCGGTGCTGGTGTATTATTATAAATTATTCGTTCGCCATGCTCGTCGGGCGATTTTGTGAGTGACTCCTGCGGCATCCGTACTGTTGGTGTAGATCAGTCCAAGTTGGCTCTCAAGCGTTGAAATGAATTAGCTTGTTTTCCAAATGGAATACCACTATCACACTCTGTGAGTGGCCCCAATAGCATCCTTACTGTTGGTGTAAATCGGTCCAAATTGGCTTTCCAGCATTATAAAACAGCTCCTAGTTTCACAATGAAACACCACTATCGCATTTTGTGAGTGGCTCCAATAGAATCCTTACCATTGATTTAAAGTGGTCAAAATCGGCTTATCAGCATTATTAAATATCACTTAGTTTTCCCAATGAAAAACCACAATCACACTTTGTGAGTGGCCCCAATAGCATCCTTACTGTTGGTTTAAATCGGTTTAAATCGGAAATCGGTACTAATTACACTTGACAGCTTATCGTTAACCAAAACGATCCCTGCTGCCACCAATCCTGTTATCCAAAATCCCAGTGATTTCTCGTGCGTGCAGTGGATTCCGCGGCTTCCAATAAAGCGAGTATCACGTCAACATATTCCTACCCATTCCCCACTTGACCTGCATTCAAGCGAGGCCGGCGCCGGTATTGCCCTAGGTTGGGGTCACTAGTTTTTAAAACATTGAAGATGTATGTTAGTCCCAAGCATCATCTGTTGGTTGTCTGTGTAATAACAGCTGATCTGGCAATAACGGAGTAGCAACCTCGGGCGGTCAATCATGCTCATGCTCATGCGTAGGACTTCGTCTTTGTTTTCTATACTGGGCACAGTTAAAAAAAACCTATTGCAAACGTAACCAAAAGCGAGTCAGATTTTGAGCGAATATCTCAGTCGTTTTCCAAACATATCATTTTTTTTAAACTTAAGGCACTTCTGGACAATATTATGCACCTAATCGTGTATCGGGAATAATTGACGCAACTATAAACGACTTCATGGATTCCAACGATGTTCACAACATTTTCATTTTACAAAATTTGCCAATTTCATCATGCAACAATTCGGGTCGTGCAACAAGATTTAGTTTTATTTAACAGGAATGTAATTTTTCCAATTAAAAGGTGTTTCGATCAAAATTTGGTCGACTAAAATTTGACGCATTTCCTTTCATCGTGCATTTAAACATTTTGCATGACCCTCATTTTAAATATTCGTGCGTGTAACATTATGCCTCTATTCTGATTTTGAGATTAGCACTTCAGTTATCAAAATGTCGTCGAAGGAAGAGAAGCAGCACATCAAAATGTTGCACGTGCATGGCGAAAATCCCAACTTCTCTCACGCCAAGTTGGCGAAATTGAAGAATGTGGCTAAATCAATTGGTACCAACTTGTTGAACGTGTTCGGTGAACGTTTGTCGACAGCCAGGAAAGCTGGATCGGAAGGAAATCGCAGGCCACAGCGACGACAAAAAGAGTTGCCCGCTGTTTCGAGTGGAACCCCAACCTCTCCGTCCGAGATGTCGCAAAGATGCTGCGATTGACGCCTTCAACCCTGGATAGAACAAAAAAATGAGCTGGACTGTCGACTTACAAGAAAGTGGTGTCTCCAAATCGCGACGATAAACAAAACACGTCGGCCAAAGCACGATCGCGAAAGATGTACAAGACGATGCTGACGATGTTTGATTGTGTGGTACAGTACGGTGAAACTTACGTCAAGGCAGACTTTAAACAGCTTCCTAGACAGGTATTTTATACGGCAACCAGACGGGGAAATGTGGCAGATATATTCAAGCACAATAAACTGTCAAAGTTCACGAAGAAATATTTGGTGTGGCAGGCCATCTGTACCTGTGGCTCGAAGAGCAACGTTTACATTGCAACCGGAAACGTCAACCAGGAAATTTATCTGAGCGAGTGCCTACAAAAACCTCTACTGCATTTCCTGAAGCGATTTGCCATTACGGAAAAAAGGCCATGGAGTGGTATGCTGCGAACAACGTTCAAGTTCAAGTTCCACCAACACGCCAGAGCTCCGCCCAATCGAACAATATTGGGCCATCGTCGAACGGAACCTTAAGACTCAAAAAGCTGTTGTGAGCGAGGAACAGTTCAAGGCAAACTGGCGAACGCAAATAAAGTGGACAAGGAGACTGTACAAAATCTTATGGCAGGTGTTAAACGAACGACCCGGCAATTCGCATCCGGTAAAAAGGAAGCTTGGCTGAATATTTCTCCTGTATTCCTTATTAACTGAACTTGAAAAAGAAAAAGAATTTGACTTATTAATAAAAACTTTGATCGACTCACACACATTACTGTCAAGCATGGGAAAATTCATTCACTCGCATGAGCACCACCGATATAAAATAGCAACCCTCGGCTGCTAATAGAATAGCGAAAGAGTGTGATGTTTCCTACCAAAAACGAATAGTATAGAAAGAATAAACGAGGAAAACAGAATCATGCGAAGCAAATTTTCAGCTAGCCGTTATATTGAATGAATGCGTTGCCACTGAACGCAAGCGATTCCCTGGCAAAGGAAAATAACATGCTGATATCATATGAGTAACAAGTTCTGTTATCTCAGTTATCGTTTTGATTTCCGCTGTTATCGCATAACAAATTTAGTTATCACCATTGGCAAATTTTGTTATCATATGTTATCATTTTGAACACACAATTTTTTATTAACGTTATAAGTTGAATTGTAAAACTATAAATATTTCCAGCATATTTGAATAAGAAATTTTGCTTTTAATCTAAATTTTTTTTCAGTTATTAGCATGAGCATTTGATTTCGAATTGACAACATAATTTGTTCCTTTTTCAATCAATTTGCTTACAATACAGGATTTGTTATCAAGGAGTTTTTTTTTGTTACTCATTCTGTTATTTTGGCTGTTTATTCAGGCTGAATGATAACAGTGATAAAAAAAATGATAAGCTGATATTAAAACTTGTTATCAATTTGGTATAATCCTTTGCTCGGGTTTGAATACACCGAATGCGATTATTTTGACTCAGTGAATGCAATCAGCTGGAAGGATCAGAGCAGAGATAGGGTTTAAAATGACGCTTCGTGTTTTCCTGTGGCATTAGATTGCTTAACATCATGTTGGATCATTATTTGAAATGTTAAATGATGTTTAAGGTATGATTTGAAGCAATGAGTGTGATTCCATCAATCTCGCTCAGCTGAATCCAACTGAATGCAATCGTTAATGATAGAGCGGGTAAAAAATAGGCAATGAGGAATCGTCCACACTGCTACCGTCCGATTTATTCACTGTCAATCAGCTTCCAGTTTTGCTCAATTCTGTTTTCTACGAATAGAATGAAAGCAGAATAGTACTGAATATGCGTGTGAGTGAAAATTAGCTCTAAGTGAACCGATTTTTTCGATTTTTCTTGCTTGATTACTGTTTGACTGTTTGATTTTGATCGGAGCACCCTTTATTTTACTAGGAAGAGTTCAAATTTGCAATATTTCAGTGCATTCACTGGTACAAATGAAAATTAATTTTAGCCGTGAAATTTCCTACAATGTGTATCTTAACATTTTTTATAAATCATCATTTATGCCAAATTTTTCCAATGTTCCTATAAAAACTGGCAGTCGAGGGATTTGTTGACTGGTCGAAAGTTGTACACATGTTAATTTCCAGGATTCCTATAGTCCCGAATGATTTGCTTTTGCAATGACAATCAATAAGGTGTAAGGCCAGTTTTTGAAAATTTTTGAAATAAATTTGGAGTATCCGTGTTTTTTACGCGGTCAACTATAAGTCGCCTGTTCACGCGTTGATAGTCAGCGTTGTTTATCATCGTTACAGTAAGCGAGTTTGTTGCAGTTAAAATCACATTACAATAACAATTTAACTCAGAATTTATTTATAATGCACTATGCATAAATCAAATAAAATTCCTCCTAACAGTTTTGTTCTTCAGTTCTGTTATGAAGTCCGTAAATTTATTATAGTCATCTAGTTAATAATAAAATGAAATTCAGTACAATCCAGATAACTGCCATTTGCTCGTCGATAGCAACGAACGCCTCCAACGCACATGCTCGTGCGAGGCTGGCACATAAGTTCAGGTGCACTCACCACGTGGTAATCAAACTTTTGTAATGATGGTTGCATATCTAACGGGCGGGTTAGCTACGATAATTTATGCGCTTATGTTATCGCGCGTGAATGACATGAATTAACAATCATCGTCGAAAATTTTTATTTTAAAGTATGAACAAGCTACTGTTATTTGCGAGGTGGCCTTTGGTGAGACCTATCTAATTTTAAATATATAACAAAAACCTATTTTCAAATAATACTATATACTATGTCTGGTTCGGAATCTTTGCATTCCCATATCTGGAAGTGTGTTGCAGTATCCTTAGTAAAATGATATCGGTAATGTTTACATGCGGGGCTTGGGTTATTGTATGTGAAAGTAAATGGGTGTGACTCTCCAAATATTCTGAAAGGTGTTGCTGGATTTGCAGTAGTTATGACTTTCTAACTCTCGGATTGACACACACTCACACAGTTACCATTCTGACGTGAACTACAAGTCAGTCTTATCTACATTTGCTTTGAGACTGAATAATTATCAGACACAGGTCAGTTTTGTAGTTATCTTCCAATTATTTCCGCAAGCAATAAAACTTATACAGAAAAAAATCCTCAAGAACACCAAGTCGCATTGTCACAACATGAGAAATAACCAAACAAGAGTCCAGGCCTAGCAGCCTACAAATGAGTATTCCTTATTTGAAATTAATATTTTTAGTATAATAAAGAACATGACGAAACAATAGACTTATATGAATCGAAATCGGTATTGAAAACTGCAATATTCATAAGTGCAGTGCCTTATTAATACAAATGGGATTAATATCCGATTCAAGACATTTTCATCAAAACATAAACTGAAAAACAAACTAACTTAGCCAAAACACAGCAATTGAATTCTTCGAATGAGCTTCAAATACATATTATACAAAAATGTTGATTCATTGTTTAAGTTTATTTTCGAACAAGTTTACTTGGATCCATTCATCAGATTTTTCATAAGTGATTAATTTACCTCTATAGATCTAAAGCGACCAAACGGAATGTGATATTTTCCAATATCAAGTCCAATAAATACTGCCAGGGATTATATAATCTCTTTATACATATACTTTTATTAAAAACTTAAAAAAAGAAATTAATAATAACCGCTCCCATACTAGATGTCATTATAAATTATCAGTTTTGTTAACGTGCTGATGTTGATAAAACGCTGTTGTTTTCTTGTTTATATATCGTCGATGTTGTTTTATAATTTTCCCTGGACGTTGGTTGTTCTTTATTGTTGTTTTATTTTTGTTTTCAACAAATTATATAACCATCATTACAAATTCTACAATCAGTAGTGATTGATAAAACAGATCTAATATGATGATGGTTTATTTATGGTCACACAATCTCTGAAGAAATGCTGTAAAGAGATAAAAATAATTAGATTTATCTAGTAAGGAGATGATAAATGCAAAGCATAAGCTATGATGAATTGAAGGTAAGGCTTGTGATAGTCCACCAATACAATAAGATTGTAATATTGTATAACTTTCTAAGCTTCATCGCAATTCACAAAATAGAACAATTAACAGCAAGACGTTGAACGCGAGTTATGTCACTACAAATATTAAAAACCCGGTTGGTAGGAATGTGAGAACAAGTCAACAAGTTTCGTAAGTCACCGGCTTTCGGCCCACTAATGTCTAAAAATAAATTTCGATCCGTGAAAACACCGTATGGGTGAGCATATTTTCAATTCAATTTTCGCTCGGTGTCATGAGCTGAAAATAGCTGATCCATCGAAAAACGTGTGAAATGGTGGAAGAAAAACTACGTTCGCAGAGACTTACTGCATGACTCATAAATCCTGAGATGGATGAATCACTAGGAACATCCTAATTTCATGTTTTTTTTTCATGTCTAGAAATGGATGATTACGGATAGAATTCAAGCAAATATGACTGCAAGCGGTGCCTAATGAGTAGTGAATATTGAAATATACTTACGAATACTCTTACATATTACATGTTGGTAAATTTAGTTATTGAATGATGTTCTTTCAAATGTTTACTTGTGGTTGATGACGACCATGTTATCCATCATCTTCTTGAGGAAGGCTGTTATCACAAATTGTCAACACAGAATACAGAATTCGGGTACACAAAGGATAGGTGAACATTAACGGTTGATACACATGAAAGATATAATAAAAATATAATTTAAAACAAATGCTTTCGTAATAAGGTATGAACTGTCATGTAAATCTGAATTATTTACAAAAATAGATTTGAGCATAAACTTTCGACGATACTTACGGGCATATGGGATGTTACCGTCATCGTCCTCGGGGTCCATGCAATCCTTGAAGACAGCGTCAAGCTCATCCTCGGTCAATCTTTCACCTGACATTTGAAGAAATATGTTTAGAGATAATTCTTTACCATTTGATTAGCTAGTGCCTACCCAGGGCAATTAAGCTGTGCTGCAGTTCAGCCAACAGCATGGTGCCGTTTTCTTCTTTGTCGTACAGCTTCAGACACTCGAGGAAATCCTCGTAGCATCCCATATCCTTCTCTTTCTTGACCTGGGCGTAGATGGGGAGGAATTCATCGAACTTAACTCGCTTTTCACCGCGCTTCTGGGTTCCACCCATTTTGCCGATGAGTTCCAGAGTTGGGTTCAGATTGAGGGCACGCAGAGCGTTTCCGACATCGAAGGCATCAATGCTGTTGCTGCCGTCCCAATCGTAAACGGAAAAGACAAACTGAGCCTCTGCAGAAATTCACAAAACGTTATATTAGTTGAGTTTACATCAGCTTTTCTCACTCTGGAAAACATGATTCAGCAAACATGCAGGCAGCGCTTTTTCCGTACTGAGATATTTTTAGATTCATCTTGTTCTAATACAAACACACAAGATAGAGTTCACACAGCAGATTTAAATCACCATTCACCATTGCGTCATAGGATCGAAAATGTTCGCAGCGCGATCCCACACTGGCAATTGATTTGATTTTGGATAGATCTTCTTTGACCTTAATTGGAATTTTGCTTCTGCACTTATGTTAACTAAATCACTTTTCCATTGCGAAATAATTCAATTCAGCTATCACCGCTCTATATACTTACTCTCAATTTCAACGTCTTTCAGATCTGCTGCCTGAAAGAAGGTTTAACCGAAAAAAAATCCATTAGAATTGCTGCCATTATTTTTTTATTTTTTATTTTCCACAAAACTATTCAAACTGTTACTAGGAAGGCTAGTTAGTACTAGCTTCTCATCACTTGGTTCTAGAATCTCCTCTGAAAAAATCCTTTGCACAAATTTTCCCTTAATACCACTGGGAGCACTCACCATTGTGACTTGTGTATCTCGCGGATCGCCGTAGACTCAACTGAGGAACGATTCTCAATCACGGTTCACGACGTAGTGAAACAAGTACGAGTTATATTTGGCTAGTACGAAGTCAAATTTGGCGCAGGAAACCTTGAGAGCGCGCACGATGACCGTTCTTCGGCCACAAATCCGCCTAGATGATCATGCGCAGTAGCTGGCGCTCCAATATATTTCATTCAATTCAACGGCATCGGCTTTTTTTCTGCCAGGTCTACTATCTGAGGTCCTAGCACTTGCTATTACAATTTCCCCCACCCGAACACACGCTATCAGGTATATGTTTGTCCTCGTTTGCTCACCAGTTTTTCGAGGTGGTTTCCACATTTCTGCTCAGTCGTATTTTTACTCCTACGGCAGGGAACGCAACGAGACGAAAGCAACCCCGAAAGCAGTTTTCCCATGTCTGGAGCAAAATTTTCCGCTGATTTCGTTTACATTACAATAGCGGCCTATTTTTACACATAAAACGAATATTGTAGGATTCAGCTATGTTGTGTTTGATGATTGTCGTCAGAGAGTGTTACTTAATTGTTTTTGTTAAAATAATTCCTCAGTCTGAGATTTTCATTCCGGTCAGATCGAATCCAAAAATGTATGGTTTCTTTATTAACCTTAACCCTAGCATGATAATACATCACGCTTACGATACTCAAGGATGTATCCAATCCTTTTAAGGAATGCTTAATGTTGATGGACTATGTTAAAAACTCATTATTTATCTAAACTGACTTCAAAACAGTCTATCCTTGTACAATAGAGAGAACCTGAGATGGAAAATATTTTGACTGCAATCTAGCTGCACTGCAAGCCTCATAACTAGGCAGTTTCATTCACAAATTCGCGTTAGTTTTTGAGATCGATGGCCTGGGAAGTTCATTGTAACATTTGCGTTATGAGTAACTATTTGGAATATTCATGGTCTCCATCCAGTTTTTTCTTTATTTGAGAACGGACCACGTAAAAAGCGACTTTCAAGGGGAACTGTGAGTTTCCGTTCATTTTCGTGGGGGAGCTACACAGAAAAAAAAAATTAATTTTAACAAGCGTGTAAAATATCCCCTCGTTTAAATCCAAGCTAAAGGAGGCGTAAACAACGAAATTGTTTGCAACTTTTCATATGCCATACAACAATATTGGCAATCTTTCATACAACAGGCTGGATTCAGGCGTTATCTGGCTTAAATTTACATGAAATATCCCATTATATTCTGGCGAATCTAGCATTCCCTTTATGTGCATAAGATAACGCAGAAAATTCAATGTTTCTTTTTATCTGTGTAGGTAATGGGCTCCGTTAATAATTTGGTTTCAAAAATCTCGTTCAATACATAGGACTATCAGAATTCAATACAAAAACTGTCAGAATTGCTGGCAGAGTTTTTCTGAGGATTTGACCAAGAACGCAATTTTTCTAAAATCTCTTTACCATCCATAACTGTTGAGATCGGCAAACTCTTGGCAGTATTCAAAAATGAAACGATAATAGTTGGTAACATTTTCGGTTCATATGACGCTTTACTTACACATGATGTGTTTTTTATATTTTCATGAAACATTAAACAAGTGTTCAAACGAATTCCTGGGATACAACACATAAAGCAGCGCATATTTTTTTTTTCGAATTTCCAACACATTAGTCTTCAGTTTTGTCATTTCAGTTTTGTCATTATGATTGCACAGTATTTCTAAATTAATTTTTCTGATTTTTAGATATCAGGTTTCACACAGATTTAGGTCTAAATTTTCTCGAAACAAATCGAATTCCAGGCTTGTCGAGTGGTCCACTTAGAGCTCATCGTCAATCAGAAGACATACATTAGCAAAAATTGCCATCCTCACACCCCTCGATTAGTGTTTATATAGTTTGTATCCTTCATTCATTTCATATTATTGGTGTAATAACCTTACAATGTCTAAACCTCGTCTACAACATTTCGCCAATCTACATGGTTGATGGCTACTTCTCTCCAACTGCTTTGACGACCCACACTCGCCAGATCGTGCTGCACCTGATCCGCTCACCTCACTTTTTGCGCTCCACGTCTTCTTGTACCAGCCGGATTGGAGACGAACGAGACTTAACAGAGTTGTTGTCCGTTGTTGTTGCAACATTCTCGTATCTTTCGTATTCAACGTATCTTTCAAGCTTTCGCCACTTCCTGATTGTTGGGTTCGCCGTAGATAAGGGCGAGCTCGTCTTCTCGAGCATTTTCCACGTATCATACCCCTAGAGAACCTCCGGTCTTATCAACGATTTGTCTTAGGCTGCCTGAAAAGTCTCTTTAATTTCCTACAGATGGCCGAAACTGCCGAAACCAAAGCCAAGCTGGATAAGTATTTTCCAGACTCTGCTCCGTCTATTCCAATGATTTATAAGTGGTTTGCTGATTTTCGTGGCCGTACGAGCACCGTTGACGCACCGCGTTCTGGACGCCCAAATGGGGTCACTATAACGCTACAACAGAGAACGTCGATAAAATCCAAGATATAGTATTGGAGGATCCAAAAGTGAAATTGAGAGAGCTAGCTAAGACTTAAGGTATTTGAATGGAACGAGTTGGCAACATCATGCATTCCGTTTTGGGTATGAAGAAGCTCTGCGTGCGTTGGGTGCCGCGTTTGCGCTTCAAATGGACCAAAAACGAATTCGTGTTACAACCTCTCAGGAGAATTTGAGCAAGTTTACACGCAATCCGAATGAGTTTGTGCACCGATTCATAACCATGGATGAAACTTGGATCCAAGACTACACACCGGAGTCATCGCAGCAGGCAAAACAGTGGGTTTCGCCGGGCGAAAGTGCTCCGAAGTGCCTGAAAACGCCACAATCGGCGGGAAAGGTTATGGCCTCCGTGTTTTGGGGTGCGCGATGCGTGTAATATTCATCGACTATCTTGAAAAAGGCAAAACCATAACAGGCACATACTATGCAGCGTTATTGGATCGTTTGAAGTATGAAGTCCAGAAAAAATGACAACATTTGCTAAGAAAAAGTGTGCTCTATCATCACGACAATACGCCTGCTCATTCAACCTGAAGAGATGGCTCACCGGTAAGCGATTTTACTCAAATGATGAGTTCATTGCTGAAACCGATGGCTATTTTGAAGGACTTCCGAAGGAGTACTATTCGGATGGGATAAAAAAATTAGAAAATCGCTGTAGCGACCATAAAGGGAGAGTATGTTGAGAAATAAAACCGAATTTGGCAAAAAAATGTTTTCGTGTTTGATATCAAAGGGACTTTTCAGGCAACCTAGTACATGGTACATTTAGTGCGGGGTGAATCGTTTTTGACCAAAAATGCTTCTGTAGCCCATAGTATGCACGACTTTCACTGAGTATACGTCTTTGGAATTCATTTTTCTGATTTCGTGTTTGGATGCTGTCGTCGTTGTCTGCCGTAATCAAGGATCCGCGGTAGACGAATTCCTCCACCATCTCGAAGGTATCTCGTCTATCGTGACGCTGCTTCTTATTCGGGCCCTGTCACGCTGTATCCCTCCTACTAGCACGTAAAGGTTGTGCGGAATCAAATTGCCCCACTATTAAATGACTGTAACTTTTTACCCGTTGGGTATTTTCTATTGAAATTTTGGGTGAAATCAGTCCAATGTGTATTTGTTTACGTTGTGAAGGGTTCACTAGCAGATGTGCAATCGTTGCGAAGATGGAGTTGGAGTTGCGAAATTTTGCGCACGTACCTCGAAAAACGTGATCATTCACATCGTGCCATCAGCACGAAGCTGGGAATGGTACATTCTACGGTGTCTTGTGTTTTAAATCGGTACCATGAACGTTTGACCACCGAGCGGAAAGCAAAAAGTGGCAAAAATGGATCTCCGTATAGTGTTGAGGATCACAAGCGGGTAGTTCAAGCATTCAAGAGGAATCCGAACAGTTCAGTTCGAGATGTGGCGAATAAACTGAATCTATAAAAAAAAACTCTCGGGCAAGATGCGAAAAAACGTGAAGGACAGCACGCGTACAAAGTCCAAAAGGCGCCTAATCGCGATGAACGGCAGAATACGGTAGGTAAAACGCGTGCACGGAAGTTCTACACCCAGATGTTGACGAAGCTACATTGCCTCGTTATGGGTGATGAGGCGTATGTAAAAGCAGACTGCCGGCAGCTTCCGGGGCTCCAGTTTTTTACAACTCATCATAAATTCGATGTCCCTGAGGACGTTACAAAGCAGAAGATGTCAAAGTTTGCCAAAAAATATATGATTTGGCAAGCAATTTGCTCGTGTGGTAAACGGAGCACCCTATTCGTGGCATCTGGAACGGTCAATGGGCAGGTGTATCTTCTTCATCTTCTGAGGTCACATGATGGTCCTACGATTTTCTTGCTGGATTTAGCCTCGTGCTATTACTCTAAAGAAGTTTTGGAGTGGTACAAGGCTAAGGAAGTCAATTTTGTGCCGAAGCATCTCAACCCCCCGAACGCACCGGAACTGCGACCAATTGAAAAGTACTCCGCAATCATGGGAAAATGGGAAACATTGGAAAATATTGAAGATGATTAGTTGAACGGGCATTTTTTCCGAATATTTGTGTGTGTCGCAATTTGATTCCCTACACCCATTACTTTGTTTTCGGCACATTCACCACCCATGGTAGTCCGACTATTGTTGAAATTGTGCCTTGGATGTTCAGCCCAGCTCTCCGCATAACACCTTCCAACACAATGTAGAACAACAGCCATGATTGTCCGTAAACTTTGACATAGTGCCCGGCGTGATTCAAACGCGCTGGAATATTCTCTCCGAAATCTTAACGTAGTTTTGCACACCGTCCATCGTAGCTTTTATAAGTCTTACCGACTGAGCTTCCAGCAAAGCCGTCATTCTACATAGCTCTGTGCAATCTATACTGTCGTACGCTGCCTTGAAATTGAAAAACATGTGATCCGTTGGGACCTGGTACTCACGTCATGTTCGGAGAATTTGCTGTACAATAAAGATTTGGTCCGTTGTCAAGCGGACGTCCGTGACGCTGGCTTGATATCTTTACGCGAACTAATTTACTGTTGATGATATACGACAGAAAATGATCTGGAATAGCACTTTGTCGGCGAAATTCATGGTTTTGATGGCTCACACACCAGCTCTAATGCCAATAACCCCTCCACATCTCCGTTAGCTGTTTGGTTTCTCGATTCGGACTATTACCCGACGCAGATGGATAGCTTCTCCGGGCCCACATTGATGAGCTTAGGTAATCATCCTTGTCAGTTAGCTTGTTGTTCTTGAGCTGTTGGATAACATCCTTAACTGGGAGCAAATTCATTCCCATCGTCCACCACACTAACGTAGTCATTGTTTCCGATGTCTTGATCTTCTGCGCTTGGTTGCCACTTTCGTCTCTAACTGTTCACGTTCTGCTGGGTCTTATGCTGCAGCATTACTACCCGCGCTGCGTCCTTCTCCTCTAAAACCCCCTTAACTCCTCATCAAATCAATCGGTCCATGGGCTCTGTTCCACATTCTAAACGACGTTCACAGTTGACTTGTTCGTGGCTTCTTTAATATTATTTCATCAGTCCTTCAGAGGGGCTTCGTCCTGCATACTCTCATCTGGCAACGCTGCTTCGACAATCTGCGCATAGGTTGTGGCGAGATTCGGTTGCTTCAGTCGTTTGATATTGTACCGTGACCTTTGACGGTACCGTGTGTTGTTAACAATGAAAGATCACCAAGTAATGCTCCGAGTCGATGTAGGCGCCATGATAGATTCTGACGTCGATTATTTCAAAAAAATAACGTTCATCAATTAAAATGTGATTGATTATCGATTTTACCTGCTGCGGTGATCTACAGATGTAGTACTTAAACTGGAAAACGTGTTGAAAGTAAAGCGACTCACACAAATATTCGGCAAAATTCGCCCGTTCAACCAATCATCTTCAAACTTGCAGGGAGTAAAATAAAACATGTGAGGCATATTCCCATTTTTGTTTTATTCAATTTCAATTCCATATCCAAATGCACGAACTTTCATGTTTACACTACTCATAAGGTCCTGTACAATATTTAAACCAACTTTTTTTGCGTGGCAACCCATTTTTTCTTCATATCTTCCTCCGATTTCACTTCCTTAGGATGCTTGCGGAGTGCATGCATCATGATGGCCTAGTGCTTTTCAATTGGCCGCAGTTCCGGTGCGTTCGGAGGGTTGAGATGCTTCGGCATGAAGTTGACCTCCTTAGACTTGTACCACTCCAAAACCTTCTTCGAGTAATGGCACGAGACTAAATCCGTCCAGAAAATCGTAGGACCATCGTGTGACCTCAGAAGAGGAAGTAGAGGCTTTTAGGGCATTCCTTTACCTGTTCATTGACCGTTCCAGTTGTCACGAATGGGGTGCTCCGTTTTCTACACATATTGCTTGCCAAATCATATATTTTTCAGAAAATCGTAGGACCATCGTGTGACCTCAGAAGAGGAAGTAGAGGCTTTTAGGGCATTCCTTTACCTGTTCATTGACCGTTCCAGTTGTCACGAATGAGGTGCTCCGTTTTCCACACATATTGCTTGCCAAATCATATATTTTTTGGCAAACTTTGTCATCTTCTGTTTTCTAACGTCCTCAGGGACATCGAATTTATGATGAGCAGTTAGGTGCTACGATTAGTGTTAATTTCGCTAAACGAGTCATTCCGGGAATAGGTTTTCTAGGAAATATCATCGAGCCGTATGTAACATCAATGAAACATTTCTCGTTGCTTATGAGTGATACATATTAGCGTATTTATGTATTGATAAACTGAGAATTAATCGCGACTATACAATTTATAAACAGTAACAATACTGTTTTGACACTAAAAGTATTTCAGAAGAAATGGATTATTTGATTTATCGAAATTTTAGTGCATTAAGGGGCATCTTATTAGCGAGTAACGTTAAAGAATTGGATAATTTAGTTTTTTCGTTGCACAGTTAATAGTTTTGCAATGCATATTATAAGTTGTCATCATCTGAAAGGCAAAAATCTATCATAATTTGCACGATGGTTGCTTGTAAAAAATACTCTTTGATATCAAAGTTGCCAGCAGGGTGTGTTCAAATTATGTTGGACGCTAATAAGCATGCAACAAGCTTTAACGTTTGCATTAAAACATGGACAAAATATACCGATTTGTCATGGGTTTACCTTCACCCGCACTGCCCAAACTACCCATGCAGCATCAATCATAGTAACCCATGAGTCAGCAGACAAAATGACAGCTCTATCAGTCGAACTCTAATCGTGATGGCAAAAACAGGGAAGCAACTCCGATCAGAAGTGTGCGCGTTTAACGAATGGCACCCCGCCGCGTCGAAAACGGACATCGTTCGGCATTTTGTGGACGCCGGATACGCCCATTCCAGCATCTACAACATCTTGGCACTATTAGACAACAATCAGAGCAAAGGATGCTGAAGAGGAAGACCGGTTCAACCGGCCAAACAGTAAGAAAGTACCTGGCGAACATGAACACACATGTCAAGAGGTGGAAGTCACGTCCACTGGTTTCGGAGCAGCAGGAAATTACGCAGTGGCAGCGGCTGAATAAGATGACGACGTGACCTTTCTCCCCCTGGATGACAATGACTGGCAGGGCACTTCGTATTTTATTTCCCCCACCAAGGAAGCGAGCTCCGAGGTGAAGTTCATTTCACACACCAAGTTCCCAAAGAAGGTGCTGCTGTGGCTGATAACCAACGAGAAGGAGATGTCAAAGCCGCTCTTCTTTCGGTCCGGAATGGCCGTGAACGGGGAAATTTATAGTACGAAATGCCTGCCGGAAGTTGCGTCGTTCATCAAGAAATGCAATATGGTCGCAGACGCGGTGTTCTGGCCGGATCTGGCGTCGGCACACTACTCGAACCAATCGTTGGAGGAGATGGAGCGGCTGCATAACGATGTGATACCCAAGTCGGTGAACGCGCCCAAAGTCCCCAAGCTGCGTCCCATCGAGAATGTCTGGGCCAACCTGAAGCGTAAGATCTACTCCAACAATTTTGTCACGGAATTGATAAATAAAACAAAGAAAGAACTCCTAATGCCTACACGCATGTTTTCGTCCGCCATGGCGAATATTCCGGTTAACTGCCGGAAGGCCGCTCTCAAAGGCGTAGAATTTTTTGCAAGTAAGCTTAAATAATTACCTTCCATGGGAAATTTATCAAAAGCAATTATCTGTCTAGGCTTTTTTTTATCACCATCCGAAAAAAATCCATTTTTTATAATGCAAACGCCCTTGCAAACGCAATCTTGCCCAATCTAGTTATCGAAGTGCAAACAATATGAATTGTTTTTTTGACTTCATAGTTTCTTATCTAAAATCGTACCCAACTCGTGAAATCTTTCGCACTTTTTTACTGCCTGATATCCTAAGGAGATTGTAAGATTGGTATGTTCCGCATCCTACTAAATGATATTAAAGTATATTTTTTGACATTTAGCTACATAAGGCCTTTTTTGCACTGAATATAGAATAAGTGTATAATGTATGTGAAGTCAATAGACGATTCGGATCTATACGGTGAGATAGCTTGAGCAGGGACTGTTGGGTTGCACTAAATGTGTTGGTCTTATGGACATGATATGGATTCTTGAGAACATTATTTTCAGCTCAATCGTTATTCAGAGTGAACTGACTTGCATCACCTGTTATGCACTACTAGGTGGGGTGAAAGTAACTTCCTTGGGAATGAATGAATAACTTTTACATATGCAGAATCTCGCCATTTCAGGAACTTTTTTGACCTGACTCTGTAACCGCTTCGAAGGGCCAGCCACTGCGGACGGTAGCTATACAGCTTTTTTTTTGTTTCCTTCGCCGTTTTGCCTCAAAAATAATATTTTATAATGGAACCAAAACCGTTTTTATCGTTTTTATATGGTATAAGTAAAAACTAGGGTGGTCCTCATTTTTGTATTATTATTTGTTTTTGTTTTGACAGTAATGAAAGATTGACTTTGACATTTGCTCCTTTGCTCATACGGATTTCAAATTGTTTCAATAGGTGTTGATAGGATGAAGTTTCATACCACTTCTGCATGCAACTTCTGCACGGTTTTGGAGTAGTGGCATGAAACTAAATCGGTCTTTTTTTATCATGCTGTCTCAAGAACTGTAAAATCCGTTTTGAACGGAATGAATTTTGTATATATACATAAATTTTACAGTTTATGGTGCTTTAGGTCACGAATGGCTCACGTTTGCCACAAGTACATATGGCCTGCTAAAATTTGGCACTATAATTAATTCAAGGTACTTCAAAGCGAATGCCGACAGTTTCTTCCGTTAGAAACGGATTTCCACAGAAAACTGGTCCTTACCCTTGAAAAATTCCTGTCTCGGGAAATGCTCAGAATCCGCTCTGATGAAGGTCGCATCATCAATGATGCAGCACCGATAAATATTATTGTGCTCACAGATTCGTATGCCGTTAGTCCAAGGTGGAAACGATTTAGGAACATAATTATTAATTTCCATATAAATCCATTACTGTTTTGAACAGATTTTAAAAATACGTTCGTTTCGCGAAAAATGTGCAAAAAGACATTAAAGGGGTATGAACTAATAGTGTAATAATGTTCTGTAAAATGTATACGTAGATTGAAGTGATTGAATTCTAATACAGATTCATATTTAGATATAGATTACTACCATAGGAGTTACTATCTTTTCCTTAAAGGTTAGAGTTTTTGACACTCGTCAAACAACAAAATGATCATCATGTAAATCGATTTTGAATTTTTACTAAAGGAAAAACTTTATTTAAAATTCTAATTTAAATTACTTTTTAACTTTACTGTATTTCATTTGCAGCAAAGTTTTTTTTTCATTATTTATATAATGTAAATCATTTTTATTTTATTGTATGTCTGAACACATCATTGAAAGCTAATGTTGTTATTCATAGAATAAAATCAAATGGTGTGATCGCTTGGCTCTCAATGACACAGAATTATCAGTAATATGTTACCTCAATGCTACAAACATTCATAGCTGATGGCTTCCAATTCGAGAAATGTTCGATGTATTCAATATGAACCGTGCTTCTGTTTTCTGACTATGCTATCAAAAAATTTGCATAAAATCTTCAGGATCCTTTAATTAATTATATCTTAAGAATTAAACCTTTGTGGAATTTTCGTATGCAATCGAAATTTAAAAAAATAGTACTCTTAAACGTAAATTTTTTTCATGACGAACCATAACATAAATCAGGAAACATCACATCTTTAAAGATTAAGAAGAACTCAGGTTTTGAAAATTTTGCATCACAGAATTCTGATTCGTTCAAGCCAAATCCTCTATGTTCGGTTTCTTTTTCAGCCTACACATTTTCCGCTCGGCAAAAAAAACGTTTTACCAAGAATGTATTCGTAGGCAATATGAGTCTACCTCCAACAGCATACCAAATTTGTGGTTGTGGGAGGCAGCAATTCGGTGTCGAACCATACCAATAGGTGTACGAAATTTGAAAGTCTGCTGATAAAAATAGCTTCAAATGAAACATGCGCTGTTGGGTGATTCAGTAGAAGCCGGGCTCTACGTACCTACTATAACATAGAAATGTTAAGTATTCTATCATATGGAGCTTGTCGAGTGCCGGTAGAATTTTGTGGAATTCAGGGATTCATAATTTCAGATGAAACATTCAGTACGCATATGTTCTAGATCTGTTGGATATGTTTGAACAGTGCGATGAATAGAACACTTCTTTCTTCAATTAATTACGTTAACACACCACACTCCAAATTCACGATAATTTTGACAGGTACAGCATCATCCTACAAAAATGAGCTATGTAAGTTATTTTTCACCATATGCACTGAATGGAATACTAGTGGGATGATTTTGGACCTAAATGAAACATTTACTAGCAAATTCGAGTCAACTTATCAGAGTAATTTCAAAAACGAGTATTTTCAGCTTAACTCATCCATTTTCCACAGCTAGTGTTCATCCTTTTATGTGCCTCAAATTTAGCATGAGGAGTTTCGAGGTCAGGCGTCAAAATATCAATATTTTCCGTGACCTCTTAACGTCGTTCCCAAAAGACGTAATCTAAACTGAGAAAGTCCGCCTTCAGATAAGTGAAGCACTCTACGTGACGTCAGGTACAAAGATTTTTGACACATGATTCATTAACAAGTACACCGCATCGCTCACTGCGAAAAATTGCGTCGGAAAAATCTAAAATTAACACTTTAGTAGAAAAATAAAAATGTTTCACTGCTACTTCGATCTGCATGTGAGTTAGTTCTACTGCAGGACACTAACATTGCTGTATGTACTGTGGGACCTAAAATTCCATCTAGCATTTTCACATTTCTCACAGCAAGAGCGGTTTGCATGCAAATGGAATCTCATACATAAAATACGCCCAGAGTCAGTTGGAGGTAAACGAATCGTTAAACCTTTTCTGATTGTTTTATTTTTCACCGAGTAGCCACCAACTGGTCCGGTGCGGGTCGAGCATGTGCATGAGTGCCTGCTAGTCGGGCAAGTTTTCCCATTTCCACCCAAATTTCGATAAAAATAAATGCGAAAAGCAAAACACAAACGAGCTATCAAACTAAATTTAACCTCAATACTCCAACCAACGAACGGTTCGAGCGTGGAAGTCACATCAAGTATTTGTTGCGTCGAAATTCAACAGTTTGCCTGGTTGAACAAATTCAACAGGTTTGTGTTCGGTTTTTTTTTCTGTCTGCTTTGAAATCTGGCTTTTGTCAACCGAAATGAAGATAAATCGAATTTCATTAAAACGGCGGAGATGATCTCTAATATTGGGCACACTTCCAAAATAATAATGTGATAGAACTGGGTTGTTGCATGATAGTTGAGCCAGTGCTGGTTGATTGAAGGCATTCAGTAGGAATCATTATTGGTTTACTCATAGAATAAATAGGCATTATTTCAGTACAAATTATTCATGCATTTCCAAGCATTTGATTATCATGCAACACCGGTTCATATCTATAATATTGGTTTGAACTGTAAATACTAATGAAACAACGATAATTGCAATGAATAACCATTGAAATAATTTCACGAATTCTAAATCTATCTCACAGATAGTTGGGAGTTCAATCTTATAGATTTATTAAACGAAGTTGAATGCTTCCTTATCCTCAAAATATCATCTCATTATTATACCACTTATAAAATCGAACACTTACGGAACAATCTAACCAAACTACATACTATGGTTTATGTTATGGTTTATGTGTTTATGTATTTAAATCATTTAAAAATATCAATGAAATATCACACTAAACACTCAATCTATTCTACATAATGATGAAATCGATAAAATCCAAATTCACGTAGATCCGGAAATCTGAATATTGAAACGTAACTAGTAAACTAGTAGTGATATCTTATGTACCCATCGAATAAAAATCAAACTTTTGGATAGTTCTATGAATTCAGTTAGCTCATTAACTTTTGGATCAAATTCTTGACATATTTACTTAAGGCGGTACTTTATTCTCATATTTAATCTCCTGCCTATGCAGCCTTTTACAGCCGTTTTCCTAGCCCTTTATCAGTTCCCGCTTCACCTCGCTCACTTATTTGCGATTGGACGTAGCTCAGGGATGTTCGATGGATCCACGTCCTTGGCAGCAAAATTATTCACATCATTTGCCCTCACAAAAGCCGTCTGAAAAAGAATAGTTTTACATTGTGCAACTGCAGTCTTACTAATATAACCATTCATGGTTTCAGTTGCGATTTTTACTTCTCTTCACAATGCCTTAAACAAAAGTTTCGATGTATTCTCATGCTTGAAACGATCATCCACACTGAACTTGTGGTACTGAAAAACATTCTTCGGCATTATTTATGGGCCTGCAGATTGGACAAACTAAACTTGGAAGCGTCACGAAAAGTGATCAACTGTTGGACGTTAATAACTTTTTCATTTCTCGTTAGATCTTCTCTATTTTTGTGTTGGAAATATTCTTAATTGGTTCCATTATTCAAAAATTCAGTATTCACAATTGAAGTTCGAACAAATTTCATAAGGTGAAGTTAGTCTTATAATTTTGAAAATTGATGACTCCAATTGATTTTTCACGTCTGGTATACCCACAAGTCGTAAGTTGCAACAAATGAGCCATGCAAATGTTTCTACTTTGGGAATCATGTCTTGACAAATTTACATTATTCGGAAGGTAATTTTGGCTATCTTGTCTCACAAAGTATTTAAGAACTAAACGAAGTCAAGTGTGTGTAAGCAAACGGATGCACTCAGATTGTTTGAAAACTAATTCATCGCTGTACAGCTTAGTGCCTCGACAATCGAAGGAACCGTAAAGACTTAATATGTGGAAATGAGTGGTTACCAAGGGAGGCGCCACGCTATCGATTCGAATCTTGGTGCAGATTATTGACTAGTTTTGTTTTTTTTTTTTTCTGTGAGCCATCCTCGGACTCCAATTTCACACAAATCAACTTTAATACTACCTCACCACATGCACACATCGAATTTTTTGTAATAATGTTGCAGTGTTGCAAGTGTTGCATTTTACATATAAAAATGTTTGCTTTCTTTCCAAGTCACGATCCATAGCGAAAAATGGAAAACAAAACCATGTGAAATCGCAACATAATCTTGCTTTTTTATTTTCCGAGTACATAGGGTGAGATTTTACCCTAGCTCCTCCATTCGGCTTATGTACCAAATATGTCATTAATTCGGCGAAAATCAACAAGATCATGTTGCTATCAGAATGACCGATTTATTTCGAAGCAATTGAAACATTTTTAATCAATTTATATATATTTGATCAGTTCCATGTAATTTTCGATTCATGACTTCAGCTGAACAGATTATATGCACGATTTCCGACTGGCCAAATTCAACCTATAAACCGAGTAATGCAGCCATGATGTATAGCAAATAGTCACATGTTATAAATTAATTGTTCACATAGGTAAACTAACAATAATTAAACAAGAAAACTGTAGACCCAATGTAGGGGACATATTTTGTTTCTATGTTTCCACCTATGGCTTGTGTATAAAAAGCGTGGTAAAAACGTTGTTATTGGTAAAATTTTCAATAAAAATGTCTAAGTCTCGGTTGTATACTTATTTTTCAAATGGCTCATCGAAATACAAACCAAAAGAACAAAATCAGTGTAGAGTGAATTATAAAGTTTTCAATATTAAATGGCCGATAAATCATATGTGAAAGACATAAGTTTAAAAGAAGTTGTTTTGCCAAAATTTGGTGCTAGAACAGAATACAGTTGGCAATGCCTAAAATCAGAAAATCAAAAGAAAGCACCATTCGAAGATTGCATTTAATAAAAAAAAATGTACCGAATGTACCGAACAGTTGCATCAACAAATAGACCCATTTTGGTGCTTGTGGACGAACGTTCCTTCCATATTTCTTGAAAATTTCTTTCTTATGCTGGTCCAACGTCCTATTAAGACTGCACCTGCGTCACGATATTTCTCCATAAAACTCGGTCCACAGATATCGATCAGTACTAAGCGATGATATTGGGGATCGCTTCATCCTTACCGCAAATGCAAGCTCCTTGCCACGAGCATGTTTGGTCTAGCTCTTTTAAGAAAAGTCACACATAGTTTTGTCGGCGCGGCCACGTTCGTCATAGAATACAACTTTAAGCCGTAGTACCTTCTCATAAACACATGTTTTGATCATTGACATTTAGTTAATTTTAACCTGAGTGACAAGAGGTCACGCTTATCGATCTCAACTTAAATTCAATCTAGAAATAATACAAAAATAACCGCTACCTGTAAGCTAATATTGAACGTAAACAAATGAAAATGAAAGTAAATCTTACCAGGAAAAGTCATTTTACTTGAAAATCTTGCTCTAGCAGCTTATGTCGCAGTCCACTTCCTTCAGCAGAATTGCTTTCTCTTACCTCCGCTTTGCTTTGAATTCTAGAGCCTGTCGTGTTTTTATTTTCTAAGGCCTGTACTCGAAAAAAATGCACCATTTTTATCCGTTTGTAACTTTTTTGTCCGTGGGTAAAAATTGATGAAAATATGGGTATAACTAGTTTGGAGTGTTTGTTTACATAGGAAAAAATTCATAACAATCAGTTCAGTGGTTATTGAGATGTCATCGAAACAATAATAAAATTATCGGAGAATTTTGCGCACTGTCATGGAAAATCCGACTACGACCATGAGATGGATCGGTTGACCATGAGATGGATCAGGAATCACCCATACAACTGTGTCTCGGGTGGTAAAATCGTTTAAGGAGTCCCAGACAACCGAGCGGCGGGCTGGGAGTGGAAAAAAATCGAAGCTGACCCTGTGAAGGCCCGGAAGGTGTTGGATTATTTCAAGTGTGATCCGAACCTTTCGATTCGCGACGTGGGTCTGAAGACAAAGTGTTCCACCTGGTTCGTTCTGCAAACCATGAAACGCGCTGGGCTTCGTGTATGCATGGTCCGCAAGACACCGAACTGGCGTGATTAACGAAACCGATGTGTGTGATTATGTATGACGAAACCTACATCAAGGCAGATGCAAAGCAGATACCAGGGCTGGAGTTCTGCGTTGCCAAATCAAGATTTGATGTTCCGGAAGACATAAGGAAGAAGAAAGTGGACAAATTCGCCAAAAAAAATACTTGCTCTGGCAGGCCATATGCCAATGCTTACCACACATCACAACCATCCGGTACCATCAACAACGAAATTTACCGCACCGAGTGCCTCCAGATGCGTCTGCTGCCCTTCCTGCGGTCCCACGGAGGCGAGACATTATTTTGACCGGCCCTGGCATCTTGCCATTACGCGCGATCGACGTTGGATTGGTACAGAGACAATAACGTTGTTTTTGTACCAAAAATTGCCAACCCTCCCAAATTCACCAAAGATTCGTCCGGTGGAAAGATTTTGGGCCATAATGAAGGCCAAAGTTCGAAAATCATCCAAGGTGTTTAAAAACGAGCTGGAGTTGAAGAAAGGATGGATGAAAGTGACCAAAAAGGTCGGCTCCACCATTGCACAAAATGTAATGAGGGTCTTGAGGGAAAGGTGTATTAGTTCATTCCCTCTAAGTTTCAAGAAAATCCGACTTAAAATAAATGTTTGGCGAACACTTTTGTCTGGTGCATTTTTTTCGAGTACAGGCCTTACGGGTCCTTAAACTCCAACGACTCACGAGTTTGAATAACTTTGATTTAACTTGAGATTTACCAAAATCTCACCTTTAGGGGAAATGGTTCAAAAAGCATGGCTTCAGAAGAAGAAACTTTTCATATCCATCAATTTTGCTCAAGACGCCATCATTCTAGTTCTACTATTTAGGGAGCTATCAGATCAGAGCGTTAAAATGTTTAACCACCGGGAGGAAAATGTTACAGCTTTTTGAATGTGACATAATTATCCAACAGCCCGCTTTATTTAGTGGGGGTTAATTTTCTTAAATCGAGATTGTTTGTTCAGTTCTAGAATTTCTTCAAGACTATCTTTTGCAAACGCATTGTTCACTCCACTTTTGATCAATATCAGAGATTCGAAACCCATGTTTTGGGTTGAGTGCATACAAATTCAAATTTTATAAGATGAATTTTTCTTGCCGCACACTCTAGAACAGAAAGAATAGTCGTTTTATAAGTTAGGAAGTCTCCCGGATGTCACCCCATCCCATGTCAATTACATCTTGAATCAAACCAAACCCCATGGTATTTGAAAGACAACGATTGGTAATGTTTTCGCTCCATTTGGGCTGGGCACCGCTTTCGGTTGTCTGCGGTAAAATTAGATTTCTATAGATGGGGCGACCTCGGCGTAGTTGTTATCATACATGCCTCCCACGCCAAAGTCACGGGGTCGAAGTTCACCCCCGGACAAGACTTAGTTAGACTCAGTTACGAAAATACCCAAAAGGTATTTGATGCTACGACGGGAGATTAACCAGCCCAGGGCTAAAAATCTTGATAATAAAGGAAGAAACATTTTTTTTTGTAGCTTCCTCGCCCAAGAAGAAAGATTATCTAGGAACTTTTGCAATGGTCCTTGCAAGTTTAAGGTATGTGAACCTCTTAAGCAAGTTATGTCTTATAAGTCTTATCTCTTATGAGCAAGTTATAAAAATTATGAATGCCGCCCCTCAGACAGGCCCATGTAACTCAATCAGGAAATTGTCAGATGGCCAAGTGATAAATTCATTTGCTTTTCTGACAATATATTTTATCAAAAAAAATATACATATTAATAATTCTAGAAAGTCCATTTCTGCAGATTATTTTACAGAATTTTAATGGAAACGGAATCAAAGCTTCGTTAATGTTCAGGAATACTGAAGACAATTGTTCTTTGTCCAAAAATTCCAGTTTGAATAAAATTGTTCGTTTACTTTTGCGGAACCCCAATTTCCTCAGTTAATAATATTATGTTATTTTAAATTGGTTTTAAAGCCCATAAAGGCCGTTCACACCAAAATCCGCACCAAGTATTTATCCTGGTTCGTAGTCAAATCATTACGAAATGGAATGAAACTTGTTGTGTACATAACCTATACATAGTAAAATGTGAATCACACATTGTTTACAATAGCGCATTCTACATTCAAGATGGCATCGTCTGAACTTTTATCACGCAGGAAATCTATCTTTCACAAATATTTGGAAAATCCCAATTCTATTGTTTGATTCATCGCAAAATCGTTAAATGTGCCAAATCAACTGTTGCAGATGTGATTAAACGTTATAAAGGAAGTCTTACTGTCGAATGGAAAGCTGAATGTGGTGGTGACATGAACAAAGCAACACAAGGAAGGAGAAATGAGTCCTTGCTGCTTTTCATGCAAACCCGAAGCTGCCAACACTTACAGTTGCGAAAAAACAGCAGATGTTTTGTGCATAAAGGTGAAGCCTAAGGCTGGATTGAAATACGAAACATACTGCATCAAAAAATTCAAATATCTCTCGAGAACGGAATTTTACAATGCAACTAGCCGGAAAGATACCCCTGAACATCTGAAACGGAAGAATAAAGCCAAATTCCCTGAACAATGTTCCTGTGGGCTAAAATCTCAGATTTTCGTAGCCTCAGGTACCCTAAACGCTAAGATTTACAGGCAAGACTGCCTCAAAAAATGGCTCTTACTTTTCCTGAGAAAACCTGCGACTCAATCCTTGCTCGGGCCAAATTTGGCCAGCTGTCATTACGCTAAAGATACAGTCATTTGGTATGAGCAAAATAACGTTATTGACGTTCCCAAGGGTAGTAATCCACCAAATTGTCCAAGCTCAGCTTTATTGAAACATACTGGTCAATGGTCAAGGGAAACCTCAAAAAGTTTAGTGGAGAAGTATCAACGATCCAGAATTTCGTTCTATGTGCCTTACTGCTTCGAAGAAAATTGACGAAGGACACCGTGCAAATATTGATGAAAGAAGTGAATAAGAACGTGCGCGCAACAGCTTATGGAAATAAATCCCTATTTATCTATATGCAGTTATGTTGAGTATCACATTTATCTAAAAAAATAAATAAATAATATGAATCAAAAACATGCTGTTGTTTTTCCAAAATATTTTTTGTATGTCCGGGTTTTTGCGTGAATGGCTGGGAAAGATTTAAAATTGCAGTCGAAAATAAAACATCATGAGGTGAAACTTACGGGAAACTTTATGTTTACTCAAATTGACAACACTTCATTTAATTTTAACCTGAATTGAATTCGTGAAGTTTGTGGTTACACAGAAAAAATAATTAATTTTAACAAGCGCGTAAATTTTCCCTTCGTTTAATCAGTTTTAGTGAACAAACATTTAAATTTACACGTTCATGTTTACTTAAATCTTTATAAATCGAGAAAAAACAGAGAGCTTCAATATATTTTAAAATCAAGACTGAAGCACACATTGTTTCTAATAAATTATTGAAAATACAACAGCTTTTAAATGCTCCGTTTTTGGGTCTGAGTTGTATTGTTTAAACATTTTTTTCTTCATTTTGCTGCTTGCGTATTTGATAGTAAGTTAATCAACTCGACCCAGTGATCGGGCCTTCGAAGGATCATCCAACAAGTTTCTAATGCTCGAAAGCAGCCATCAAACGGTGTGAGTTTTGATTAGACACTGATTTGCTATAGGATTTGAAATAGCTATTAGTTTGATCTATCGGTACAAAATTGAAATTTGTCATTTCGCATTCGGGCAAGGAGTTATTTGATAAAATAAAAACCATACTGAATTCCAGCATTGCGAATAGTCTGTGCAAAGATCCACCCCGCATTGAAGACGTTTATCGAAATATATTATGTTCTGTAAGAGATCTGGATTTAAAAATTAATTGAAAGTTATTGTATTAAAACCCGTTATTACTTACCGAAGTTTGAGCATAGTAAACTATTGAAGAATGTAAAAATAAGATAGGCAGAACGTAAAAATAAGTACACCAGCAATTTAATAGAAACTGCTTGGTACATTTGGAAAAATTAAACAATTTTGATACACCGAAAAGTTTGCAATATATTTATGTTCTATTGAGGGTATTCCAAACATCCTTTATGAATACTAGTACGAGTCAATCGAAATAACATGATATTACATGGCCATCAGACTGTTTGATTCCTGCGACAGTAAACTAAAATGCATATTTATAAATTGGCTATTATTTGCACACTAGCAAGCCGCCGGTGATGGCCAAATCTAAATAAATTGCTCATATGTAATATATTCATTACGCATAAAGGCAGAAATTATGATGTTTTATCTTCTAATGTTTTTGCCACAGGGCAAAAGAGGAAAAGTGATTTAGATTTTGAAGATTAAAATAGAGTCTTCCACATACAATTGTAACACGACCTCCTGATTATCAAGCTGGGGTGAAAATATACAGTCATAGAAATTCTTTTTCTATCAAGCATTAGTTTCAAGTATAATTTTACATCTATAAAACATTTTCAACCTTATAAAGTATTACATTAACTTGAAATGTGTCATAGAAGATTACAGTCCAAATTTAATTTGATTGATGTAATTTTCGTTGCAACAGATTATTATATCATTAAGGCCGCTTCAATTATGTGCATTTATTTAGTCACAAATTTACAGGATATTTTTTAAGTGTGTAGACACCAAAACATATTAACGCTAAAGATTGTTCTACCAAACCATGATTAACGGTCATCTGAACAATTGAAAATCATAGTTTTGTAGCAAGAACAAATGTTCATCTGAGGAATTTTGACACATTATTTTATTTTTAAATATATATATTTTAACAAGTAAATAAGCGTTAATTTTTACAAGTTAATCAGTGAACACACATTACACGGTCAATTTAAATGCTAGTTAATTGGTTGTCATGCCATCTGCAACGCACCATCAGATGTTTTTCCTTGTGTTTCGCGTTACCACACAACCGACATGTGTTCAGTTAACTACCCATCACAATGTGTTCAATAGGTGACAATAATGTATTTGCAATGTTTTACTTTTTGAAATATTTTAATTGCATTCAATAAGTATATGTTTGCTGTACGGAATTTGAATCAACCAATTAGAAAGATCTCAGCTCGTGCGTTTAATAATGTGGATTTATAAAGCAATTTTCGTAGAACCAAGCAGTCACGTTGAACTAAGTTAAGAACAGATTTGTAGCATTGAAAATAATAAAATATTTAAAATTGTAGCTAAGTTTCTTTTAAAAACAGTAACCTCAATCAATTTATAAATATTTCATTGTTTGTATCGTAAACAGCTCCCTTGACGTTTGTCTTTAATATGGCTCAGGACTTATTTATAACAATGCCGTGTGTCATAGAACCAACATTTTTGCTCCACAGCATAGACAAAGCTCAAACAACTCATAATATGAAATACCATATCCAACCAGGTAAACAAATAACAAAGCCATCTGTGGTTCAGAAAATTTGATACCGTATTGTACAGTAAAAATCATGACCGCAAAGAAAGACCTTAGATTCGTGAGCAACCAGATCTTACATTCAATACAGACAGTCATAAAATTAGCCAAATAATTTTAATCACCTTCTTTATGTGTTATCAGTGATCACAAAAAAGAATTAACACGCATAACCTGATATTAACAATATTAACTCACCTCAACAAGAATCGCCTTACAGTACCCTAGATTGATTGCATATTATTGAGGCAATCTACTCGAGCTTTAAGTACAGCTTCGTGCCTAACTTAGGGCACATCTATCTGTTTTTAAAGCAACTGGTCGAAACGATAAACAAACTTAAAGCAGCATCCTTCGCGTTGTAAACACAGATAGCTTCGTGTTCGGGGACCAAAGATGATTCGTTTCTTACCATGGAAACGCACGAAACCGGCACATGATGTGCCGGTATGGACTTATTCACTTCCACTAAGGAGCATTCTGACAACAACTATATCGCTGTACTGTTCTGTTTACAAACATAAACCCGCATCCTGGCATTATCCTCCAGTTTCCGCAGCATTCGGCGGCCGTAGACCGGTAGTAAACAAACCGAAGCTACCACGTGCTCGTTCGGCTTTATGAATGAACGCACGTGGTTTTGTTTACTAACAAATAGCTCTCTTTCACTGCGCATACTCGGCTTTGTTCCAACTTTCATGAGCAAATTCCGAAATCTGAAAGATAAACGACGCCAGTTTTCAGCAGCTTTTTCCATGGATCTTTCTCATTTCTGCTTTGCCAAGGAATCAGTAACCATCTCCGGGAGCTTGTAACAAAATGTCGCTGCACAATCTGTGTCGTTTTAGTGCAAATTAATTCTTTTTCAATGTGAATATTTCCAGGTAATTATGGTATCAACGGATACAAAATGCAATTTGCAATATCTTGATTCCATTTTTGGACGGTTTTGTGCGGTATAGGTGTGTGAAAAATGCATTTGAAAATTCGGGTGGAGTACTGATCATGGATGACAAAGTGGTGTGAAGATTCGCTGAAAATTAAGATAAAATTCGAGAAAACGTGAGCTTCTTATGTAATAATGTTACAAATTCCACTCCAAAGAGTGGCGAAGAATATTTCTTACTGATTGTGCAAGTTATTTGTGATTTTTTGTGCTGGAATACGGAGAAAAGTGCAATTTACTGCGATGTAAGAAAAAGCATGATGGCGACATATTGGAATTTTCTTCCGTTTGCTTTTCGCTGTGTAACACAGCTTTTAGTGGGTGGAACGTGTAATAACGTGGATACGGAAAATCTTTTCATACCGTAGAGCTATCTGTCGTGGGTCGATATGCGATGGCCTATGTATTTTTTTTTCTAGATGAGTTCACCAATGATAAGTGTGTCGATGGGATATAGTGTGCGGAAAAGGAAATAGGTAGTGATAAATTGGCATCGTTATCAAATGATTATAAGTGAACTGGTGATGAATTTACAACACAAAGCGGATAAGTTTGATTGTTGAATAAAGTGTGCAATAGTGCGAAAGGCCCACATTACCACAGAAAACAAGCTTCATTGGTTAAAAAGCAGCCGAAAAATAACGATGCGAAGGCAACATCACCAAAGGATTGAATTAGATTCGAAGGATGCCTGTATTATGAACGATGGTGGTCAATTCATTATAATGAAAACATTAGATACAGGTTCAGTATTAATTCCTAATGAGACAAAAAAACAATTGCTAACTGTAAAAATAGTGTTCAACCAACGGATTATAAATCCCTAGTAGCACACTTGTTGCCAATCAGTCGAAGTAATATCGAGTTTTTCAACGAGTTCCGTACAACTTTTGTTTTTCAATTAAAAAGGAAATCAAAAGTTGTTCCCTCCATATCCTTTACGCCTATATGAATTCTGCATATGAACGTCCAGGTGTACTAGGTTTTCCAATATGACTGTAGCTATTTTTTAAGTTTCAAGGCAAGTCCTGAATTGCAGTCCTCAGACGAAATCATATACTTTTGCAGAAAGATAGGGTAAGGGGATGTAATGTTAGCCTAACTCCTTCATTCGGCCTATGTACCAAATGTGTCATTAACTTAGCAATAATCAACAAAATCATGTTGCTATCAGGATGACCGATGTAATCCAAAGCAATTGAGACAGTATTATTCAACTTATAGTTTTTCAGTTCCGCGAAATTTTCGATTTCTTGAACTTTTGGGGCATCATGATTTCACTGGTTAAGCTGAACAGATGATCTACACGATCTTCAAGTGATCTAAATTTGGATTAATTGAATCGATAAAGCAAGTAATGCAGTCTGGATGTGCAGAAAATAGTTACACGTTACAAATTTACTAATCACATAGCTAAAACAACAATGATTTTACAAGAAAATCATAGACCCAATGTTGGGGACATATTTTTTGTATGTTCTCAACTATGGCCTGTTGTATCAATAAAGTAGTAAAAAGGTTGTTATTGGTAAAATTTCAAGTGGAAATGCATGTGTTCGTGGTTGCTTATATTCAAGTGGCTCATCTAAACACGAACCGAAGGAACTAAGCCGTTGTATAGTGATTTATAATGTTTTCATTATTGAATGGCTAGTAAATCATATGTGAACATCACTAATGTGTTTCAAAGCAGTTTTACTTTAGTTTGTTTTGTGAAATTTTGTGTTAAGTAAAACGAATAGAGCTGGCAATGCCTTAATTCATAGAATAAGAAGATAAAACCGTACAAAAACTGCATTTAGTAATAAATCCATCGAATGGGACGAAGTTACATCCATGAATAGACCCAATTTGGTGCCTGTAGACCGACATTAAATCCATATTCCATGAAAGTTTCGGACTTTATAAAAAGAGTTGTGTAACTATTCGTGATACATACTACCAAATGTCTTAACAAACATATCTTAGCAAGTGTAGAACTAGTTGATTCTCGCCTTCAGCTTGAAAACTTTAAGAGTTATAATCAAAAACGTAATCGATGGTTGCATAATAGACTGAGTCAAGAGACACATACCCTATATTGAAAACTCGATCCAGCAGAAAAAAAATACTGTGGGAAAAATGCGTGCGTTGTGTTGCAGGGGGGTGGGGATGATATTCACAACACTCAAAAGCAGCGCAAAATATTCCCCCAGGAAGCAATAACAATTAGGATTACAAGACTTCAAAGAAATTCTGATTCCACAATTCCGTCTTCCTTAAAAGATCATCGAAAATGCATTTTTTTACACTTTGATTTGTATATAATCAAATAAATTTCTCCGTCTGGATGATCAATAGTAGACAAATCATCTACACAATTTCGTATACCGTTGATATTTTTTTTTCTTAAAATATTCATGAAGATTGAATGAACTCCACGGTATTGCAAAATACGTGTTTTCTACACTCGTGTTTTTTTTTAATTTTTCGGAAATTTGCACAATTGGATCTTTCGGAAATTTGCACAATTGTTGTTCTTGTTGAAAGTAATCTGGTCATGCTAAATGTTATTTCAGCGAACGAAACAAGAAAAGTATTCCCATACTGATTATGCTCAATTCAGCATTGAATGTTATTACAATCTGCTTCGTCACTATTAAGTTTATTATGTTGGTAATATTTATAAAAAAATTAACATTTTACATTAACAAATTCGTTAAAAAAAATAGTGAATTAAAAATAGCACCACCAATAGCTCCTTTTAATGAAATTCAGATTGTATTAAAACAATTGAATATGAAGTATCTTCGACATGTACTTCAAGCCTCGATTTCATAGAAAAAACTAGTTTTCCAGCGTATCCTTCCTGATAAGCACAATCCCGACAGCATGTTTCTGTTGTTCAACTGTTGTTTTTATAAACATGACGGTCAATAACCAAATGTTTTCTGAGATCTAAGTTCCGGAAGATCTGGAAAACAATCTGGTCACTCGAGAATTGCTATGGTTTTTACCGTAAACCAGACATTAGTCAACTTGGAATTGTGAATAACAGCATTATCTTGCTGGAAAACGAAGTTGTCATCAAGAACTCACTGTGTTAGATTGAATTGATCTATAGCATTTCATTGTAATCCTCCGACTGCTTCCTCTTTGAGATCCACGTCATGCTTTCCTCGAAATGAAAGTGCTTTTCAAACCGTCATTTGAATCTTCGGAACTTTGCGTAGATTGTGCCAGTATATTGCCAATTATCCAAGAGCCAAGGATAAACATCTTTTCGTCCTTAAAGAGTACATGTTTCCATTCTTCCGTTTATGAAATGTTTTTTTTTTAGAAAAATTGAATCTATTGAATTTATGCCACTCCTTCATGTTGAACTTTTCTAGTCTCTTGTGCCACTTCAAGTTTTCGTTGATATAATTAGCCTTGTTGTCACCGGATATTGCTACTCAGCATGGATTTGTGATGGTGTTCTTTTCGGTTCACTGTTTAAAAAGTCTTTGGTCAAATTCACTGAGAGCTTGCTTTTCTTCCCACGTTTTCAAAGCGACCCCCATTATCAGCATTTTCTAAAATCTTCCGACAGCGGAAAAATCTCCAACTAATTTCTGCATCATGGTAAGATTTGATTTTTGCCTCCTTTTACCCGAAGGTGCTTCGATCTATGCTTCACTCGGCCCATCGCTGTAGGACATATATTCCATATTCACCACAATTCAATTTCTACTCCTGCATAAACCGATCGCAACTGACTCAAAACCATAACAAGTATTTGCCAAAATTCTGGAAGAGTGCATTTTAGAAATAAGGGTGCTATTTTTATTTCACCCTTTTTTCCAAATATTTTGACTTAAACATAAATGTTGCACAATTTAATATCACCACTATGAACCAAAACGATGCAAAACAGATTGTACTATTATTCATATCAGAATTCAAAATAATCATGTGAAAAAACATGTGATTTTGCACTATTAAAACATGTGTGCTCGATGTCATAGAATTGAATCAATATTACGATACAGTTTTGTCTCTGACGTGCCTCTGGCTTTTCCTTCGGAGGAGCAGTCACCTTCTGGAACTCTCGTCATTAATTGTCGAATATGTATTTTTAGAGCATAATTTGACAGAAACGAAGTCAGCCTCCTCCCGGGACTCTATTCCAAAACAAAGTAAACAAGAACTTACAACAATATTTTTGCGCAATTTGATTATTCACTAGCCGAAGTATCTTTAAAGCTATATGAAATAAATCATTTAAAACTCTTTGGAAACTGTTCTCATGAAGCTGCACACGTTATAACGTAGGACTAAATTTCTCTTTCTATACCGGGTGAAATTACGAAAATATTGACAAAAGAAAGCGCTATGCTAAGGTAAAGGGTTTTTAACCGCTGATAACTCCCGCTCGACTGGACAGAATGACTTCATTCATGTATAATTTGGTAAGAAAAACTTAAATAAAAATTACATTGAAATTTTATTCACGAGTAACTAATACAAATAGTATTTTTTTTACTCAGACAGACCTACTTTGGCTCCCTTAGATATATGAGAATAGTTGAACAGGTTGAAAATTCCCCATTCCCCTGCGTTTACCGAAATACACCTTCAATTTTAGCCTTCAAAAGGGCATAGATTTTTTCGTCATGAACTCATGATAGAACGCAAATTGTGTTTTGGTCATCGCTATTACAAGCACATGTCTTGATTTTATTGTTACTTTTGACGCACACCTTGAAATTCATTTCTTATTCTATCGTTTACATATGATAGTTCTGTCATTGGTGCATATGCGGCCGTAAGATTTATCAACCCTAGCTGCAGACTCTCTCGTTACATAGTTGACGTAAGATTCCTTGTTGTTGTGAAGAATTTATATCATCAAATTAATAAATTTCTACTATATAGTATCCCTAGAAAAGTTCTGTTATCCCAGTTATCGTTTATATTTCCGCTGTTATCGCATAACAAATTTAGTTATCACCATTGGCGAATTTTGTAATCATATGTTATCATTTTGAACACACTATTTTTTAAGTTGAATTGTAAACCTATAAATATTTCCAGCATATTTTACAAGAAATTTTGCTCTTTATCAAAATATTTTTTTCAGTTATTAACATGAAAATTTGATAACATAATTTGAAACTATTTCAATAAATTTGCTTGTAATATAGGATTTATTATCAAGTTGTTCGCAGTGATAACAAAATAAGTTATTATTATAATATTCAACGAGAATTTTTTTGTTATTTATTCTGTTATTTTGGTTGTTTATTCAGCCTCAATGATAACATGTTCTGTGATCAAAAATGATAACCAGGTATTCGAACTTGTTATCAATTTGATATAATCCTTTTCTCGGGATACACTGTCACGGTGTTCTATTTAGCGTTACTATCAAAAATTATATACCATCAAATCGGTGAACGCCAGATGGTTTGTTATGCTATTCTATACCTCTAGGAAAATTTTCAAAAAAATCCTTGGACAAAATTTTGAGTTACGCCCTTTTTAAGTCTTAATAGAAAAAAAATCGAATAAAAATCATTATAACATTATAGAAAAACACATTTATTTTTTTTATTTTTTTTATAATCATTTATTTGCACAGGCTCAATCGAATTAACTTTACAGAGCCAAATTTTCATATTTTTTTACATCATTTATCTTAAAACTAAAGTTAGGAGGAAAGAGCCGATTACTCGCGGCCGTCTCGAGGTTAATAGGAATTACAAATTACGGATGGGAAAGAGGGTGGGAATTTAAAGTATGGTTTACATAACACATTAAATTTAAATTCTAAATTATCTAAACACTTATAACTATACAATTTATGGTTTTCTTTTGACTTGAACATTTCTTGAAAAAGAAAAAAAAACACACACATTCACACACATATAAAAAAAACTTATAGTAAACATACAGGTTAAACTAACTACAATCTAATGCTAATGTTAGTCAAAAACACATAAATGAGTTTCATGTACTCCAAATCACGTACAGCCAAAATATCTCGAATTGGCACATTGGGTTGTCTACCTCGAGCCCGAAGGGAATCATAAAGTTCAGATCTGACTCCACAATGTTCAGCACAAGACCAAATAACGTGGTCTGCGTCTTGATAGCCTTGTCCACACTCACAGAGATTGCTGTCGCTCAGCCCAACCCGGTATAAATGAGCGTTCAAAGAATAATGATTGGACATGAGGCGAGACATGACACGAATGAAGTCTCGACCCACATCCATCCCGCTAAACCAAAAAACACATTTATCATCACAACGATAATCACCAGTTGGTTTTTCATGCTATTCCACACGACTAGACTTATATTTGCAAAAAAATCCTTGTGAAAATTTTGAGTTACGCCCTTTTATTACGTAAAAGCTCAAAAATCCAATGAAAATCAATATAACGTAAATAAAAACACATTTAAAATCAAAGTGATGAACGCCAGTTCGTATTGTCATTCTACATCTACAAACTCAAAAAAAAAAATAATGCAATATTACATAAGATACAAATGACCCATACGCGTTTCATAATTATGTTTGAGACACTATTATGTTGTTTTCGTTTTTGCGGTGTAACACCAAAAAGTGTAGAGCGCCAACAAGCGTGGGTCTTTGACAGCTCAACATCATTGGTGTGTAAACAATGATGTAACCGATAGCTACACTCGATTTCTTCTCGGTGTACAGCGGTGCAGTTCTGGTGTAGCTATACCGCAAAAACGAAAACGACATTAGATGATAGCAAGCATTGGTATTTATAACATTGTTAACAAGGTGTGTTTACAACGAATACAGTACGGTTATTTTTTGAAAGTAAGCAATGGATAGTTATGAATCCAATCGGAAAAAAGTCGGCATTCTATGCCTGTCCAATAACAAAAATGTAAGACCTGCTTTCACTGCTATAAAAGAAGTCATTCGTCAATATCGTTTGCCCGATATTGCCAATCGACAGTGGTATTATCCGTCATCTATATGTACATCGTGCAAAGTGAAGTGTAATACAAACAATGGTTCAAAGTAAGAAATCTTGCACCTGTACAAGTACAAAAATGACTCTACACATCTGGTACATGCATTTGTGAAATTTTTCAGGCTGCGAAAGTTGTAATAGGGTATTATAGGGGTATGTGGATTATAACATTGTTCGATAGTCAATGTAATAAAATACCGGCATTTAATTTTTTTTTAAATTTTGACAAGCGTAACAGACTACCTAAACCGACGAACTAACCATTGATTTCTAGCATACACTCCCGCTTCACTTTACTCCATTTTTGAGTACAATTGTATGCTATCTCTTTTTCTCTCACGGATATGTTACTTATTTAAAAAGTGGATCAACTCAATTTTTGAGTAGATCCACTTTTTACGAAAATTGAGTAACATTTCCGTGAGAGAAAAACAGATAGCATACAATTGTACTCAAAAATTGAGTAAAGTGAAGCGGGAGTGTACATAAGTTGACATTTATGTCATAATGGGAGCCACCGTTACTGAAAATTAAGAGTCGGGAGCTCCCGTTACTGAAAATAAATGCCACTTTTTGAAACTGCATATCGGTTTGTGAAAAGATGTGGCTAAAGTGGTTCGCATTTGTAACGTTTGCCTATCTGAAATTAAGCGAGGTAAAAAGCCTGGATGTAACTCTTCTGAGCGAACAGAAAATTTGTCAAAAATTCTGAAGGCTAAAAATTCTCCGTCAAAATCAGCAGAAGCTGCGGTGTCCGATTTTCTAATAATAATAAGAATTTAATATGCTTAGGTGGCAATCAGATTCGTCTCTCTAATCGTCGTCTCTAAGCCGTCTCTTAACCAAAAATATCACTCGCATCATTCTCAAGCAATAAAGCCAAAATGTGCTCCGATAACCTTTAAGGCTCAAACGGAAAATTCATTAAGCATGCGAAAAACTCTAGATAATGATTGTTAAATGTACTAGCTTTTTACACAATTGTTTACAGACTTCATGAAGGGTCTAAAGAGGTCCTGAATAATGTTTGACCCTGGAACTAAAAAAAGCTTTGAAGATGAATTCACAGTTAAGTGATCTTTTTAGTATGTTTGAGCTTGAAGAAGTTATTTTTGGACATATGGTAGTGAAAATCTCTGCTGAATTGAGTTACTTTTCAACTGGTTACAGCTGTTTAAAAAATGCATTGTGCCTCTACCAAAAATTATGTTTCTAGGCGGTTACTGACCCATATCGATTTATTTTAAACACTTTGCAATTACGGTAATTTTAAATGGGCGTAAGCAACAAATTTTTTTCTCAAAGTTTCTCAAAAACCGATTCAAAAGTGAGTAATGGTAATACGAACAGACTGGCGTTCATCATTTTGATGATAAATGTGTTTTTGTTGATGTTATATTGATTTTCATTAGATTTTTTAGCTTTTACGACTTGAAAGGGCGTAACTCAAAATTTTGTACAAGGATTTTTTTTTGAAATATAAGTCCAGACGTGTGGAATAGCATGAAAAACCAACTGGCGATTATCGTTATGATGATAAATGTGTTTTTTTATGATGTTATACTGATTTTTATTCGATTTTTTTCTTTTACGACTTAAAATGGCGTAACTCAAAATTTTGTCCAAGGATTTTTTTGAAAATTTGCCTAGAGGTATAAAAAAGCATAACAAACCAACTGATTTGATGGTATATTATTTTTGAAAATAACGCTAAATAGAATACCGTGACTGTACATCAGCAGTGAATTTCCGCACTAGTGATAACAGGCTTTGAAATCACCATCTCTTCTTGTTTCTCCTCCAATTCACGCTTCCGCTAGCGGTTCACCGCACGGTACTTCTAGAGCATAAGTTGAGACATCGTTCTAGCACTCGTTTTTCACTAACCGAGGAGGTCAAACTTGGCAACGAACAGCCTGGATGTTTGACACTATGTTCAATTGACAAACCGGAGAGAAGTTTATTCAGCTCCTCGACGTTGCGAATAGCCAGCTACAGGTGACATGGGATGATTCTGGTCTTCTTATTGTCACGGGTTGAACTTATTGTCAACTCTAGAACTTCAGTGGCCAGGTATTCCATCGCCGCAGCGTGGTAGACCGGGGCACCGGCACCAACGCACTCAGCGTAGTTGCCCTTTCAGAGCAGACGGTGAATGCGACCGCCTGAGAACTGCAATCCGAGAAACTGCGATTCGAGAGGAATTTTGCTTTCTCCTGCTTTTCCAGACCTGTTGCTAGGTAGTACAGTGTGCTGGACGATTTGACGATGCGTAGCTTAGAACTGATACGTATCATTCACAAGTAACAATTTTAGTTGTATTCCAGCCGTATGACAGATGTTAAAGATGCTATGACCACTTGAGAACCTTCATAAAACCTGTTGGCTCCCATCAAAACCAGCATAGGGACAAATGGCCACAGCTGTCAAACGTTACTGTGATATCGTGGTTGGTTTTTGTTGTTCTGTTTTGTTCAGTTATCTGATCTTCTTATTCGTTTAAAAGTAAATAATATTTAAGAAAATAGTTCTAGTGTTGCGGGAAATTTTGTTTGATAGCAAAATATCCAAAACAAATTGAGTTTTATATAACGTATCATGCTCCAACTCATATGTGTATTTAATTTTATGGTGAATATTGGCATGGTAAAAGCTAAAAATTAATGCGCCTCGAAAATTATGCGAGTTCACAACAACAGAAAACAAATAAAACAAATATATTCGATAAATTAATATTGAATTTCCTGAAAATTTATTGGTTTCAATCAGGTTATCTAAAAGAATGCCGAAATTGGTCTCCGGTCTACAGTTCATTTGCATTACATTTAATTTTTGCTGTATTCATTTCTCCACATTTCAATGATTTCTTATATATCAATATGACGTTTAGAAAGAAATCACAGTTTTTCGAAAAAGCCAATTTATCTTCGGAATGGCTAATATGAAACTATTTGGTCATTTGGTGACTTCACTCAATGCCGATTTGCCGTTTAATGCAGTTACTGGAGGCAAAATGGTTTTAAAATGCATTTTCAACTGACCATACTAAAATATGCTTTTTCAACTGACCATACTAAAATAATATGAATGAGTCCTAAAACGGCATTTCAAAACAGCATTTAACGAGTTCATAGAGTGAAAATAAAACCTTTGATAGGTAGAAAATGAATTTTTAGAAGACAAGGTTTCACGATCGTTGTGAAGAAGCTGTGTAGGTTCTCATAAACCTGATTAAAATAAAATACCTATTGTAACCTCTTGGCACCATAATAAATTCAAATTGATTTCCTGTGGCGTTCATAAAACTTCAATAAACTTAATAAAGCTGGATGGTTTTGGCAATGTTACTTGGGATTGATAGCTGCTCGCCATGCCGGGCCCGTTTTATGTAATGAAGACAATGCGAAACAAATTTTACAAAAGGGGGCCTCTTTCAGTTGTTGCGCACCAGCGTGCAAATGGAACCATTAGTTTTCATTTGCGTGACTGAGGCGCACGCTTTATGGTTTCGGAGGTTAAATTCTCAACTCAGGCAACAGAAAATAACCCTTTTCAGGACCCTAGTTGAGAGTTGAGACGTTGCATCTAGAAACTGCAAAACAATTATAGCTAGTTACTATTGGTCAGTAAAATTAGAGCTCACATTTGATAAGGAACTCATTAACAAAATTTACCATTATTTACGAAATTGGTGAAACTCGAACTAGTGCAAAAATTTAGCAAAATCTCAAAAATTAAACAAAACTGGCTGACTAAGCATTCTCCTCTGGCTGGGTCAACCGACTATTTACCTAATCGCTGCAATTAGTTTGCCACAGCCAGCAATTAACCTACACAGATAAAAAGAAACAATGAATTTTCTGCGTTATCTAATGCACATAAAGGGAATGCTAGATTTGGCAGAACATAATGGAATATTTAATGTAAATTTAAGCCAGATAACGCTTGAATCGAGCCTGTTGTATGAAAGATTGCAAACAATATCGTTGTTTACGCCTCCTTTGGCTTGGAATTACACGAGGGGAAATTTTACGCGCTTGTTAAAATTAATTATTTTTTTCTGTGTAATCTACTAACTGCCGTGTTGCAGTTCGGCTCGAGTTAGCTGTTAATAGTATTTCGTTTGTTGGATCTCCAACGTGCTTGCTAGTGATAAACGGTATTTATATACGGATACTAAACTTCAACTTTGATCACTTTCTCCGGGATGCGGCTTTTAAATCAACGCCATATTGAGTCGGTGCATGGTGATGGAAATTTCGATGAGCTTCAGAGAGACTGCAATCAAACAAACTCTAGGAACACTAGGTCCTGAGAAGGCCCGATTTTGAATGGCCAACATTTGAATTAAACCCTTCTCGGGATTTCAAAGAAGCAGGTTATTTCATCCGTTGCACGTTGCTCTTTGCCGAAAGATGGCTGCCAACTGGATCAAACAAAGGCACGTTATTTTGCTCCTTGTTGTTGCGCCGCCCCAACGGCTGGCTTCAAATGCAGTACTGGCTTGGTCAACCGACTACATATTCAATGGCTTCCTAGGCCTGGCCAAGAGTTTACTAGCAACATCCTGTTGAGCCATCAGCTACCTAACCGATAATTGCTCGCCAGTGTACCCTCCAGGGTACTTGCCACCGCCAGCTGCCAGTCTACTGGCTCCAAGCCAACCGATTGATGTTAACTGCATTAAAAACTTTGAGCATTAATTAAGTTATAAGCGTTTTGTTTGTAACGATATTTTGTGACAGTCGCTATTTTCAGATTTTTATTTGACACCGTACCCTGGCAGTGTGAACCAATCAGAGTGTGACGCAGATATTTTTGAACAATAGCTTTGTGTTCATAGGCACTAAATCTTTTAAGTAATTTATAAATAGTTTCAACAAATGTAATTAATTCAACGTATATGTTCTACCTTTTGAATGGCATACTTATTGTAAAATATCTGTGAGCTAGACAGGAGATTTATCGTTTAAAATCTCTAATCGCGCGTGACGCGGTCGATTTCAGAAATTTTAGATCGGCGTCTCTATACAGGAATAGACAATAGAGACGTAAGTCCTACATCAAAATCGATTGCTCGGGATGCCATCAAACCAACAACCAATAGGCAACTAGCAATTTAAAATTGGTTCACTGCTTTAGAACCCCACCCTAGCAGCACATTTGTTGCAAATCAGTAAAGTCAACTTTATTCTGACGTAAACAAGTCACAATCAAGTAGCTGCGAATAATTATGATAGTTTGGTGTTGCTTGGGCAATTACCCCTTACACCTTTTTTAGCATTTCTGGCTCATGCTTTCATAGTCATCTTATCTATCTTACTTTGTGTTCTAAATGCACTTCCACAGTTATTAATTGAGAGCTTTCGATGTCAGGTACAATTTCTGCATTAGCATGATTTTGTGGCAAGTACAACCATACCCTACGCCCAGAGTCGAGAAATTTTCCTTAACGAAAAAATCCTAGACCAGACCTGGAATTGAACCCAGTCACCTCCAGCATGGTATTGCTTTTTATCTGCACCTTTTACCGACTGAGCTAAAGGAGGACTCATGAAAATCTATTGAGCATTAATAAAGTTATAGGCCAAACTAAACGCTGACACTCTACCCTGGTAGTGTGACCCAATCAGACTGTGGCGCAAATATTTTCGACTAGTAGCTTTGTACGTTTAGACACTATTTCTTTTAAGTACTTTTTTATTGGTTTAAACAAATTTAATGATTAAGTTAACAACATGGGTTTAGCGTAGATGTTCTACCTTTTGAATAAAATACTTATCGTCAAATTTCTGTTGGCCAGAAAGGAGATGTTATCCTTTAAAATCTCCAATCGTGCGTAACGCGGCCGATTTCAGAAATTTTAGAACAGCGTTCCTATACAGGAAAGAAAACACTTCTAATTTGATGAACGTCTACCAGAATCTATTTGAAGAGCATTGAATACTGTGTGTGTAAAAAAAGATTGTTCGTGCAGTGCACCAATTGCATATGAGGATAAAACCCAACGTAATTAAATTTGTTATTTTCTTAGCCGGTATAAGACATATTTTTTAATCGATAAAACCGGGAAAAATGAACAGGAATGATGTACCATGATGATTATATGTCTGAATATATAAAATTCTGGAGTTGTACAGCCTTCAAAGAGGGCCTAATTATATCTCCAGATTTTACTCGTCTATTCCTCCTATTTTTTAGAGACTCACTCACTTGCTTAAGGTGAAGGTCGCTAGAAATTGCCACCATAATGGCCAATTACCTAAGCCACATCAATTGTTTGGAAGAACAAATTAATGAAAGTACAATATTTTATAATGATAAATTTTAATAACTTGCATAACTGCTGCATAACTTGCATATATGCAGCAAGAATTCTATTAGAGTTTGACATGTGTAGTCTGTAAGATTTGTGCATTTAAAAATGGTTTTTAAATACCTTTAAAAACGATGATATAAAACGGCCAATAAGTGATTTTTTTCTGTTTTAAATGGGTCCTAAATATATTCGCTTATCTTTACTTACCTACATTAAGATCATTTTAGTGAAGTCACAATTTGTTATGATTTATTTTAAAGTTCAACATCTTTTCTTTTCCCCCAAGCATGGCATACTGACATGATATAGGTACATAGAGCCGAAAATGGCGATTCGGCCAACTTAGTTCTTTTCACTGTAGATGGCAAGCATTGAATAAATTTCGATACTTCTTATTCCATAAATATCCCGGCTCTTCCAATAATCAACTAGTACTAAACTCTTCACGATTACGACAGAAAATTTGATACATAGAACTATACACTGAGCATACCTTCAGTATCCGGTCAATAGCCGAATAATGCCATTCGAATTGTAGTAGTGTATATGAATGTATCCCATTACTGATCAATAAAATCCGTCTTTTGCCTGAAAATATTGATAAAACGTGATTTTATGCTGCAACAAAACTTTTACCACACTTCATACCGTACAACATACCATCCATTGCAGATGATACAATCCACTTGGAAAAAATTTCCATAAAAAGTCAAACCTACACTAACGTGAAACTGCTTTCGCTTATTCTGTCTCTAAATCAACTCCATCAAGCTTGCCTCCAACCAGCCGGCAACTACTTCTACTACTGCTATAAGACCTACCATTCGAAACTGTTGCTTTGTGCCTATAGTTTGCCATTCAAGACGGAATGGCAGCTGCCAGTGACACCACAAATCCGATGGACGACGGACTACAGGACCTTGGTGTGCCGGTGCCAGTGCAAACGTTCCTATGGCAACAGATAGCTCCGTTCATCCGGCCTAAGCTAGGCAAATTACACGAAGCTAGCTGTATGGTAAGTTTATACGTTTCTTTACAGGCTTTTTTATATGTTATATGTGTTATTACTCTACAGTTCAATAAGTGAGTTTTGTTTTTTGATGCCAAAACCAACAATAACAAAATTATATTAAAGGATTCCAAAAGTGCCATATGGCATCACGTTGGAATAAAATCTGCTATGAATTGGAGCTTTTCAATCACAAATCGATTAAATGTGCCATGTAAAGTTATAGCTGTATATTGCGCCTGTCTCTGTGCGATTTTGTTGTCTGTCTATTTTCTGACATATATATAAATAACAGAATCTAATTAAACCCTTGATATGTATTAATCCACCTAGTCCCCAAACAATTTAAATTCCGTAAAGTAACACAATTCTCGATTTGCGATCGCTAAAGTCAACAGCAGACAGCCCACGTTTCTATATGTGTTCATCAATTACTAACGATAACTATTATTAACATTCAACAACAAACGACGAGTCCTCGGTGTGTGCTAAAAGGATTCAACAGAGCCAATGCTCTTTCGATGCTTTTCCTCGTTCGACGGGAAATATAGTGCCGACGGGTGTTATTATTTGATTATGACCACTTCACACTCTGCTTTCATGTCGTGCCAACAAGTTCTCACATTCCTTTAGACTCGGCTGCCAAGTCGTCGTTCGATTGGAATCTGACCCGCACAAAACTTATAGGTCATATTTATGATACTCCTCGTTGCCATCATGTGCAAGCAAACGACGTCAGAACGAGCCTCGTAAATCCGTTTTTCTTTCAGTATTCAACCCGTTAAGACTGATTTGTATCTGAGTTTTGGTTGTATTTTTTCATTGTATAAATGGTTATCTTGAACAGTATTTGTAAATAATAACTCAATGTAATTTTTCCCAAACCACGTTTTTTCTGCTTTTCCTACTCTCTATGCGTCATCTGTGCATAAAACAATGTTTCAACAACATCACTGTACTCGTTTAAAATTTTGTTCATATAAAACAATAACTGTGTGTATAGTATTGTCAACATGCACCTGGACATCATGTAAGTGTAAATAATGTCCCGTTTTTTATCCGTACTTGTTAAATAATCCTAGAAAAGAGAATACTTGATACCCTAAAAATAAAGAATGTCGCTTCATTGCTCAAATGAATTGTTTTACATGTGCCAGCATTATTGTTTTTACTAATCCTTGTTTCTTTAAGTATAGTATCTAACACAGTAACAAAAATAAAAAAAAAACAATTGAGGCTTGGATATCTATTATTTTGCCTTTTTTTCAAATATTGAGGATTCAACAAAAACGTATTAGAACATTGGTGTGGATGCAGGCTAGACTGCTTACGCAACTTTTCTATTTTTTGTTTCTTCATATATGTAAATATATTGTGGAAGTTGGTACGTCTTCTTCGTCCACCGTTACTTCTACTTTGTTCCGGCTATGCGCCATTCCGTGTGTTTGTCGTAGTACTGCTTTCAGTTTTAAACCATCTCCGGGTATTATTCTTTTCGTCCTACCAATCGCTCCGACGATTTCGTTCCACAAACTCAATGCGCCTGTTGCGTTGTTAATGACTGCTTTCATACTTCTTTGTTAATGACTGCTTCATACTGGTCCTTACGAGGGGCTTGAACTAGCTCTCCCTCATCCAGCAACACTGCTTCTAGGCTTTACACGTACTCAGTTGCGACTTCGTGTAGTTTTAGTCGTACCATGTTCTACAGTGGCGGGCGTCGATATCGAATGTTTCGATGTTTTATATTCGTTTGACCATTACAAAATAGAAGACCGAGAAGTGCCTTTGCTGAGGACGTTTCTGTTCGTAAGCGGGTGGGAGCTGAACTTCCCTATAACCAGACAAACTTCCTTCTCCTTCAATTTGAGATCTCCTATAACGATTTTGACGTCATGACATGGGCTGCTGTCCTATTTTTGTTCGTGTATAGCACTGTTTAAAGTTCCACGATGGAACGAGGACGATGATAAGCCGCTCCTAACATTGAGATCAGGTACCGGTTTGAGCCACCTCACTGTCCCTGTCAGCGTTCTACCAAGAGCCCAGTGCCCAGTTGCTCTTATGGTTACTCCTACCCAGTCAGCATAATAGGGAGATAGTTAACGGAGGTACTGGACAATAGGTAGGTATATATTTCATACTTGATACACGCAAATTGAAGCGTATTTACTTATCAATTTACCAACCAAACAGACTGTTAGTTGGGTTTAATCACCGTGGAAGTATGATACTTGGTTTTGGTTTGTTTTTATCGGTGAAACGGATATTATAAACAGCTACGCGTAAGGCGTTTCAGCTTACTGTGCCTCAGCCATCATTACACACAGCTTTGACACACTAAGTCATAAGATGACATTCTGCAAGCTTCAACTGATGATGGCTGTTTTTATTTTCTGTTTCACTTATAAAAACCAACAAAAACCAAATAATATCAAACAGACTGTATATGGACATCCCATTTACTCATTTAAGCTAACCTTATTGATAAAAACAAGTCTGGAATTGCTTCATAATGGGTCACCAGTTTCTACACATTGAGGATGTATGTTAGTCCCAAACATCGTCTGCTGGTTCTTTGTGTTAATACAGCTGATCTGGCAATAACGGAAAATCATCCGTGGGCGGTCAATCATACTCATGCTCATGCTTCTGTTCTCTCTGTTTTTCAATTACGTGTGCCTCGTGCTCCTTTCAGGATGCAGATTTATCTACGCAGATGATTTAAAAGTCTTTCATGAAGTGAAATGCATAGTAGAAAATGTGCGATAATTTTCTACGAACGTAGAAAACCCCTATTAATTGGTGTTTCGCAACATGCAACAAAACACTACAAAGAACCACGTCTATAAAGGCTCCTGGTGTTTCATTAGACGCAGCTTTGACCTTAGAGATCATTATTCCAGCATTATTGCTAAGGCAAACAAGAATCTTGGATTCCTCAACAGATTTTCTGGAGAAATTCAGGATTCGTGAGGTCTACGTAATCTGTTTTATACGGGCCTCGAAGATGCCCACATCTGGACACCTAGAATAGAACACCTGGAATATAAACAGTCCAGTCTAAGTTCATTAGATATGCGTTACTATTTCTAAAAACACATTCTTTCGATAGTAACGTTCTTACTAACGCAATCGTGCAACAGAAGATCCTGCATGTATACAAGATGCTGGACGAAGGAAATAGAATCGAGAGAAAGTCTGCTTCCGACCAACTAACGTTGATGCGTAAATGTCCAGCAGAAGCTGAAGCTTGTTACCGAGGAAAAGGTGGCGAAATCCTTCCGTGTCTTGAGCCGAGAGGTCCGTTTAACCGGACTAACTCACAAAAAGTACCGCCAGTCTATGACATCGTTATGCGGATGCTGGCCATCTTAGAGGAGCAGCACACCACCCAGAAAAAGCGGCTCAAAACAATGGTCAAGTAGTCCAGGAGATTTTCTCGTTGTGATTGGGAAGATTGACATTTCCAAATGCCTGTCAGAAGTACCATGCGGAAGAGGAGATAGTAGTTTTTTGGCCGGACCAAGCATTGCATCGTATCATGCCAACGGCTCTTTGGAAGAGATGGACTGCTTGGTCCTCCCTTTGCTCAGTCGGTAATGGCGCGGCTACCACGCAATACCATGCTGGAGGTGACTGGGTTCGATTCCCGGTCTGGTCTAGGAATTTTTCGTTCGGGAAAATTTCTCGACTTCCTGGGCATAGGGTATGATTGTACTTGCCACACAATCATACTAATGCAAAAATGGTACCTGGCATCGAAAGCTCCTAATTAATAACTGTGAAAGTGCATTTGGAATAAGTTGAGAGTAAGCAACAAGCGAATTGCGAAAGCAATAAGCTTGAAACGCTAAGAAAGAAGGACTGCCTGAAAATCACTATGGTATCGAAGACCGCAAATCCCCCGTTCCTCAGTTGCGGCCAATCGAAAATTTCTGGGTCAACCTCAATAGCAGAATCTATGCTTATAATTGTGTGGCCAAGAACGCAGCTGCTCGAGGAAACGAAGAAAACGAAGGCAAGAAAACACTAAGCTTGATTGTTTCTGGTGGAGACAGAACTTATTATCCAGCAGTCAAGATTTCACCATGAGAATTCAACTATAAAGTTTAATTCGTTCGAATGCATATACAAGCTGCATTACTGGAGTAATTCTGAACGATACCGCTTTCAAAAATAGCTTGCCAAACCATTGCCTTTTAAATAAATTTCTCGGTAAAAATTTACTTATCTTCATCATCGACGTCTTGGCCTTTACGCACGGTGTATTGATCTCCCGGAAGCATCTTATGGTCAAATTTTAATGTGTTATTAACCATGCCAATACCAGCCGATTTTCCACATAGTAGACCGTCATGCAGCTTCCGATCCCTCGTTTTAACAGTTGCAGCCTGTTTTTCACCTTGTTTCGGTATCACCTGCATATTAAAGATTTTCAGATGGATCCTTGCCTTGGCACATTGGACGTTACTCTTACATGTACGAAGGTTTTTGGCAGTATCTCGAAAAGAACTCCTTTTTTAATTAAAAAAAAAAGGCCATCATGATCTTGTAATTTTCGACTACATATCAGTGCTTACGCAAATCTAAAATCCTCAGACTAGAGCACCATTTGTGCACAATCTGTTTACGCTTTTCGGGAGATCATCATCAATTGTTGCAAAAATCCAATTCCGATACACAAACTTGCTTTTCTTGCCACAAACTGGTCTTTTGAACACTGGTTCAGGCAAGTATGCTGTAAATTCGAACATTTCGTGCGTGATCAATTTACTGTTTTCACTCAAGCTTCGTTACACCACGGTAAGTCATCTATTCGGACACCGGGACGCACATTTTCCGTAAGTCTCAAGCAAGCCCCTATTTCTTTCATCGCATGCGAGGCTGTGCTGCCAGCGACCAGTAGCCGTCCCGGTCCCACGTTTAAGTCGGTAGACGGGGTCTTCAGAACTCCGATTCCAGGCAAGTTCGCCGTTATCTCGAATATTTCGTGAGCTTATCAATTCGCTGTTTACAGTCAACCGTCATCAATCCAACGTCGCATTATCTCTTCAAATTGGCGGCTGGGACTCGAACCTGCTGCCAGACCCACAGTGACCGACGTTAACGAAACACCACCAGCAGCAATCAGTAGCTTTCCCGACCGATCATGAACAACATCCAATGCCACTAAATCATCCGGCACCTCCCATCGTATGGCTGGTAGCGATCTCAATGCGCATGGACTGCATGTGCACCCAACAGCTTCCTTCATCCCGAGTCTTCTCATTCGCGCTTCCATGTGAGGTCAACTTTGATGCTTGATTTATTCCGTTGCATCCTTAGGCCAGATTAACGACATTGTGAATGTAAATGGACGATCTTTGGACCTCTGCTTCATGAATGCCGATTCCAGTATTAACTGGAAAAAAAACCCTCGACATTACGACGTACATAACGCCACTACCGCGTTCTCCAACATCTTGAGCTACTTTATCGACAGACACGGTCCATAGAAAGTCTCCCCAGTTTCGAAAATGGTACCATGGCAAATAGATGCCCTATACAGGGTGCTTCTCGGCCCACCAACGCAAGCCCCAAAGCCAACTGAAGCATAGTCCCAATGTGTTCTGGCGAAACATTAATGAGCAACGCATGGAGAACGGTTTACTTTTACCTATCTCACGGAACGAGCTTATCGCTGAGTCCGTTGTCGACATCGGTAGCATGTTCTCGAAATAGTTGGGATTTCAGCTTGTTCGCAAACGGACTTTACTTGCATGGACCTATTTGCTGCTTTCGACAGAATCAACCATGTAATCGCTGTGACAAACCTGGAAAGGCTTGAATTCGGCGCCTCCTTGCTTCACTGGTTAATCGGTTCTTTGTGGTTAATCGTATCTTTGTGCAGAGCACTCAAGGTTTAAATTAACGATGAGCTGTCCGCTTCGTTCCTCATTTTGTCTGGCATTCCCAAAGGTAATCATCTTGGGCTGCTGATTTTTCTCTTGTATTTCAACGATGTCAACCTGTTGCTGAAATCTCATCGGCGTAGCTTTGCTGACGACTTCAATTCTCGTGGTTTTGCTACAAGACGCTTTACAGTGGCAGGAAGATTTAAAGACAGTACAAACGTGGTGCGAAGTGAACTGCATGCTCTTGAATCCGGAATTGTGTACCGTTGCCACTTTTTTTAGGAACAAGTCTCCTATTATCTTCGGTTATTCCTTGGTTGAAACTCCTCGGCAAAGAGATAACCAAGTAAAAGACCTTGGTGTGATACTCGACGATAAACCTCACATGTCCTACATCATGGCGAAAGCTTCAAGAAATCTCTGCTTCATTTTTTGTGTGGCTAAAGAATTTTGAAACGTGTACATAAGGTCGCTGTACAGTTTGTTGGTGAGGTCCATCTTGGAATATGCTTCCCTGGTCTGGAACCCTTATTGACTCAATATGTTTTTGACGTCAAACATATTGAGTCAATTAAACCACTTTTCATCCGAAACGCGCTCCGTAGACTGTCTTGGAGGGACCCTTTCAACCTTTCGAGTTACGAGCGTCGCTGCCTTATGATTCTTTTGCACACTCTTCAAATTCGTTGTGAAACCACGAAGGCACTTATAGTCGCTGATTTGCTGTGTGATCAAATAGAGTGCCCTACAATGCTCGCCGATATTCCACTCCAGGCTCGTAGCCGTATCTTAGGAACTCCCTCGTTAAAGTTCCGCACAGGCAAACTGCCTACTGGATGAATTTTGGAATGATTGCTTTGTCACGTGCCTTCAATTGTGTGTCGACTGTTTTTGATTTTAATAGGTCACGATGTATAGTTTCGTTAGCGAGACAATTTTCGTTAGCGTTAAGATAGTATGTCATTATCATTTGGAATTAGTCTGTTTATAATTAAGTCAAATAAATAAATAAATAAATAGGAATCCATCACGTCAAAGTCACGGGATTCAACATCCGGACAGGTCACAAAAATACCCAAAAGGTGGTTTGAGTGACTACGACGAGATCTCGACGGGATAGTTTTCGATTGGCGTTAATAAAATAATTGTGTGCACTGTTTGGATTACAACTAATATGAGCAAAACATATGTTCGCCTGATTTGTATTGAATGTGCATCTATATATTTCAATTTTTGTCTGCTTTGTTTTCACTTGTTTCTGCTTTTGGGGTATGAAGTATTCATAAATAACTCAAAATCTGTTAGAAACCCTACTAACTATCCACTTTTCCTTTACTAAATAATCATGAACGGTTTATTCTCCACCTCGTTTTATCGGCACCGTCCCTTACAAAACAAATTTTCGGAATCCCATGACGGCCGTCTTGTGCATCGTACCTCTTTTGAAACGCAATCCATAGGAACTAAAAGAGGCCTGTAAGGTATGCTAGTTTATTCGATTATGTGGTGCTAAAGCGAGAGAAATGATGAATCTTTAATTTATTTCCGCTCTGCTCGCTGTTGCTGACCAATCCATCACATCCAAAAATATAGTCGTTCGAAAAGTCACTGGTGCAAAACATGTTCTATGGGCTGTCACCATCGCTTGAATCCGCTCTGAAATCAATTCCCCGATGGAGACTCGTTCAGGCCGCTTTGCCTCACGTCATGCACTGTGCCGGTGCGCTCATGCACAATCGGTAATAATTGAGTGCAAACCTTTCGAAAGTGTTATCTAAATGTTTGACGATATTTATACTGTTGCAGTGTGAAGGACTTACAGCCACTAGGAGCGGCCGAGACGAAAATCCTGTATACGCTTCATTGGATTTTACTATTCGCAGCCGAGGAATGTGCCGACGACGATTTGGAAGCAAACAAGGAGGTCAAAAGCAAACAAAGCTATCTATTCTCTATCCCAACTATTTCGGTAAGAACGTGTTCGAATAAATTTCATGTTTGTTGGAATCATGTTACTTCTCCAACTTTTAATTTAACACAAATTGAATGCTATCTGGTTTAACTCTTTGATGCATGTTATTTTACAGCTATTCGTTTACCTTTTTGCACCAATCGCTCATATGTTGAAGGAATCAGATTTTCAGAACATTCGCCTGGAGAATGGATTGAAAATGTGGCAAGGAATGTGGGAATTTCGTGCTCCAAATGCACCTTGTTTTACAGCACCCGTAAAACCCAAGGCTCGAAATTTCCTGAACTCTGTGAGCACAACCCCTTCGGTGGAAGTTTTTTCACCAAGTAATAAAATGTTCAATCCATTGAGTAGACCAAAAGCATAATAATATATACAAACTATTTAACAGAAAAACCAGAAACATCACACCACGGTATCGACTCGCCTCCCAGCATCTCGTTTTCCGAAACTCCGAAGCACGACGATGAAATGTCGTATATTTCGTCCCCAAAAGATTCCGTATTTCCCGAAACTATCCCCGAAGAAGCATCCAGTGTAGAGGAGGAGAGAGTCGTAATTTTCCAACTACCCGTTGGTGGTAATTTAGCAGACTCTTCGTTTTACACCGCCGATGCTAGCCTTTTGCATCAATCTACCAGCCGGAAGGGAAACAAACAGATTTCCATGGGTGGAAGAGAACGACCAGATAAGATAGCGACCAAGTTCGACTTTGACCGGATTGATACCTACAGTGTGAGTAGTGAAGGATTTCTTCGGTTTTGACAGACACAATGCCATTTGCAACAAGCGACGTAATGTTTTTCTTCAATACGGGATAACATTGGGGAAGGGTAGCACTTATCGTTTTGGCTTCATGAATTGATTTAAGTTGAAGCGAATGATATCAACAGTAATACTAATGGAGTTAGATTATTTAATCATGTAGATTTGATTGCAAAAATTATAACTTTGTTTATCCAGCACTCAGTAGTACTCGAAACAAACATTCGAAAAAACTTTACCAAAGTTGCAATGGCTAATACTCCACTTAATAAGCAGTGATAAATAAAAAACTGAACCTTTTTTAAACTATCACGAGCAAACACCTTTATACAACACTAGAAACAAGCTTATCCTTTCACAGATAAGCCTATTTCGTCTGCAATTTACAGAGCACTCACCCGGAAGAATTTTGTTACCTATCTTACTGGTGATTTAATATCAATTATTGTGATAGTTAAAATTCCAAGTTAGCAAGTTTCTTTAATTTAGAAAAACAATTATTTAAAAATACAGGCATATTTCACATCACACTGTCTATCTATATTTATTCAAAAATGTTTATAAAACTATTCCGATTTCTGTAGTCGCTATAGTAACATCGAGATAGTCAATTTTAATCTAAGTGGTTTAACATTTCCAAACAAATTGCTGAAGACCAATATTTTCAAACCTTTAATGATATTATCGCAAATGGCATTGTTGGTCGACCATATAAATCGAAGTATTTTTGTTATTGCAAAAAAAAACTCATAACTTTAACATTTAACTCAATATTGACAAATACATAGCGAGGAGACGATTCTAAACCTAAAACAAGCTCATCAACTGAAAGAGAATCTCTGGACACAGATCCCAAATCACCTCAGTGTACCAAAGGTGACGTTGCTGCTGCTACATTTCTCGATGTTGCAGTACTACGATGCTTGTTCATATCACACTGGCAGGAAGATGGAGTTTACTGGAGTTTACACTATCTGAATAATAGGTTCGATCTTAGTAACACGACCACTTCATAAATTATAATCTGTTGATTTATTTTCCCTCAAGACTACGGGACATCAGTGAAGAAACATCGATACCACCTTCGCAGCCAAGGAGACGTTCAAATTCACTGCCGATCCCACAGATTGAAATTTCACTGTATCAAGGGCCAACCAGCAGCAACCGCGATAGCCCAAGCATTGGGTCGATCAACAAAGACTACATAGAGGTACCGGAACCACCGATCAGTTCACTGCTCATCGAATCACCCTATCATGACACGAAGCCGTCCAACGACGAACAAAGTACACCAACTGCCGAACGAAAAGGTAGTGAGAAAAAACGTCGCGTAAAAATGGCCGACCTAAGGACACTTATTGAAACTCGCATTCTATCAAAATCGGACCGAGGTCTCGAAAAAATTGGACTTGACGTTGGCAATGGAAAGCGACTGCAGCATTTGGTAAGTGATAGTAATTACAGTAATTGGAAGAATATAACAACGAAGCCCCGCACAGGATTCTCACCGTAGCTTAGATACAGGTGAAAGGCACCTATCCCGATCATCGTCTATGATATCTCGAGCCCCATCAACAAACCTCGTCAAAGGAAAAAGCATGCCAAGTCTAAGGTAAGCTACATTTCACCTTTACCAGCTGTACATTAGAGTGAACTAATACTTACACGCCTCATGCGTTGTTTTTTTCTGTTGTGTCTTTTCCAACTGTTAACTACACATTCTATTCATGTCAATTCTTACGGTTTCAACTCAACTATATCTATAAAATATCTTGATATGATACAAATATACCAGCTGTCTTCTAGATAGCGGGTAAGTTACTACAATTTCCCCTCGCCTCAGTTCCCTTCTTGCACCGTCTTTCATCATCACCCACCACGCTAATCAGAACTGTCCTTATCCTCCCAATGAAAACAAGGTGATGGATGTTTCAAAATTGGTTTACCCTATGATTCGAACTACTCATATCACTCCAATATATGCTAAAAAATATCATTCCATGCCCTTCAGTTCTACCCCACCCTAGCAGTCAATTTCAATGATCAATTTATTCAAAGATTCCACAGGTATGTTGAACCACCAAAGATTATAAGAAATCCACAGCCACCGTCGAATCAACGCCCGGTCCAACCGACTTCACGATATCCGATTATTACTGTTACAGAACATACTCCAACTCCATCGCCCGATTATCTCAAGCGTCAGGTTAGTATGTCTTTCATGATAAACATGCGTCAATTTGTGCCATTCGCAGTTTTCCGCAGTTTCGATTTTTTCAATAACAATTACACTACCAAAATGAAAAACGTTAAGGTGAATCAGGACACCAGAGAAGCGGCCGCCATTTTTATTTTTTTATATTCGTTTGCCAATATGTATAAAAATCATTCCAAGACAAATTAATCATCTCGATTTCGAAGAAATTTGCGAACTTTTCCCGGAATACGTTTCATCAACCGGCGCACATTATTCTCATCCATCGTTTTGGCAATCTTATTCCACTTGGTTCTCAATTCATTGATGCTTTTGACGACACTTCAGCTTCCTCTTCATAATAGCCCAAAATCTCTCTATCGGTCTGAGCTGGGGACAGTTTGGTGGGTTGAGTTCATTCGGTATAAACTGAATCCCGTTGGTTTCATACCACTGTAGCACTGTTTTACTGTAATGACAACTTGTAAGGTCTGGCAAATACATGACAGGTTCATTGTGGGATTTGATGAACGGCAATATTCGCTTTTCGTGACAGTCCGTTCCGTACAGCTCTGCATTAAACGTCTTATCAGTGATGAAAAGCTTGGTCTTTCTACCGCAGCAACAGATGCCTTTCCAAATCATGTTACGTGCAAATTTATCTGCAAACACAACTGTTGAAAGTTCGGTAAACAATTACCGAATACTCTAAAATTTTCTAAGTGTGTAACTAATCTTATAACCTTGTCTAAAATTGCATTCCTCTAACTCAAATTTACGTTGTGAGAGCTCACATTCGGCGTAATATTCGTGTACAGTCCAGTCACGATTTTTCGCCGCGAAGATTTTCGCCGAACATACACATTTACACACTTATATTCGATTTTGCTGTTCGGTGAAAAGTTTGACGAAATATTTCGGTGAAAAAAAATATTACCGATTTTTCAGTAAATATAAATAAGTTTACCGTAATATTGTAACACTTTACCGAACGATCTGTTATGTTGTATTTTATTTACAGTATTCGGTAGAAAAAAATACAATTCATACGATAAAAACAAACAATCATTGAATACGGTAAGCACTTTACCGAACAAAACGTAAAACGAAGTCTGAATTACCAAAGCTCGGTAAAGTATTATTATATGTCAAACAAATGGCCAACAGTTTCTATGAAGTCTCGTGGTTCCAATGATTGGTTGCGTTCCAAAAGGTGGTTTGGAAAGTTTTAATTAAAAAGTTTTCATCCCGTGGCCGAAACCCAAAATCAACGGTGATGGAGCAGGTATACCAGCAGCTGCATAAGCAGGATCCTCGACTCATAAAGATTTTGCGTAAGAATTCATCTAACTTTTCTTACCTCTATAATTGTTTACTGGTTTCTTCGGTGTTGATATGTTTTTAATGCCAAGAGCATGTCTCCGGATATGTTTCTGGATTGCATCGTCATATCAACCATCATTATTAATTATCATATTAATCATAATTTGAATTTTAGTTCATGTATCCGAACATGAATAAATAAGAAAATCAACAAATAACAAAAAAATACAATATTGTTTAATAAAACAATATCCGAATATGTTGGTGTTTGACGACAAAAACAAAACAAAAATACCGAAACGTTTCGGTACCAGACTACAAAAATTACCGAACTGTACAGTAGTTTTTGACAGATCATCAAATCTCCCGTTACCGAACTGTACGGTATTTTTTGACAGTTCATCGAAAAATTCGAGTACCGAACGTTCGGTAATTGATTTAATTACCGAACAGATTACCGAACGTTCAGCTGTTGAAAGTTTGGTAAACAATTACCAATTTGAATTTGGCGTTTGAATTATCAAAGTAAGTGCACAAAATTCTTTGTGCATCTGTGCTAGTTCCGGAGCTACTTTAGTTTACTTTTGCTGGTCCAATGTCCCTTTAGGACTGCACCAGCTCCACAAGGTTTCGACAACAAATTCGGTATCGGACTCGTTGTCTCCAGTTTATCGAGCGTCCTATACTTCTTAGGTCTTCCTCTGCTTCGTCTATTCACCGAGCTCACTGCGCTTTCCTGCGTCTTTCAGCCAGGATCAAGGCAAACACCATTTTTCCGGGATTTTTGTCTAGCACCCTTACAACGTGTCCCCCTCATTGTAGCCTTCCAGCTTTAGCAACTTTCTGGATACTGTTTTCGCCATAGAGTTGCGCCAGCTGCTGGTTCATTCTTCTCCTCCATACGCCGTTTTCACATACATTATGCTAAAGGTGGGCCTGAGCACACGTCGTTCGAAGGCTCTCAGTGCTTGCAGGTCTTCCTGCATTGTCCACGTTTCGTGCCCGTAGATAAGTATCGATCTTATTAGCACCTAGTACATAAGTGAAGTTTACCAGACCTTAGAGTTCTGTTGATTCTATAGTAAGCACGGCTATTATGCGTTTTCAAAATGTCTGTGTTGCAGTTGTTATCCGACGTCAGCAATGATCCGAGGTAGTCAAACTCATCTACCACCTCGACCTCACCTTCGTCAATTATCACACTTCTGCCTGTACGAGCTCGTCACACTCGATTCTAGAAGATACTTAGTCTTTGACGTATTCACCCTTCATTCAACCTTTTCTGCTCAACCGACCAGTAACCGCCTAGAACGTTCTCCACAATGCCCACGTCGTCAGCGAAGCAAAAGAATCGACTCGATTTATTGAATCGTGCCTCACATGTTAAAACCCGCACCTTCTAGCGCAACAGGGTACAAGAAAAGCAATGCCTTGTCACATTCCTTTCCGCGTTTCAAACAAGTCCGATAACGCACCTGATATCTTCACCCAGCACTGAACACCATCCATCGTTGTCTTGATCAGTCTAGTCAGTTTCTCGGGAAAACCGTTCTCATCCATAATCTTCCATACCTCTTCACAATCAATAGGATCGTGCAATGTCTTAAAATCGATGAATAGGTGGTGCGTAAAGATTTGACCTGTTGTCGATAGCCTCAAAACCGGTTTGATAACCACAAATCTGCTTGCTAGCGGAGATAGACGATAGGAGATGATCTGGGAAAGCACTGTTGCCCGCGTTAAGAATAGTGATCACCCGCTAGCTCTCAAACTACAACTTGTCACCCTTCTTCTATATTGGGTATATAACTCTCTCTTTCCACTCCATCGGTAACTATTCTGTATCCCAAATCCTGACTATCAGTCCGTAAGTTCCGCTCCGATACTATCCTTCTCAGCTGCCTTGTTGTTCTTAAGCTGTTTGATGGATTCCTTAACTTCGTTTATCGTGGGAGTTGGCACATCTCCCTCGTCCACCGTTCCAATGAAGTTATTTCTCCTGCTGTCTTTTTCTTCCACCTCTGCGCCATTCAGGTGTTCATTGTAGCGCCGCTTCCACCTTTTGATCACCTCATGTTCAACCGTCAAGATACCTCCAACGTTATTCCAATACATTTCAGCTCGTGAAAGTCTTTTTGCAGCTGCTCCAACGCTTCCAGGCGGCGCTTCTTATGTCGGAAAATAGGTATTAGCTATCTTTGCTTCTGATTGTATCGGTCCACATTTTGGACTCCACATGGATTCCTTGCTGCATCATCTTCGCCCGCGATATATTTTTCTCAGTCTGTCCGCCGATTTCTAGTAGGCAATAGGTCATTAAGTGGTCCTAATCGATGTTTTAGCCATGATAGGTCCTGACGTCGATAATTCCCGAAAAGTGCCTTCCATCAATTAAAACATGGTAGATTTTTGATACGGTCTGTTGTGGTGATCTCCTGGCGTACCGGTATATGAGGCTGTCCTGGTAGTAGGTACTACGTATCGCCATGTGTGAGAGCTATGCTTTTACTCAGGTTTGGTATATTGGGTGAATATGTGAAAATATTATGTTTGTTCAAAGCATTCTATAGTCTATTCTATATTTTATCTCGAAACGGTATAACCTAGTCAATGCTTAATAATTTAGTACCATCGAAAACCATCAACCCGGGCTTTTGTAACGTTTGCATTTAAAAAAATGGATTTTTTTTCGGATGGTGATAAAAAAAAGCTAAGACAGATGATTGCTTTTGATAAATTTCCCATGGAAGGAAATTATTTAAGCTTACTTTCAAAAAAATTCAACGCCCTTGCGAGCGGCCTTCCGGCCGTTAACCTGAACATTCGACATGGCGGACGAAAACATGCGTGTAGGCATGTTTTTGAGTTGTTTCTTCGTTTTATTTATGGATTCCACTCAGTTTTCACGACAAAATTGTTGAAGTGGATTTTACGTTTCAGGCATTCTCGATGGGACGCACCTGGGGGACGTTGTGCGGGTTCACCAACTTGGGTACCACATCGATATTCAGCCGCTTCATCTCCTCCTACGATCTCTTCGAGTTATGGGCCGACGCCTGATCCGGCCAGAACACAGCGTGAACAACGCAAATTCCGGCAGGTATTTCGTACTACAAATTTACCCGTTAACGGCCAATCCAGAGCGAAAAGAGTGCGGCTTCAACATCCCCTTCTCGCTGATTGTCAGCAACAGCAGCACCTTCTTGGGGAACTTTGTGTGTGAAATAAACTTCACCTCAGAGCTCACTTCCCTCGTGGGGGAAGTAAAATGCCCTGCCAGTTGTTGCCATCCAAGAATTAGAAGCAGCGAGTTTCTTCGTCCTGAGGCAACTAAAGAAGGGATTCTATAAAATACTATACAGCCGAAAATACGTTACGGTTTTATAAAAGAAACAACCAGTCATTTTTACAAGTTCATTACTAGGGAAAATCATTCAAAAATTGTAGTAAGAAATTTGATTTCTTCTGCACCGACAATGTAATAACCAAAGGTTTTTTTTTAAAGAGATGCGTCTAAAATTACACACGCTCTTTCCAAAATCGAGTCCCGTACATCCCTAGATCGGTTAAAACATCATCATCTCTCATACCGACTACACTTGCAAGGTTTCATCCAAATTGTAGAAGGTCAAGCCTAAGCGTAGTCATTTACAGAAAATTGATCTGCGTTACATGATAGGTTCCTCATGGTTGAAACCGATTGATAGTATAGACACTGTATATAGACCGGACAACGCAAAATCATACAATTCACCAACCCTGAAAAATGTCATAAATTTGAGCAATTGATCTGGCACCACTTGTATTTGTACAAACTTGAAGTAAACAGCGCAATAGTCTAAAAAAAGATACGGTTTCGATGTTGGTAGTTTGTTTTGATTCCGTTAGAAGATATTCATTAAAAAGCATAGTTAAAAGAGCCGTGTAAAACATGAATTGTTTGGAGAGAAATTGTGGCAATAACGCGATGTGAAGTGCATTCTGTGGATTTCTTCCGGTTTCCAAAGAGAGATAATATAAGGCAGAAATGGCTTGCATTCTGCGGCCTTTGGGCAGATTTTCAGATTCTAGGAAGCCATAGGCTGCGCAATGTAAATACAAAATACTATAATTTGTTTTCTCTATTTCTAATTATAACAGATACATCCAGTGACATTATAAATACTTACATTTACTGAACATGGAAGTAGAAAATCCTATCCCATAATTGGCTTTTGTCAAAACAATACTTGATCACAATACTTGCTCCTTTAAAGTGAATCAAAAGTTGACAGTTCGTTTGGCTGCATTTTTTGACAGGTCGTTTGGCTGCATAAGACAATTGTTGTCCGGTTTATATACTGTGTCTATAATTGATAGCAGATTGTTTTTTATTAATGCAATACGGGAAATGAGTGTTATCGTTTATGTTTAATAAAGCGAAACAAGATGCCCTTGACGCGTTTCAACCATTCGTCATTCTGTACGACATTTTAAATACAACTGAAATTCTTCTCTCAGGGATCCATTGACTCTCAACTTGACGCATTGAGCATCGGAGGCAGCACTGGAGTGTTCAAAAGTCAAATGTTGAGATCACAGACGGATTCACATATAGGTAACCATGGTTCAGATCACTCTTCAAGTAACGGCAAATAATCCACATGACAACGTATTTCTCACCAGGCTACAATAATGGAGCGGACGAAACTGAAGCACCAGGGTCTAGCTTCTACATTACCAAGGAAGGAGGAATAGATTACGAAATAGTTCTACTAGCAGTGCATTGTGTGTTCAAGCGTGACTCAAACATATGTACTTTAAGGGTTCTTGAAACAGGTTTAAACATATGCGAGCTTTTGCTAGATCTAGGTGTATTAAAACTCAGTGAACATGCTCACACACTTGCAATGGGAATTGTGAAGCGAGCTCTTTTGCATCTAGGTTGTCCCCATGGATGCAATGATGGTAAGTATCCGGCGTTTCACCGACAATCGCATGACTAAGAAACATATATCAACTTATAGGCAGCCGCGTGCCACCTGCTGAGGTGCTTCGTACCACTTGTCATTCTATTCTTTCGCGACTTTTACGCCAAGCCTCAAAGCTGTCCAAAGCTTATCTTCGAAATATGATAAGATCGACACAACTGCACGAGCTCATTGAATTCTTCCATGCCTTCGTAGGGTTCTGTGTGGATCCTAGCTCACTGCTTTCACCTCTCAGTAAGTATTTTTAGAACCGAGTATTTTTTTAACCAAACTTTAGGAGTCACAAACTGTTCAGGGTTCATATTGGTATATCACTCGATTTTTGCCACCATTCGTTTTCAAAAGAGTTGTGTTGTTATATGACAAAAAGAGTTTATGACAAAAAAAATGTAAACCAGCTTCTGTCTTTCACTTAAATTAGTTGACATGTCGCGGCTGAGTTCAGTTTCCTTTCGTTGTATTCAGCAGCATGATTCGCTTGTAGAGGTCAACGTTCACGCGTTCTATTCTAGGGTATGGAAAGTAACAGACACGTGAACTTCATTGCTCGTATTTGTATTTGGTTGTTGATTATTTTTCTTCAAGTTGAAGTCGAGCCATGGAACGAAATTTTATTAGTATGATTATCATTTTCCTTTTTCCCTATTGCGTTTCCCAATGTGCTTATTCAGCCCGTGAATGCAAATCATTCCATTGAGGAAAATTTCTCGTGCACGGTGAAAATGTGAAAGCTTTTTTCTTTACTTATTGATGTATAATTACATTATTGGTTTTCTGTAACTCAAATCACATTGGTTGATCAATCAATGTTTTCATTCGAGACTGTCCATCAATCATAGTGGTAATTGACTGAATATATTTCAGTCCCCTTTAATATCTATAGGGGATTATCTTACATTTGATTGAAATATTTAGTGGGGAGAACTGCCTGGATTTCCCAAGTGGTTGATTGAAAGTCGTTTTATTTCGAAAAACAAATATGCGAATTTGCATAATTTATAGTCATGAGTTCGACGACTTCCCCTTTCAAAATTCTATTATGGAAATCACAGAAGCTAGATTAAATAAAGAAGTGTCTCGCATACATCCCGTGTTTTAATTGGCTACCTTAGGCTACAATGTTGCGGTACTTGTGTTCGTCGATGTTCATTTCTCGTAGGTAGTAAGTATTCAATTGTTTCTCTATGCAAGTGGATCTATCTTTCCAAATAGTAGTAACACTTTTCCTTTACATCAAAGTATTATCAAAATAAAATGAATCACGTAATAATTGTATTGATTTGGACCATTGAGAAATTGTTGCATGTATTAACAATCTCAAGAGCATTATAATTATCCAACTTTATTTGTCCATCGCTTCTTTTAAAAGTCACAGTTTTCTAATAATTGTCGGCAATATAGCATTAATTTCAAAGTAATTTAATCGAGTTGGAACTTGAGTTCAGAGGAACTTGAGCATTTCGTAGTTGTTGCTCTGTGATTGGCCATCAATTTTTGCCTGTTGAAGTGGCGGACTTGTTCCGTCGCTACAACCTACCCCGCAGTGGGATGTTAGGCAAAGATTGACGTCCATGGTTCGAGTACCATTGGATACATGCCCTTTCGCTCAATTTTCAAAAACATCTGTTAATTTTCCTACCTGCCGCACTCTGACGGAACTTTCAACACTTTCTCTTCACATCTTTCATTCTAGCCAAAAACATTGTTGTTCACTCTTGGTGCCTCATGGTGATGAGCGAACATCTCCTTCTACATCATAATCGTTACTCCTCGCACGGAGAATACATAACATAACAATTAATGCACTTAATTATGTTTCGCTGTCAGGGGGAGAGGAGGTTTTGGAAAACGTGACAATCCATACAAAAAAATTTGAGGTCCATACAAAAAACGTGACAATGGGGGTTATAAAAAGTCACTTTTTGCGTGACATAATTTATGGACGTTCCCTAGTTCACTTCACTGGGTAAACCAAACATTTTTTTAACTGCGCTTGATGGCCGCTTTGAATCGATTAAAACTAACACTAAGAGTGGTATTGAGACCACTTACAAAGTGGGATGGTAGTTTTTTCATTTGCAAGACAATATTTTTTTAGAAACTCCTGAGAGCCGATTTAAATATATAAATATATCAACAGAAAGGATGCTGTTAGTGTCACTTACAAAATATAACGGCGGTTCACTTTGCTGAATAAAACAAACAAACAAGGTGTGGCAGAAAATAATGCGAAAATTTGTTCTATTTCTTTCAAATCCCATTTTCAACTAATTCAAGCAATAATATCAACATTTTCGAGTGCAGTTATCTTTATAAAGTCCTTTTAAACAAATGTATTTAATGTGCTCTAAAATTTTATTAATAACATCCTCGAGCCGACACCGCAAGCCAGAGCATGCGTTTCGGACGTAGTCCTCCGACATTAACTGCCATGTGCGTGTTATGGTTGACTTCAGGGTTGTCACACTAGGGTGTGATGTTTTTCAGGCTCGTGCTTCAACATATGCCCAAATCGAATAATCCAACGGATTAAAATCTGGACTGCTAGGGGCCACACATCCTTCGGCCAAAACTTCATGTTATCGTTTAACCATTGTTGGGTTCGATTGGACGTGTGACACGGCGCTTCATCCTGCTGTAGGACAACGTTTTGGTCCTCGAAGAAGTTGGCCTTTACCCAGAGAAGCACTTGGTCCTTTAAAATACCGATATACACTTCGGTATTGATTTGACTTCAACATAAATGAAAACAGGTGGCATTTTAAAACCGTTGGACGCCTCCAAGCCAAACATCATGACACCAGCCGGATGCTTGGTTTGAAATTTGAATTTCACTTTTTCCGGAACGTTCTCCATTTTCTGCGGGGAAATGAACCGGTCCGTGCGGCCGTGTCTGTGTTGGCCATAGCATCGATGCTGAAAAGCTTTTCGTCGGAGAAAAGGATTATCATTTTTTTCTTCTCCAACAAGGATAGCAATCTCTTGGAACGAGTCACTCGTAGTTCCTTGACCCGGTCCGTAATCAAGTGGCGTTTCACTCTGGCTCTGGAAGATGCATGCAGGTTTCTTTGATGATTCTCCGCATGGATTTCTCCGAAATATTGGTTTCTTTTGCAAGTTTTCTTATGGAACGCACCGGGTTGCGAGCAATTTTTGCACGGACCGATTTGATCACGTTCGGCGTGTGTGCAAAGTGCGGACGTCCGCTTCCCGGCTTACGCTGGTTAGGACCATCCTGCAGGGAATTTTTATGCAGTAAACTGTTGCCAAATGGCACCCTACGACCCCGGCAATATCTTTCGGCTTCTTCTGGGCGGGCAACGAACTGGTGATCACATCTTTCGCGAACATTTTGACGAGTTTGCAATAAAACAAATAGAATGTGTGGATGCAGCACTTGAAAGTAAACAACATAAACAAATACACTTTCGACAGAAATTAGTCACTAGCTACACGAATTAACCCAATACTCAAGGTTGAACATTTTCGCATTTTTTTTTGCTGCGCCCTGTATGTTAGCTAGGCTTGATGGCCAGTTTCAATCGATTTAAATCAACATTAAGATTCTGTTAGGGCCACTCACAAAAAGTAATAGTGCTTTTGAAGACAAGGCAATTTTTCAGAAACAACAAGAGGGCCGATTTGAAAAAAAAAAACAACATTAAAGAAACCAGTCGAAACGTGTGATAGTCAGTGCCTTGGATTTTCATAAAATATTCATGAGAAGTGAAAATGATTTTATCCCAGTGTAATGATGATGTTTACATTCCCGTTTTCATGGTTATCACTGTCACTTCTATGCCCACTGAATTTTGTTTGCTGCAATGAATGAAGTCAGCTCTAAGTGCGGGTCAAAAATCTACTGTCCCTGTTGTTTTGATTATCAATCGGTCAGCATGAATTTCATGACAAAATTTGAATAACATCTCTTGCGATGATTTTTTTGTATTATTGAGTAATTTTGAATCCTTACGAACATGAAACAACTGGGCCGTCATCATCGTTCCATAAGAATAGATTCTAGCAAGAATACCCGGGACTGAGCTGCCCTTGCATATTATCCGATCCCGACGGGTAATTGATATTTGTTGTGGTTTATTGGATCTTATTTCTGACAAATCGAAATTCATGTTGAAAATGAACCTGTCTACATAAATGAATATCAAAGCATTTTGAGAATCGAACGTTCATTCTTCTGGTTACGTTTGTTGTCACGAGTTATCGTTTGATTTTTGCATGGAACATATAGGCAGTCAATGTTATGTTGCCTGAAAATCCACGCCTTTGAAGCTCACGAGCATGATTTTTAACAACACGGTGATAGTTGGTTTACTTCTTTGGTTTAACAAACATTTTTCTAAACACTCAATAGCCGCTTTGAACTGATTTAAACGACAGTAAGGATGTTGTTGAGGCCACTCACAAAGGGTGATTGTAGCTTTTCATTTGGAAGTCAATTTTATTAACCGCTTGTGCGACGATTTGAAATGACTTTCTTTTTTTTTTTTTTTTTGAGGGTATCTAGCTGGAGCTGCGTGACAGCTTGGTTGTCAAGACTAGACCCTTTCCCAACGTCACCCTTACTATGACCAATACCTTAGGAGCAATAGCCTATGTTGGCCACTTGAGCACTAATTGAAGTATTGGTATTGGACAGTAGTATTTTTCAAAATTTCAGTTTCACGCGATGATGTTTTGTTATGCAGTTGTAAGATGGAATCTCCAATTAATACCTAAAATAAAGCCCCCAGTGCTGAAGTCATCTCTGTACCGTATGCAGTTGATGTAGTCTATGTTGACAACTAGTTGTACTGAAGTCAACCCCAAGAAGTACTGCAACAACAGTATACACAAAATTTATTATTCATACAGCGAATGATATTTCTAGGTAATTACGATGGTGCGCCTATGTTGGCCACTTACAGCACTGAGGTATCCTCCAATAATACTTCCAAACGATTGAATTAGTATGTAATGAGCTTCAATTTTAAAGTGTGTTATAAGGGTCAGTCAGTCAGGATGTTTTATGCCAATTTACCTTATTTTTCCGATGATCCAGACTCAGGAGTACCGTTCTAACATACATACCATCTTCCTTTCCATTACATACGGCTCACGGTTTCCATGATACTCTCTGATTTGATGAATTTTACCTGGGCAGCATTCAGCTCTTGAAACCCGGAATGAACATTTGTTGCCTCACGTTCTATTCCACCAGGTACTTATTGTGCCGCTCACGGCCATGATGGTTGTAAAATCGCATGCAGAAAGTGAGTAACATAGAAATTAAAAGAGAATAATTTAGTATTAGTAGCATGCAGAGTTTATGTGGGATTATTGGTGATATTTTCATAAAGGCTTCTCATTTTTCTGACTAAAAAGTTTGAGTCATTCCAAACTAACCATCAAGGAGAGAAAAAAAAGGAAAAATACTGGCTTGAACCCCACATTACAGCCTACTCTACAGCCTGGGATCTAGTTGCTATCCCGAATATAGAATATTTCGAATAATAACCTATCACTTTGTCCGCCTTAGTCTGTTCTTGTCTTCTGCGTAATTCAGTTAAATTCTATAGTTTTGTTGTGGAATCGTTCACGTTTACTTGTCTGTTCATTGCCTTCTTTTTATTTGTCTAATACTAATCTCTAAGTTGTTTAATCTCTTCAAAGTCTGACAGCAAGTGCAACCTAACAATCTTGGTCTGCTATTAGATTCACTTTTCGGTGGCAAGGTAAAGCTTCTTCACGCCTAGTCCCTATCTATTATTGAAAAATTATCGAGAAAGAAGCCGTTAAAAGATTGTTTATATACCATTGTTATAATGTGTGGTATTTTTTATTATAACTCTTTGAAATGAGAAATAACAAAATAAGAATGGTGCCACGTTCGTAGTTTTAATCAAACTTCTACTCAGTGAATCTAACAGTCGGTTCCCTACATATGTCAATAATCTTTAACACAGTGTTTATCAATATATACCTGTCTAGCTAGATTTATAATTAAGCGTGGCTTCGGCTCATCATGTCAGGGAACGCTAAGAAAGGTGCCGCAGCCCAGAAGAAATCCCACATCATTATTAATGAGGAAAGAGCCCCACCAGACCGCACCAGCATTCAAGGCCCCCAGACAGGATGTCCGTTGGTTCACATCTGTAAAATCAGTGCATCAATGCCAGATATGTGACGCGGCATTAAATCAAAATATTCAAGATGTGATACTACCACGTCAGGATATGTCTTTGGTTACCATGCTGATGGCATAGGCCCTCCCATCGCGGCCAGATCACATATCCGAGGGGAGGGATTTGAAATGACTTTCTGTAATAATAAGGGTGCTTTTGGTGCCTCTCACAAAGTGGTAAAATAGTACAACATTTTTTTTAACAACATTTAACGGCTGCTCTAAACCGACTTAAGGCAACAGTGAGGATACAATTTGAGCCACTTACAAAGTGTGATGGTTTTTTTTTCATTCAGAAGACAAAATAATTTTAAAAAAATGCTTGAGAGCCGATGTGAACCGATCTATACAAACATTGAAGACGTTGTTGCGGCTTCTCATACAGTGTAATGGTGGTTTATTTTATCGGTGTAGCTGAAAAAAATATAAAGTGGCGCTTAACAACCGATTCGAACCGTTTTAAACGAATTGTAATGATGCTGCTGATATCACTCCAAAAGTATGATGGTAATGTTTCATTGGGAACACAAAACTATGTTTAGACACGCTTGAAAGTTGATTTGGGCCGATCCATTTTAACCAAGGATGCTGTTGGGGCAACTCACAAGGTATGATGGTGTTCATTTCACTGAGGACAACAAACATTTGTCATACTACGCTTAATGGCCGTTTATAACCAGAGGAACCTGCTACTTTTAAACTCATTTAAACTTCGCTTTTATTCCGCTGGCGAGCTGGGTCGTCTGGGTCTTTTTGATATTACTACACGGGAAACGGGTGGAATGTCGATTCCGAACTGTTTCGCGATCCACCTATGGGACTGGCCTGAGCGACCATCGTTTTCTGTCGAAACACTTCTTGCTTGGGAGCCATCTGAATAACCACTTGACAGATTGTGACAAAAACATGTAAACACTTCACTCTAAACTAGTTTTTCCCAAAATTTTATCAACTTCTACTAATGCAATCAAAAGTTATACACAAAAGAAAGTGTTGCATTTTTTTCGAGTACAATCTTTATACGCAAATAGTATATTGTCCGTTAGTTCGATGGCCGTATTGTGCTCAAATAACGCGCAATATCATCGAAAGCAGGTATTATAAATCTGCATTTGTGTGCATTTGTGATATAACCACATAGTAGAGAAAACTTAATTAAAAACACCTTATATTTTTAACGGCCGTTTTTCCACTTTTCTTAAGCTTCCGCTTCATTACTGCCCAAAATCTCTCGATGGGCTGGAACTGTGGGCAGTTTGGTGGATTTATGTTTTTATCGATGAAATCTACGTTATTATCGCGGTACCACTGGATGACTTCCCGACTGTAGTAGTAACTCGCTAAATCTGGCCAAAACTTCATGGGACCTTAATGGGCTTTAATAAAAGGTTGTACGCGTTTTTTGAGGCATTTTTTCTCTCCTCTCGGCTTCCATCTAGAATAACTTTCAACTCACTACACGAAACACCGTGAAATTGGTTGGTAAACAAACCGCTGTAAAAGCATTTTATATGTTTGTCCATCAAAGCACTTCACCGAATATATCTATATGATAACATGGATATTTAGTTGTAATTTGATTACTTTTCATATAATGAGCCATTTTGGTAAGCCCTAGTTTTCAAACCACATGCACTCAAAAATATATACTTCATATTTCATGTAAATTTGAGCTACAAAAGCCTATATCAGATTTGTTGCATGAAAGACTTCATAGGATATTAACTGTCAAGCCAGATGGCGCCTAAATCAGGTATGTTGTATGAAAGATTGCAAACAATTAACGTTGTTTACGCTTGTTTTTAATTGAAAACATTGAAATAAGAAGTGTAACTGTTTTGACAATTGTGAAGAGAAGGGTAAAGAGATGGAAAAATCTACAATTGATCTGAGGCCTAGAGGACCATTTGTCATATGCAATTCGACGTAGATTGACGAGTTGAAAATACCCATTTTCATACACCTTAAAAAATACAACAGATGAAAATCTGCTATCAAACAATTGAGAAGATAATTCATGGAGATGGATTTTGTAGTCACATCCCAAACCCACGTGATGAACTAAGTCGACCTTGTCCTGCATAATGTTTGCACCATTGAGCAATGCCAAAATTTAAAAAATTCTCAAAAATTTCGGTTTTGATTTTGTTTTATTTATTTTAAAGGAGAATTTTTTAAACTATGTGAATCATCAATCGATTTTCCACTTGCTGTAGGTACGGTTTCCACGGTGCCTGGATCCATTAATCTCTTCACGTACGGGTCAATATATGTCTGGGGCTTGCTGCACTTGGGTGGTCTTTAGAACAGGTCTGTGACTTCATGACCCACCATACTGAGTAATTCAGCGGATTTACATCGGGGCTGGATGGCGGCCAAATATCCTTTGCCCAGAACGGAAGATGTTCCAGCAACTACTGCTGAGTGCGGTTCGAGGTGTGGCGCGGAGCCCCATCTTGTTGAAATACAACCTTAGAGCCGTACTACTTTTTGATCTACGGAAGTACATACTTACTTATAATCCCAATGTAGACGTTTGTGTTTATTTTGTCGCCTCATGGAATGAACACCGTTTTTTTGCTTGAGGAAGTTCAATTTTCTCTTACATCGCTCGACTCGTTGCTCCCGAATTCGGTTGATAATTATGGGAGTTTTTGTTCGGGCCCTCGGCTTTGTCCTGCGATCTTCTTTTACGGTCTTCCGTGCCATTAAGTCACTGGTATCATGTTTCTTCGCCATTTTCCTCATTTAACGCACTGGATTCGTCCGACTTTTTGATGGCAGCGATAACTTCGAAATCTGAGTTGACCTCGGACGACCTGTGTCCACCTTCGCGGATAGTTGTCCTTTCTTTTCTCTATCTAAGATTTTTTTTCCACGGTCTTCCGGGACACTCCCACGGTGATTGGAATGTCTTTTTACGCCATTTTCGCATGAGAAAAATCACGAATACACTGCAACCTCATTATGGTGCAACTATGAAACTAAGGAAATCGGTTTCTTTTACTCGCAGCCTACTATATTATTACGCTTACGGTTATTTGGAATAAAAAAAGTTTTGCTTTTGCACTTCTCTTTTCATCTCTGCGCCAACGGTTGATAGCTCGCTGATCGCCTCTCCATGTATTCTGTAACTTCAGTTGTATTTGCGAGTAGTTACGGATCTGTTTAAGGAACACTGTCTACTTTTCTCTCTTAACATCTCTTGAACGACAGTCCAACACTCAAAATGGGTGATGTCGCTATCATTTTGGCAATAAAGTACACCGCTTCTGCCTATATAGTTTTGTACGCAATCACGACTCGCCTAACCATGACCCGGAGCATTCCAGGAAACGCCTCCGACCACTGCTTGGTCCAATGTTATTCGCCGTGATTCTACCACGATGATGCCATTTGCTGCCATCAAAACTTAGTGTTCAGAACTTGTTAAGCTTAACAATTCAAGATTTTACTGGTAGTCAGTGACCACATTGCATCTTCCGAAGATATTCCGGTACCTTCAGCGAAGTTGGCAATTAGAAATGTACAAAAACTTGATTTGCAAAAACGGTGACGCAACAGCTGAATGCTGAATACCACCCTAATAAAGATAAAACAAAGGTAGTCAAGTATTATTTTGAAGAATTCCAATTTTTGATAAAAAGTTTCTATTAATTTTATTATTATCCAGGCATCACTACTATGTTGATAGAATGGTAATAGAACGCTCATTATGGTTCAACGCGAATTGGCTATTCAAAAATGTATCTTTCCTATCACGTATATTCAAATGCTTATAGCTACTTTAAATCAATGTGATACCACGAGAACCCCCCCCCCCTTGCTCTTCTAGAACTCCCTCCATCATCACTTTTATTGCTTGTAAAGTAGTTGCTTGCACGTATATGTATTTCATCTATCACATTCAGACCATAAGAGACCATCTGCCATAAAAACGCTGACTCCTGACTTTGGCGGTATATCAGGCGGACAGGGCGGATACGCCACCAATTTTGGAAGTGGCCTCAGCGGTGGTGCAGAAAGTCAAGTGATTGCTGCCGTCTTCAAAACACTTGTCAGCCGCTTCGTCGATGTCCTAAAGGACCTTAAAGGACAGGAAAATATTGCTCTCTACTGCGATGTTCGCCAGTTGGTGACATACGTGAAGGGAGCGCACGGAGGACCTTTCAGGCGAGTAGCTCTTAGTGGAATATTGGCAGTTACACCAAGACCGCACAAACAGGCTCCCAATATGCAGACTACGCGAGTAATAAGGTATGCAATATTGATAATTAGACGGAAACCTCAATACCATTTGGTTTATTTCTAGGCACATTCCTGCAAACGACGTCCAGACTTATCAACAGGACGAGAGAACTCAACGCAAGCTACTATTCAAGAAGAAAAGCACATCTTCGACGTGTGCAGTAAGTAATACGGTTGTTGTTTCGGTGTTGGATGTTAAATAAATAATTCGCATAAATACGCAGTTCGTTCCACTATTGTTGCAGAGCTTACTGGAGACGGAGGGCCTAGAAGAGCACTGTCGTGCAAGTCAAAGCCCTCTTGGTAATTTTCGCCGCAAAGGGATGCCGTCCAGACCCACATTAACTCCACGACACAGTGAAAGAGCACTTTTATCCGATTCGACTTCAAGCTCTGAACGGAACTCTGTAGGTAGACTCAGCGGAATCGTTCGGTGGTTCCGTGGCTCAAAAGATCGTGAATCCGTCGATTTGGAGTCTGGTGCAATGGGGGGCAGTGCTGAGATAACGACTTCATTTATGAGGAAGGGATCACTAACCTTTCAAGCGAGATCTCGTGCCACCGAAGGAATTGGCAGATCCATTCAGAGAGCCCGAAGGCGTGTGGAACGTAGACTTGGAAGGTTCGCTCTCGGTAAAGGGAAGAAGAAAATGGGTGGAACTGAAGATGTTTCAGGAGGTTGTAAGTGTTTTTGGACATTATTTTTACAAACCGATATTTGAGTGCTTGCCTTTTCTCTTAGTTTTCAGTCATCGTCCATCTGTTGACATGGCTGAAGGACCTCGGGAATCCGAGGTCGTAGTTCTAAAAGAAAGACGTTTGATACCCATGAATCCAGTTCGAGAAGGAATGGCAAGGTTTTCATTTTTATTAGAAACGTGTGCTCCCGGCTCAATTCCCGATCCTCCGCTGATTGCCGCTCTCCTAGATTTACCACAGGCCCCGATCGTTGCACGGGCCGCGTTGCTGATGGAATGTGCTCATTTTGTGCATTTGTGCAACCGGGGCCAGTGGCTCTAGCTGGATGAAACAAAATATTCCTTCATTTAGACCATCTGGGCCAGCTCTTGGTAACAGAGCATCACTTGCAGCTGGTGCCCGACGCATACACATACTGCAAAGAGCGGCCGGAAAAATGTTTCATCAGGTAGGATTTGAGGGTGATGAATAATATCACAGAGAACAGACATCAAGGCTCGAACATTCTTTTTCCAAATTACTGTGTAAATTTTTAGAAACAAACCGTTGGAAAATCAGCGCCGCCTAGTCTAGGTTTCACCAAACTAAAATTGACAGACTTTCAAATCTCAAGGCGCGTAGGTGGCGCCATCAATATACGAATCACCAAAATTAACGGAAACTAGCTGTTATTTAAAAATTTCAGTTACAGAAATTTACACACGGCGGCTGGATGTCTGTGTTCATATGTTTTTGTTTGTGTAACGTGAAACGGTATAACATTGATCACTTTTTTCAATCTTTCTTGAGTGTTTCTACTGTGAATGCAACATGAAACATAAAGTATTCGGATCTTAAAAGTCAAGCAGTCAACTACTTGTATAAAACGTAAATTAGATGTTTCTGGTATCTTTTTCCGCATAGCGCCAAAACCGCCAATTCACATTTGTCTATTTCTTAAATTATAAGATATACACATTAAGATTTTTTTAACCGAAACCTGTAAAATTTTACCGAATTCTCAACAGCTGAACGGTCGGTAATCCGATTCAACGGTTTTCAATAAAATTTTACTGAAATCCGGTTAATTTTTTTTAATAAATTTCACAGAAATTAGTTAAATCGGATTAGGGATCGTCCATTAATTACGTCACGCAAAACATGACTGTTTATAGACCCCCCCCCCCCCCCTCCTTGTCACGTTTTTTGTATGGACTTTCAAATTTTGTTGTATGGGTCGTCGCGTTTTCCCAACTTCCCCTTCGACGTTACATAAATCCCTTACCGGCCGTTCAGCTGTTGAGAATTCGGTAAAATTTGACAGATTTATGTAAAAAAAATCTAAGTGTGTATCGTAAATATCTGGTCAGATTCTTGTCCTTTTTTTGTATTGAATACTGGAAAGTCTTTTATCGACTTATTTGTTGAAAATTTGCACATGATCTAGGGTATTCAAATCGATGCTACACACTCCGATTTTTTTACAGAAATCTGTACAATTTTATCGAATTCTCAACAGAACAGAAAAAAGATACTTATGACAACTTGATTTAACATTTTCAAAATATTTCTTTAAACAATCTAATCAAATTTGTCACATTAATTGACATTTGATCAAATTTTAACCATTTTTTGCCACTTATTGAAAGTTCAATAACCGATGTACTTAAAATTGAATAATTGGATGCAAACATTTAGTTCAAATGATTGTAATCAATAACCCGACAATGCTATAGTTTTTAACAGCTAAATATTTACAGATTAGGAAACACATTCCATACTTAGTAGAGGCATACAAGGAATTATTTAGTTTATATATTAATGGTAAGGATCTAACTGATCAATGTTATTCCGTTTTACATTTCATCGAAAGTATAAAAATTCATAAACGAGTTTCAAAAACAGATGTTAGCTAAATAACTCTAGCATAATTTAGACTTTATCTCGCTTCACGAATACGTCTAAAGTACATGCCCAAGTCACCGACAAACCGGCATGAATGACACTAGAAAATGTCTTAATATTTCTGTTTAAATCATATTACTGACATCTATCTTCGTGTTCGCTGAGATCGTTTATTGAAGCCACGAACACGCTTGGGAATTTGATGAAAAGGTTCATGTCTGAGCAATTCTGGACACATTTATTTGATCTAGATCAAATGATTCTATGGGTTTTGACAGATGGGTTCGCTGCACATTTGAATCGGTCGTTAAGGATTCTTGATCAATAGTGAAGATTGAGTTTCATGTCGGTTTGTCGGTGACCAAGTCACTAAGATTCAAGTAGACCTTACGACTTAAGAAGTACATTTATAAATGCAATACTAATAATAATCCAATTCATTTTAGTGGGGAGAAGCATTAGGATTCCGCTTGGATGACATGCTAAACAACGAAAAGAAAACCCATGATCAGGTTAATGCCAGCCTAGCAGATCCAGAAAAGCAAAAACAATTATTGCAACAAGATGAAGAAGAAGATTTTCTGGATGAATGTAATGGATATTATATTGCTATAATAGAACATAGCGTAAGCTAAATATCATTAAATGTTTCAGTAAGTGTTAACCCCCACGGAAACGATTGCCCACCAGCTTTGAAACTGGTTGCTTGCATTTTACTACTGGAAATCACAGGATTTCTTCGGGAAACCTACCAGACATTGCCAAAGACTTCCAGACTATCCACCAAGGAAAAGCAAGTGCCGTGGGATAAAGTGTGTCGGTAAGATGATCCCATTGGATACAAATTCAGAAATATGACTATCACTCCACCCTACAGTGAAACCAATCGTCGATGGTCGATGGCTTTAAGCTCGATGGGACACTCTCAAACATCTGCTCAAAGTCTACAGTCAATTGCAGGACAAACTGAACGAAAAATATCATTCGTCCTACAAGAACCGGACAATGAATCCGAAGGAAGCAGTAATACTACTCTTACTATACAAGGCGAAGAACTTGTACAGCGTAAGTCATGTTATAGCTAGAAAAAAAAAGTTTAATAATCAATGTGACGAACCTACCCAGTAAAAAAAATGTTCCCGCATGCCCGGTTTACCTTGAATTTCCTAGATTAAACCATGTAACTTTGTATATTATATGTTTCCACCCTTTCCAAGAAGCCCAAAAGCGTTCCATTACCACTACGAGAAACTTCCTTTTGAGACGTGGAACGTCCACAACACCTGCCGGTGGTTCCTTTAAACGAAGATCATTAAAGTTGCGGCGTCCACCAAAGGATCTGAAGGACAATGACGATTGTAATGCTCGTTAAATGTGACCCTTCATAACATTGTAAGAGTAATGAATCATTCAATCATTCTCAGACCCCGTAAAACGTACCGATTCGATACAATCGCGGAGAAAGGTGTCCTCATTGTCCGACCGTAGTGACAACTCGGAACCAGGACAAATTAGTGGAGGCGAAGAATCACCTGGGATACTAAGGTAAGCGCAAGAAGATTACCATCATATTCAACGAACCTACTACCCTTTACTACGTTTCTAGTGATGACCAGCCCCCGGAGTCGCCATGTGATTCAAATGACTCAGACGAAACAGCCAAGAACCTACCTTGGCTACGATCGGTGATAGCGTTTTTGAATTCATTCAACTATTATTGCGACCACCAGAACTTCTGTCACCCTTACTGCTACCGAAGACATATGCGAGCAGCAACCAGGTTGGTGAAGGCTGTCCGAAAGGTTAGTAAACAACTACATTTCATAAATGGCCCTGTGTATATTTCACATTGGTAATCTGCCGTTCTAAGCATAACTGTCGTTGCTTTTGGTCAAATTCCAGTTTTTTCAGTAGGGTAGGTAACGACTTAAGCACCCCGAGACCCTATTCCAAGCACGGGGTTAACGTTAACCTACAACGCTCATTTTTTGCAGTATGGTGTTCCATCTAGTGAAGCACCATACTGCAAAAAATGAGCGTTGTAGGTTAACATTAACCCCGTGCTTGGAATAGGGTCTCGGGGTGCTTAAGTCGTTACCTACCCTATTCCGCGAATTTTATTTCTATCAAATTCAACCATTATTTTCGTTTTTGTTTCTATAAGCCGCTCGAACAGTACAAAAAATATGAATCCTAGAGGGTTTGAGCTGTTAAGTGGAATACCTGTAACTAGAAATTAGAAGAAAAATTAGTATCTTCCATTTAATTCCAACTACCTTTGCTTATCTTCGACAGATACGCGTATTTCGTTTACAATGTGCAGACTTCTTCAGTGTCTCGTACTAATAACAAGTCGAGTTATTAGTACGAGACACTGAAGAAGTCTGCACATTGTAGACGAAATACGCGTATCTGTCGAAGATAAGCAAAGGTAGTTGGAATTAAATGGAAGATACTAATTTTTCTTCTAATTTCTAGTTACAAAAATTATGTATTATGCGATCAGTCAAGATGCTCTTGAGATAACGGCTTGTTACTTAAAAGATTGTTGATTCAAATAATTGTTGATTCAGCATTTACCATAATCTCGGAATAGGCCATATAGTCGGGAGTACCATGAACGTAGTGAATTCGACCATTTCCATGGTTCTTGTAACCATTATATAGTCAATAGTCATCTTGACCATTATTTAATTATCGGAATAATGAAGTAATTTTTTTTAGAGTACAGATCTGTCATTTTACATACTGTTTGGTTAGTTTGGCCGACCGTGCATAAAACAAAAAAAAACTTCTAAACAACTTTGCCTGTTCCATGACTTGTACGCAACATTCAACTTTCATTCGAAACTTTCGTAACGTGTGCTTGCATGTGGGAATGGGAACGTCAATAAAATTCTTGCGAATTAAAAAGCACTGCAGATTTGAGTAAGCTTGTATTGCAGATGGCAAACTAATTGAATAGTAGTGGTTCGATGCAGTCAGGCGAAGCGGATTTAAATAAATGCATTTTGGTGGAATAGTGCTGTTTGGAAACGTATGATCGCCAGCTCCAGATGTTTCTCTCACCGTTCAAGATTTCCATAAATTCAGCGCATGCGCATAACTGTCTAAATTCATATATGCCTCTGAGCATCCAATGCACATCGGCCTCTTTAGCTCAGTGGTAGAGCGCTGGTCTCGTAAACCAGCGGTCGTGAGTTCAATCCTCACAGGAGGCAGGTGATTTTTTTTTGATGGCAAATAGTTAATTCGTTGATTAATTTTTTTTGCTCTTGCTTCGGCTGACCCAAATTGGAACGAAACAGAGAATTTCCCAAATTCCAATCCATTATATTGAAAAAAAAGGGTAATAGCTCTTGGTTTGTTGATGGAGTTGTTTTGCCTGGGAGTGCTAATAATACGTTGACATTGAGAACCAGTTCATTGCCTGATATTTATTCCGATACAAGAAAAAATACTTATTCAATGAAAATCCTGACATCAATAAGAATGTCCAGAGTCTGTGGCCATACAACAACTTTATATGAAATTTTTGACTGAACGACACAATTTTCTAATAAACCCGTTCCAAAATTCTTCACTCTAATTTCAGGTATACGGCGAAGAATTTGGATTAATACCGATGGCATTTACTCAAGCCTCCGATTCAGGAAAAGGCGGCACACGACGGGATCGCAATAAACAGGGCCGCAAAGTATCTGATCAAAGTTCTTCGCAAACCTCCCCATCACGCAGAAAGGATAGCATCACCAAACGTGATAGGTACATATACCAAAATGACAACATTTCATCTATATTTAAACTGTTCTTGAAAATGATTACTGGTGACATTTTTCTTCCAGAATAATTCAAGATGATTCCGAACCAAACACTTCTCAATATTCGCAACGTGTAGACGAGGGCAAAAAATCCCAAGAAGCGCCATTGGTAATGAAATACATCAAAAACCATGTTCGAGAGATGTTTCATGTGCCCATAGCAACACTTGTAAAGGGGGCATCCGTACTTACTGAAGAGCAATTTGTCGAAATTATCCCAGTCGCTTGGGAGCTTTTGCTTGAAACTAATCAGGAGGTTTCCGCCGCCTCGGCTGCACTATTTATCTTGGCTTCGGTAAAAGCACCAACTACGGCATCGGAACTCATGCAACGTGCAATGAAAAATAAAAATCCTAACGTACGAGTGGCCGCCATGCTTAGATATCAGGTTCTCTGGAAAAACCGATTCCAGGTGTGGCCTCGCATGGAAGAAGGTGCACATTTGACTTTCAAAGTACCTCCACCCGGTATTGAATTTACTCTTCCTTCGCCGAAAATTGGTATTGAAAGTCTGCCAGTAGTTGATCCTCCATGGAGTCCCCGCCAACAAAATAAGGATATGGAGGTTACACTCAACCAGGAAAGACATGTAAATATAGTGTTTGTATTTGTAACTAATCGATTTCAGACGATATGATTATTTACAGCGATCCCTTGTGACTGCAACGAAAACACGCAAAAAGCAACAAACAGAAGCTATTCGTCATGCAATCCAGCAACAAGAAGACAAGCAACGTTCAGAGCGTCAAAGCTTCCTTATAACCACTATCCCTATAACACAGCAGGCCGCATACGAGCCAGGCCTCGATCATGGCCCTGGCGAAGATCACATGGAAGAGGAAGAAGATGGCGCTCGATCAGCGATCCACATGCATGCCGCCCATTCTGTCTTCCCCTCATGTTTGTGTTCTTCGGTAATGCAAATTGTGGCCTGTCTCGATGATGCCGCTGTAAATGCAGATGGTCAGGCCGTCTACGAGACGGCGTATCAAGTTATTTGGATATGTCTGGTGGAAGATTCTGCTCTGTTTCTTCGCTATGTGCTGGAACGGCTGACAAGGGATCACCAGGATCAGATGTTCAAATTATTAAGGCATTTAATCCGATTCGTGCCAAGATTGCCACAGCAAGCTGCATTTGCGTTGTACAATTACATCATAGGATATGTTATGTTCTATGTTCGATCGACACACGAGTGCAGTCAACAGGTTAGTACTTCACCCTATTTATGCTTCTTGTGGAGCAGGAGGTAAAAGCGCAGTGCTGTTATACTCAAGAATCAAGCCATGATCAAGGTTCGAATCTCGTTCACGCGAAAAAACCCCATTTTAATCACATTAATAGTTTCCACATTTTCATTGGTAACTATTATCACTAAATGGGGAGAACACAATTTCTATAGTAAAAGGGTGAGAAAGATCGTTTCAACTTCAGAATATCATTCTCAATTTACTACCGAACAATAATTTTTGGAAATTCCGCTAACAAACGCAATTCAAATGCTATATGTGAACAGATATCATAAGAAAAGCATGAAAGCATTTGATCATCACATATCACTATTTATAGGTACTAAGGAAATCGTTTAGTATTCATTGTGCACAAAACTAATACGTTCAATTCGCCCAAAAGTGTCTACAATCTCGTCGAGCCACACTCTTATGTGTGACTCTTATGGGGAGCGTTTCCAGGCGAAATGACATATGTTGAAAATTATGTTCGATATTTTTTATTTGAATGAAACTTTGCATACGCGTTTGGCTTTGGGAGAATGATCATTTTCCGCGCTAACATAGATTTTTGTGACTCAAGAGTCCTGTTTAAAAAGGGCGTAAGCATTTTGAATAGCACTTCAATTAATAATTAGTAGCTCGAAAACCTTTGGTTGTATAAAAAACATTGCCTAAGAACAAGTTGTGACCCTATGTGTGAAGGTAGTGAAAAAATATACACTGAGAAAAAAAAATCGGAAAAAATCTACAATTAAAATGAAAACTTAAGTTATTTAAGCGAAGACTCTGGGATGGAGAAATGTCAGGAAAAAAAGTTTCTATAACATTAACTTTCGGTGTATTTTTCAAAATTTTAATATTTCGGTTCTGATTATATAATCTGATTCTTGAAGTATTTTAAAATGTTTAAGCTCCTAATGATGACCTTCGTAAGAACATCGTTCTCGAGATATTGGCGATTTAATTTTATCATACTGGAACAATTTTTGAAAATACAACGATTTCATAAGTTTTTCTAGATTTTCCAACAACAAAATTTCTTTTTTCGAAATGTATAATACATTTTACGCTTTTCTCTCTTTGACCGCAAGATGATTGAATGAACCGTTCAAATATAAACTATATAGGATGCATAGCGCGACGATTCGGCTTTCCTAATAAATTTCGTTTGGTTTTTTTAACGACCTATTTGGGGTATCATCCAAACCATTAAAGAAACGATTAGAGAATTTGTGATATCGTTCGTTTAAGGTAATTTTTTATTAGGGTAGTTCACACACGCGAACATGCCGGGTACATAACTGTCAAATCGCATACTTTCACGTTGAAAGTTATGTCCGTGGCCTACTAAAACCAGAAAAAGATATTTTGCCAACGACGTCAGCGCTATGGGCCCTCTGCAGTTTATAATCTGTTTTGTTCAAATGCTGGACCAACTTACCGTCCGCCTGAATTTTAGGTAGCATCAAAGGCTCTCAGTAGCTTGAAAAACTCGTCCGTTGGGTAGCCCGCTGCTGGGTATTGCCGATAGTATAATTAGAAATCTAAAACTACCTGTATATAGTATTTAAATTCGTTCCACTTCTCGGAAAGCATCAGTAACAAATTTATTATGAGTGTTTAAAAATAATTTTAAAATGGAATTCAATAAGGTGAAGTGTTGCAAACCCATTCCTAAAACACGGTGCTCGGTAAAGCTTCGTAAATTAAACGAAAACATTATTCAAGGGTTAATATTAATGAACTGCCGAATTCCGTTGGATACGTCTTTATTAATTACATCAATTGTCGATTACATTTAACTAAACTGAAACACGCAGAAACTGAGTATGATATCGATGAGCAACCACACAACCCCGTTCCGGAGCTTCAACCATCTACATCAAGGTACGCTGTGGAGGAAATACCTTCGGCTACATCCATCACATCATCTTCTCAAGAAAGCTTGCAACAGGAATTTTCCAGAGTGCATAATATCGAGTTGTTTAACAAGGGTATAGCTGGAATCAGCTTTTCACCGGTATCATCATCAAAACTGAAGCAGGTTCACTATCCGCGGAGAAAATATTGGAGTATAACTGACGGTTTAAAAAAAACATTATCGGATTTGAAAAGGAAGATGACCTGGATTTGTTGAAAAGAAAGGTGGCTGATTTTGACGAGATAATATTTCTGTATTAAGCACCCCGGGACCCTATTCCAAGCATGGGGTTAACGTTAACCTATAAGGCGCATTTTTTGCAGTATTGTGCTTCATCTAGTGAAGCACCATACTGCAAAAAATGAGCGTTGTAGGTTAACGTTAACCCCGTGCTAGGAATAGGTTACCGGAGTGCTTAAGTCGTTACCTACGCTGTAATGCGATTAGTTAGTGTGAGGTCTCTCAAGCACTTGAAGCCTTAGCGGATGCCGATTCTTGTCATCCTCCTATACATATCAATATCAAATGGCCGTCACTAGTGAGATCCACCGACGTCCCTGATGGAAGGGAATTTGATTTCAACCGAGCTAACTTTACTGGTTTAAACCAAGCCTTACAACTAAACGACTGGTCGGTTTTGGAAAATGGTGATATGAATGCAGTTGTACAGTCTTTCAACCAGACTCTCTTGTAGCTCTTTCGTCAATACGTTCCTAAGCCAAAAGTACCCCAGAAAACTTCCTGGTCTAATCCTCGTCTTCGCTTGCTTAAACGGGAAAGAGCTGCTGCTTTGAGAAAATACAAACGTGAACACGATGAGCTATGTAAGCGTGATTTTAATATCGCCAACAATCGGTACAGAAGCTACAATCGTTACCTCTATTCGCGCCATGTCCAGCGGAAGCAAATTGAACTTAAACAGAACCTGAAGCGGTTTTGGTCGTTCGTTAACGAAAAGCGAAGGGAAACTGGTTTGCCAGCACGCATGTTTCTAGGTGACTACTCATCCAGCTCACCCGAAACTACTTGCAAGCTCTTTGCTCAGCAGTTTTCAAGCGTTTTTGCCAATAGCGTCTCCAATCAAAAGTTTGCTGAGCCCTTGCAATTCGTCCCTGCAAACATTTGTGACATAAACCCAACGTATTTCACTGAGAACCAAGTAGAGTCGGCTATGAGAAAGTTGAAGTCTTCATCATCACCTGGTCCTGATGGCATACCTTCTACCTCGTTATCGAAGCCACAGCAATCAATTTTTAACCTGTCACTCACCCAGACAACGTTTCCAGAGGACTGGAAAAGATCTTACGTCTTCCCGGTGTTTAAGAAAGGAAACAAAAGTGACGTTTCAAACTACCGAGGCATCACTTCACTCTGTGTGTGCTCAAAACTGTTTGAGGTTCTAATCGGCGGTACATTACAGCGCAGTGTTACACACTATGTTTCCGTAAACCAACATGGGTTTTGCCCAGGGGGTGAGTAACTCTGCCACGTGGTGTTTGTGTTGATCGTGTACGAATGTGTTTCTGGGGTGGCAGAAGGTGTTTTTGTGTTTTCACAAACTACAATCGAAAATGTATGCTTATTGGCAACCATGCACGGATTAGACGTTTAATACATGCTCACATATGCATCGTCTGAATTACATTTGTGTAAGCGAGAGGGAAACAAAAACAAACAATCGATTCGTGTAAGTGGTGCCAGCTATGAATTTATCTTTCATGTGGTGGCGAATGTGTTTGATGTGTGGCGGATTGTGTTTTTTAGGGTGGTAACACAAGGTGGTCGGGTGACTTACCCCCTGGTTTTGCCCTGGTCGGTCGATCAACACTAATCTTGTCGAGTTTAGCTCTTTTTGCCTTCATCACATGGAAGAGGGCTCACAAATTAATACAGTATCAAACCTGCTTTCGATCGTGTTGACACTCTATACTTTTGACTAAAGTGCAACGTTTGGGTGCATCGGTTTCGTTTGTTCGCTGGCTCGAATCATTCCTATCAGACCGTCATCTCTCTGTGAAACTAGGCAACGTTGAATCTCAGAGTTTCCGAAGCACATCTGGCGTCCCACAAGGCAGCAATCTAGGACCACTCCTGTTTTCGTTGTATTTTAACGATGTTTGCTTAGCACTTCCTCCGGGATGTAAAATTGTATATGCTGGTGATTTTAAAAATATTCCTGATTGTACACTCTACTGCTGATTGTGAGGAATTGCAAAAACTGATAAATATTTTCTCCAGTTGGTGCGCATGCAACAGATTAAGTGTCAGCGTATCGAAGTGCTCGGTTGTAAGTTTTACGAGGAAGAAAATTCCTATTGTTGTTACACGGTAAACAGCCGACCAATCCAACGGGAATACATTTTAGAAGACCTCGGAGTTTTATTGGATGCTGGGCTCACTTTTCAGGCTCACTACAGTCATATAATAGCGAAAGCTAATAAAAACCTTGGCTTCATTATGCGGATTGCCAAAGAGTTCCGTGGTCCCTATTGCCCGAGAGCTATGCGCTGGTACGCTCAACACTTGAAACTGCTGCAGTAGTATGGAGCCCCTACATGGAAATCTGGTGCACTAGGATTGAGGTTGTGCAAGAAAAGTTTATAAGGTATGCCTTAAGGTTTCTTCCCTGGACCAATCCAGTCGAACTTTCCCTGCACAAAGGCCGTTGTAAACTTCTGGACATAGAGACCACCGACAAACCGACATGAAACTAAATCTTCACTATTGATCAAGAAAGCCTAACGACCGATTCAAATGTGCAGCGATCGCATCTGTCAAAACCTATTGATACATTTTATCTAGATCAAATAATTGTGTCCAGAATTGCTCAGACATGAACCTTCTTATCAAGTTCCCAAGCGAGTTTGTGGCTTCAATAAACGATCTCAGCGAACACGAAGATAGATGTCAGTAATATGATTTGAACAGAAATATTAAGACATTTTGTGTTGTCATTAATGTCGGTTTGTCGGTGATAGAGACTTTGGCAAAAAGGAGAAGAGATTTGCGGGCTTTGTTCATCGGAAAACTGCTTCGTGGAGAAGTTGGTGCTCCAAACATCTTAGCGAAGGTACCCGACCAGAAGGGCATAACATAGAAATAACGTAATTATAACAAACCTTGTTACAACTAACTGATTTTGATATAAATTAGTTAAAGACGTTTTCATCTGGCCAATTTTATAACAAACTTATCACAAATTAAGATATAATGTCCCGCGAAGCACAATCTGCGTAAAGAAATAAATTAATTTTAACACTAGCTGATATGATTTTGCTACATCATAACAAAACTGTTACAAAGTTTGTTTTGTTTATGTTATATCTATATCATAGTTTGCTATAATTTTGTTACCTCTTGAGGACTTTTTGTTACAATTTCTGTTATTTTAACTACATCCGCGATCTAAATTTAAACAACCTCTGTTATAAAATCAGCGTAACTGAATAAGAAGAGTTGAAATAAATTTGTTGTTTCCTTTGAGTCGGGTAAATATTAACGTTCCCCCGAGAATTTTGCGATCAACAGACTTTCCATCGAACGGCTTACGGACAAAACGAACCAATTCGTGCAATGTGTGTTAGTTTTAATAGTGTGTATCATCTGTTTGAGTTTCAAAAATTGTTTGCGTAGTTTAAATGTTGTAGTTTAAGTTTAATCATGTAGACCATGTTGTCCGATGATGTTATAGGTAAATAAATAAATAAATAAATAAATAAATAAATGATGCAATTATTAAAATTTTGAGAAATACGCCAAAAGTTGATGTTCTAAAAAATAAATATTTCGTGACATTTCTCCGCCCTGGAGGTTTTGCTAAAATTTGCGTAATAACTTCAAATTTTTAGTCATAAAATAAAAAAAAATCTTTTTTGAAATACTCAAATTTTAATGTAAATTTTTGATTTTTTTCCGAATTTTTTTTCAGTGTATTTTTTTTCACAACCTACACATAGGGCCACAACTTGTTTTTATACAGTTTTTTGAACAACCAGAGGTTTTCGAGCTACAAATTATTAATTAAAGTGCTATTTAAAATGCTTACGCCCTTTTTAAAACTGACTCTTGAGTCCAAAAATTGTTTGCATCGGTGGAAAAAAAACTTTCTTTCGTGGGTAAAACGTGTGCACAAAATTTCAATTAAATCGGAGACACTCGACGAAGTTGGTCGGTAGGTCATTTCGGCTGGAAACGCTCTGTGGTAACTTTCCTTGGTGGGACAATATGGCTTGAAGTTATTCTCTAAAATTTACTGAGAGCACCGGTCCGGGACTAAACCTATTTTACCAGCGCCACACAATTGTGTCGAAAGTGTCAGTCAGTAGTTGGGTTTTGTTAATTATTATTTTTTAAATGAATAATATATATCAATTTATTGCAATTTATTTCTTCTTTAACATTAACTACACATTAACTTGACATTCTATGTGATTTAATATGAAGAACTTGTTTTATCTTATTACATATTCTGACTACATTGACTATATAGGTAAGGTTCAACGTGAAATCTCAATGGTCAGATTCCGTTGATAAAACTATAACACTATTTATTTATTTTTATTCTTCTTTTGTATTTAAATATAATACACTCAAAACAATCGACACGTCACATCCACGTGAAACGCACGTAATTTTCGTCCACTGCCAAAACCAGTAATAAATACGTGGAATTCACGTAAGAGCTACGTGATTTCCACGTAAATCTACATTTTACGTGAAAATCATTTAATTGTTACGTGATTTTTCACGTACAATTCACTGGCACGTAATGTTCACCTGATTTAACTGAAGAAGATTTGGTTACGTGTTCAGGTGAAAGTTACGTGGAAATAACGTGACGATTTTTTTGAGTGTATATTAATACTAGTGTATCACAAAAAAAAACAATCCTCAATTATTGTCGCCTCTTTTCTAATAGAGATTCTTTTTTTCAAACAAACTAGTTCATTTATTTGAGAGCCTCAATCGTGTAGCTTTACGGAGCCGATAATTCCTTGTTTTTTAATAATAATTCCTTGTTTTGACGTAATACTAGGATTAGCATGACTTGGGCCCTTTACTCGCGGCTTGCCCGAGGTTAAAATAGGTGACATTTTTTGAGGATGGGTTGGACAGAGAAACATGGAAATCTGTAGTCTCATCAGATAATAAAGACTCTTAAAATGGCACCTTCGCGTACAACACAATTGAGCTGTCCCATTGTATTATGCTCAAGTATCGATTTTACTCTACTCAGCTCAATAAAATACAAATTGATTAATTTCCCAAAAAAAAAAAATACAATTGTCCGCAATGGCAAATCGTGCTCTACTCGTTAATAGTGTTGCCTATTTGCTTGTCTAGAAATAAAGCTACGTGTTTCTGTTTCAGTTGGTCGGATCTGCTCTTTCCGTTCTGTGGATGGTAGTTCACAGTGTACATGGAATTATGTTCAAAGACTTGAAGCAAATTCTACGCAAAGAACAATGCGACGCATCTATTCTTCTGACAGCAAATGTACCCTCGGCGAAGAAGATCGTGGTCCATGGACCAGAAGGTACAATTCATATTTTAATAACTTGAGGATATTTTAATAACTATTCCCATTAATTGTCTCCTTTTATTTACATCACAGACGAAGGTGGTATTCCGTCCCAATTTCCTGTACAAGAGGATACTCAATTCACACAGCTGCTCACTGAATCACTGGATTTCTTCGGGATTGATGAGAAAAAACTCAATCAGTTCGTACTTGTCGACTACAAGACCCAACAGATATTGAATCCCGACTGGTATGTAAGAGATTGGTATTTTTTCAAACGGTCGCAATATCCTCAGCTTAGGTTGGTTGAGATGAAACCGGAAGAGGCTTTCAACGCACTACAAAAGCAAGAACTGTACAAGAAATTTGTAGAAATAGGAAAGGTGCATTTGACTTGGGCAATTCTGAAGAATGTCGATATGGTCGTACAACGGGTAGTATTTCTGCACGAAGAGCTAATGAAGTTACCATCATTCCCAAGAAAAGCACTAGAGGTTGACCTTGACTTGCATCAGGGTGGTGAATTTGGGAAGGAGTTACTTGGTTTAGATGTTTTGCACAAGTTTATGTGGGTGCGGCTAATAGCTAGAATGTTCGAAGCTATGGCCGGGAACTTTGCATACTCTGCGGACATTCAGTTATTCTTGAATGTACTATCCGGAGCAGCTCTGCTGCACTCCGAGGACTCGTGTATAATGCGCTATGTTACCGCCACATTCATCAATGCAGCTTTCAACTTCAAGAATATCTTCTCGACGAACGGATACTTTATGATAATGCCAACTTTGCTACAGGTGTATTCTTTGCACCAAACTAACAAACTAGTAACGACAACTATCGAATATGCAGTTAAGCAGTTTTACCTGTTAAACAGAAAACCATTTATTCTTCAAATGTTTGGGTCAGTGTCGGCGATTCTCGATACTGACGAAGGCGGTGCTTATGGTGAAGCACATAAGGTGCAATCCAGTTGTCTATTCAATTTGTTGTTAAGTTTGGAAACACCTTCTCCTGATCCACTGAATATTGCTGAATTGGTCAAGGAGTCCAAACCATTGAAAGCAATTGACTTCTGCTATCATGATGAAGACGAAATGGTAACGGTTTTGGATTGCATCACTCTTTGTGTGATGGTTGTGTCGTACTCAGCGGAGAGCACTCGAGGATATCAGATGTTGGTAGGTTTTTTGGAAACTAAATTCGAGAAGTAGAAGTGGCGATTGTAACATTTTTTTTCTAGATTATTTTGGAAGCAATCTTACCCTGCTACATGCAACAAATTCAATCACCTAGTTACGTACCACTCGAAGGTAAATGTGAGCGGGATATCATACTTCAGTTAGCAGTAGCAATCCGTACCATGGTTCACAATTGCGAGGGACTTTCTAAGTAAGATTAAATTCTATACAAATGTTTCAGAAAATAGACTGCTTCATTTTTCACTTTCAGGAGTTACAACGGTCCATTCCGCAACAGTCCTGAGCACAAGGGTTCCAGTCAGAGAAATTGTTCGCGTGGACCACCTTGCTCACCCGGTCTTGATTTCGAAGAAGAATCTCATTCCAAGTATGTCAGTGACGTGAGCCGAACCAAGATTTTAAACGAATCCGTCGAGGACTCGGAGACCATTCGAGCAGAGTACCGTCGACCTCGAGATGTTTTACTGTCAGTGGTTGGTGAGTTTATAACACGGTCTTCTGCTCGTTTAAACGAACTTTCACGCAAACAAGGAGAAAGCAAACCCGTCGAACTGTTGGATGTCAAGTGTCACGTGCGGTTAGCTGAAATCGCTCATTCTCTTCTAAAAGTTTCTCCATACGATCCTGAATCGATGGCCTGTCGAGGCCTGCAGCGTTATATGCTGTGCATTTTCCCACGAGCCGAATGGGCAGACGATCATGGAATGAAACCAACTCTGGTAACCATACTTCGTCGGTTAGATAAGGTATTCTTGAAAATCTCGAAGAAAACTTCAGTAAGGGTAAGTAAGATGCAACTGCTGTGATACTTTGTATACAAATTACGTAACGCAAAATAGTGTGTGTGTTCATAGAAAATATCTACTAGATGTATTGCAATTTGTTGCGCATTTTTTTTATGGGGAGGGAGAACGGTCTGAAAACTTACTCGTAATATAAAGTTTTCAAAGGAATTATGAGAATTTGGTTTCATCATCATTTGTTTTGAGTTAGGTATATGGTGAATGATGATGCGAGAGGGTAGGGAACGGTTGCAGCTCCACCTTATTCCAAGCACGGGTTAAACGTTAACCTACAACGCTCATTTTCTGCAGTATGGCAGTGCACCATACTGCAAAAAATGAGCGTTGTAGGTTAACGTTTACCCCGTGCTTCGAATTGGATTCCGGGGTGCTGAACGGCTTCAGCACCCATACCCTATTTCTCCTATATAAAAAAAACCTCAGTGACAGAAATGTTTCTAGGCAAACTATTATTATTCGCTTTCATCTCACTTATCTCAATGTCAGGGCGATTGGGATGAGGACGTCCGATAGGGTCTCGCGATCCCAGTACAGCTTTATGCATCTATTTTCCAGAACTGGGACTGGCAGGTACTTGTAGTAGGGCACGTACTGGTTCACCAAATTATGTTTCAGTGCAAGTTGTTGGTGCAAAATCTTGGCGACATCGTTGTGACAATCGAGGTAGGCTACTTCTGCCAATGCTTAGGAGCCAGCAACAACATGTTCGATCGTCTCTCCTACTGCGTTGCACTTTCTACAACGGTCTTCTACTTCTTCGTGCAATATGTACCTGCGATAGTTCTTCGTCGCAATGACCCGGTCTTGGATGGCTACCATGAAGCCTTCAGTCTCTGAGAAGAGGTCACCTCACACCAGCCACGTATTCGACGCTACTTTGTCGACAAGCGCTTGCTCCAACTGATGGGGATGCGTCCCATGCAGCTCCTTCAGCTTCCACGCTATATAACAATAATAGTTATTATTATTAATAACAATAGTTGTTATTATTATTATTATCATTATTATCTAATTTTTGTACTCTTCTCAGCAAGTAGCTGGAAACTTTCACCTCCCCCTTTGGGCGTCTGGTTGCCAAAGGGGGTGAGGCTCGGTAGATACACTCGTTAGTTTTGTAAACTTACATCCTTATTTGTTTGCTTCGGTTGACATAGTTATGGTGATTCAGGAACCGCCGGACAATATACAGGTTCCAAGAATCACTGCTTTCTGAATGCTGTTCAGTTCCTTTTGCAACTCCATCTCTTCAAGGGAACGGGGAACAATTCCGGTCGCCGAGATTATTACCGGAACTATACGGACTTCTTCCAAATGCCACAGCTGTCCTAACTCCTCCGCCAAATGGTGGTATTTCGTAGTCTTGGTAAAGAACGTTGAATGGACGTTATGATCCAGCGGTACAGCGATATCAATGAGAGTTGCACTCTTCTTCCTTCTGTCGTAGATCACAATGTCAGGGCGATTGTTACGAATGAGGACATCCGTTAGGATCTTGCGATCCCAGTACAGTGCAACTATTTTCCAGAACCGGATCAGTAAGGTACATGTAGTAGGGCACGTACTGGTTCACTAAATTGTGCTTCAGTGCATGTTGTTGGTGCACAATCTTGGCAAAACCGTTGTGACGACCGAGATACGCTACTTCTGCTAATGCTTGGCAGCCAGCAACAACATGCTCTATCGTCTCTCCTACTGCGTTGCACTTTCTACAACGGCCTTCTACTTTTTCGTGCAACATGTACCAGCGATAGTTTTTCGTTGCAATGACCCGGTGTGGATGGCTACCATGATCAGCTCACACCAGCCACGTATTCGACGCTACTATTTCGACAAGCGCTTGTTCCAAATGATGGGGATGCGTGCAGTTGCTTCAGCTTCAACGATAGAACTTTATCGTCAATAGTTTTTAAGTCGCAGCCCAGCTGATAGTCTTCCTGCGCCAGATAATGGGCGCTGAACCCATGGTCTGCTTCACAAACAACACGGTAGACTTCGTGACGGGTTTGGCTGTCTACGAAGTAAATGCGCAACTGCTGGATCTGGGAAACACATAGCGCTTGAATATCGTGGCAGGGTGACTCTCTCGATGGCCGACTTTGGGTGATGCATGCGATGCTTAGTGAACGCCCCTCGTACTGCTCGTTCTATCGCCTCCAAGTCAGTTTTGGTCCACTTTATCACTCCAAAGCTGTAGGTCAACAAAAGTGCTTGTTAACCGCCTTTATCCTTTTGCCGGCCGACAGGTACGACCTCAGAACTGCCGGTATCCGATACTTTACCCCGAAGAAGATTGACTGTTCGACATTTATCGATTCCAAACTCCATCCGAATATCGTTACTGAACACCGTTACAAGCTGCAAGAGCCGATACAGCTTTGCAAGTGTTTCCGCAAACAGCTTTAAGTCGTCCATGTAGAAGGTGTGGGTAACATTGGTAGCTCTTCCTCCACTTTTCAAATAATAGCCATACTTGCATTGATTGAGTGCTCTGCTAAGGGGGTTCATCGCAAGGTAAAACCACAGCGGGCTAAAGGTATCGCCTTGGAAAATTCCCCTTTTTATGCTACGAGTCCTGGAACATTGTGAAGACCGGATGAAATTTATACTATTCTTTCATGAATTTGTGAATTTTTGATCGAACACTTTCCATCCAGATGATGTAAAGGATGTACGAAATCAAATTGTGACACACACATATATTCGGCAAAATTCACTCGTTCAACCTGTCCTGTACAACATTTGGACCAATTTTTTTTTTGTGTGGCAATCCATTTTTTCTTCATATCTTCCTCCGATTTCACTTTCTTAGGATGCTTCCGAAGTGCCTGCTTCGTGATGGTCTAGTCCTTTTCAATTGGCCGAAAACGAATGTTAGGGTAAAAGAAAAACAGTTTTTAACCTCTCATAACAAACCGATAGTTTTATTAATCGATTGCTAAATTCGCCGTGTCCCATGTTTGCCAAACCCGTTAAACGTATTCACGTTTTGGATTGTTTAAAAGTGCAATTTGTGCGTTACGTAATTTATGAGCAACGCCGAAATTTGTTTTAACTAACATACTTTAAATTTCAGCGCAACACTGACTGGGAAGCAGCGGCTGGTTTATTAAAAGGAGTCTACGAATCAATAGTCCGGTATCCACATGTGCTACACTGGCGGGAGATGAAATCACTGCTGACAACCATTCAAAATCTCATTGTAAATGAGCCGGGAAATTACCCGGAGGGTGTGTCAAGTGCCGGAGCTGCCCTCATGTCCAAGAGTCCTCCTCCGTTCTTTTGCTCCCAGGTAGTGCGTCTAGTGGCACTGCAGGTAGTAAGTCCAGTCGATTCCGTTACGCTCGGGCTTGAGCAAATCTGTGGAGGAAGCGCGGAATTTCCCACTCAAGAAAAGGCCGAAGGATTTCTAATGCATCTGCTGATGCCGCTGTGTCTTAAAGTGTGCAGCGGACGCAGTATTTCAGAAATTGGTGAGCTGAAACAGTCAGATATTTCTTTCTTAGTTACAGCAGTTCTGAACGCAATGAGTCCGGTTGCCGGTAGAACTGCTCAGATCGGCTCTCAAAGCAATCGAACGGGAGCCGATATTCGAGCAGGTTCGTTAACTTTCACCGGCAGCCGTGATGCGAAACGACCGGCCAAAATATCCAACTCACTCTATCAAGCGACATTCTTGGCTCTGCGCGTTTTGTGTATTTGCTTTGAATCGCGACTGTCTCATGAATGGCCGCGAATCGTAAGGGTAATGCGTGATTTGGGAAGGCGCAATGAAGCAGCGCCGGAACTATGGAGTTTCTTGGAGTTTGTTGTCACTCAAAGAACTCCACTGTATATAGTGTTGATGCCTTTCATACTTCATAAGGTAAGGATAAGTTGAATGCTAGTTTGCAGCGATTGTAAAATAACTCATTTTCAGATTTCACAACCTCCTATCGGAGATCATGAAAGGCATATGCAATTTTTAATTCGAGAACGTATGAGAGGCATGCCATCACCTGGAGGGGTGAAATCTAGAGGAGCTATCCTGCTTGAATTAGCACGCGAAATCAGAGATTTGCGTGAAGAGTTAGAAGAAAAGCGTTATGGTAAATTCGTAAAATCGTATCTACAAATTCTTATTTCACTAATTATAACTGTTTACTTAGATCGAGATCCTACACCCCAGGAAGCACCACGGCGTGATACTTCCAATGTACCCATTCCCCAAGAGCCACCGAAGCACCCACAAAGGCCGTCACTGATTTCCATGTTCACGGGAACACAGCAAGCACCAAGTTTCTCTTCATTTCAACAAGACTCTCGAAGCGGTACCGGTGTTTGTACCCCTAGTGATACACTTTCACAACATACACTGCATGCTCCCAGAGGCGAATCGTTGTCTAGTTCTACAACTACCACCAATAAGGATATTATGATGGCCGACAATCAGAGCGGTGACGGTATCACCTTGACTCCCGGAATTGTGCCAGATGGATCCGTTATCCGTCAGGGTCCTCTATCCAGTATCTTGGCAGAAGGTGGCGCCGTTCCATCGATGACGCATTCAATATCCATGCAACCATCCAGCAAGGTACAACCTCCAAAGTTAAGATTCGTTTCTTCCGTAGAATTTAAAACATCATCAGGCGAAACGTCCACCACACCACTATCACCAGATAGTTTGGCAGACGAAAGTTCCGGTGAGAATCAAAAACATCGTTTGCAACGGTCGCGAGCACAAAGTCGGAAGACATTCCGTTGTCGTAGAGGAACAACACGTGGTAACAATCACGGTACCGAAACACATCAACCACCGCCAGTTTCGTCGGTGGTTGGTAGCCATCTGCCGCACACCGTTCCATGTGAGTCGCAAGAGATCATCAACAAAAACATAACAGCAATCGGAGATCTATCCTGGGATTCCGTGTCGCAAACGTCGTCCACTTCAGGCTACCGTGACAACTATAGTCTGCAAACAGGGCTTCTGTCGCCAGACGGTTCTCTTACCGGAACCGGACTTGGTGGTCGTTCGTCCTCACAGCACTCGTTGCTGATGCTCTTCGAAACGCAGGATGAAGATACGTTGATTTAAAGTTTTATATGCATATTTCAAGCGTTTAGTATGTTTTTTAAACGATTTTAATGCCAGTTTTAATCAATATTGCGAGTACTGTTAGTTGTTATAATAGTAAAGAAAAAACTGTAGTGTGTTGTTATAAACGTAAACATGTAAACATTGATGCAAATAGATAGGCAACATACATCAAACAATACACATAGATCATTAGTGTCGTTGAGCGCTTTCAGTGTGTGATACAGTCGATAATCTAAGACATTTAAGTTAACACGAAGGAAACATTTTAACAGCAACTGAACAGAAACGAAACATTATTTTAAATGAAGTTATTTTAACTAAAACTGATAAACACACAGAAGAATCCATACGTTTTCCAGTCTTATGAGTAAAAGTTAAAGTATAGCGCACAAACACATATATGTATTCGAAACAAATCAGTATTTGACATAGGACACAAACCCCGCAACACAATTGCCAAATAAGTATGAACAAAGTATGAAACGATCCAATCAATTTAAGCAGACTGTAATTTGAAGATGAAAAAAAAATCCACGAAAACAATACAAACCTATCCCACTCGAAAGGAACAACATTGATTAAGTATTATGTATTTTCTATTATCGTGAGATTTATTGTTTATTGTTTTGGATGAGTCTTACTAGAGTTACTAGATTGAAGGAACGGACTAGTGCAGGATTATAGGAGAAAGTATTTAGACAAAAAATGGAATATATAGTTAACTGTTATAACGATAGAACCTTGTTGTAAAATATGTTTAGTGGTTTTGTAATAAATAACAAAGGAAGGCTAATGGTGGATAGGTATGTCGTATATTTTATAAAATGCCAGTTTAATCCTAGCTTTAGTTATGTGGACGCCACATTGACGTAGCAAAAGAAAAAAAAACGCACTGAACAAAATTGTTAACGAATGCCAAAATTCAAAAATATAACAAAAAATAAATAAGCGAAGGCCAAAACATGAAATACAAACCATCGAAAAACAAACAGTACACTTGGAAATAATAGGAAATTAGCAGCATCTTGTATTACATGATATGAGAATTATATTATCAATATTATATTATGTTGAATAGGTGAATGAAACAGGCAGCATTGTGAAGAAATTGAATGTTTGGTCATTGTTATATACTTGTGGAGATTTTATGTTATTATATGAACTAGTACTTAATTCGTTGTTTCGTGCTGCAAATGCAAATTTTGTAATGTTCCTACTGTATGGTTTGTTAAAGTTAGTCTCACAATTTCAGCGATACATCAATTTATTATTACTGCGACCATAAGAATAGTTTTGCTAATATGTCTAATCTGTTTCAAAATAACTCTTCTATATAGATTAATGTACCTACTCCAGTGACGATAACAAATCAATATCCCTACTCAAGCTTCGAATGTTTCTACTTTACCGATTAATCGGCAAGGTAGAACATTTATTTATGGAACAATCAAACGATAGCTAACCGTAACGGTATAACGTTATGCAGTAGTTGGCTGCGTACTTGCGACTAGTAGAAACGACTGGAAACTTTTCGAACACACGGTCAATTCGAACTTTTCGAACACACGGTTATTCAAAGGATTTTGCTTATTTCGTATGATGTTATTAGCTAACACAAACATGATTATCAATCGTTTTTTTTAGATGAAATGAGTATCGGTCAATCACGAATGCACATTGGCGGTAAATCAGCGAACTTCATAGCAAATATTATAAAATTCACTGTTGAGGTGGACTAACACGTTTCTAGAACGAATATTAAATAACTGAGTCTGTTCATTTTTTAGGTTTTAACTGTAACGACAATATGGAATATGAATGGTAGAACTTAAAAACAGTATTAATGCATAATTGGAAACTAAAACAAGCACCAAGCAACCTGTTTCTAGAGATACTCAAATAAAAACTGCACAAATAACTGCAGGAGAGAACTAGTTGAAATATAAAATTATACACCGGAATGTTACACAATAATAATCCCTTGCATAACATCAAGATAGTCTGATTTTAATGTGATAGAACAGAATAAACTGTTGATGTTGAATATGTTATGCACAATAGTGAGAAAAAATAAAACTTGTACCAGTATTTGTTCTTGTGTGAGTGTTAACCAAATAAAAAAAATATATAGGTCATGCTTTTATGTGTATGCAAGCCCTTTGGGAAAAAATATAGATGTTTGAAGTTGAATCACAATTTATAATTCCAGCGATGACGAAAATTTCCTTCGATCCTATTAAAAAAAAACACGCATTTCTAGCTGGTTACTCTAAGTTTGTGTATTTCCCGTGGAAGATATCATACCGAGCAGTGAGCTATTCTTGTTCACGCTTTTTAGGCGAAATTCTTTGATCTTTTTACGCCACTCAAGCCACTTACTAACAGCCGGATTATCCGGGTTACCTCTATCCTCTAACTGCTGGTAGTATGCCTCGCGAAGAATTTTAAATGCCTGTAAGTTTCGATAGGGCAACTGGGTAACCGGGTCATAGTATCGGGCAGGAAGACGAGTTATAGCGCAAATTTGACTACGTCTTTCCCGCTTCAATGGCTTGGGAAAGTAGGTACTAAACAGGCTGTCGTCTATGTCATTGTCAAACGTTATAAACGTACGTTCGCACCATCCTTTGACTTCTATTTTGGATGATGTCCTTTTACCCTTTCTCTGCTTCTCTTTAATACTTTTAGAAAACAAAAACAAAAGAAAATAATCTATCTCGTCGAGCGTTAATAAAAAAGTAGTTACTGACCTTTTATCTTTAGTTTCTTCCACATCATCGACATCCATTTTGCTCGGAGACTCCGACGTTGCACTCTTGTTAGGAGAAACTTCTTCAACCAATGGCATAGTTAGCGATTGGTATTTTAATATAGGACCGGTAAAAACTCGTTTTGTCGGTCGAGTTTTCTTTTTTTCTAATTCCATTTTGCGAAATGTTTCTACGAGTAAACATAAGTTGTTAATATATATATAAATTATAGATTTTTGTTTAATCCATACCGAGTGACTTTAGGTTCTCCTTCTCGGTAATTTCCGTTTCTTCTAATAATTCCTCTTGCGTAGGTATGTATTCTTCCACCCTAACAATCTTCGGCTTCCGTTTCTCCGCTTCGACCCGTTGTTTCATACGACTCTGAGTAGCGGCAGTCTTGGCCGCGGTAGATTTACGGAACGATTTTCGCCCAGAGTCCAAGACTGTGAAAGTACACTTGTCTTTCTTTTTAGTTGATTTTTGTCGCTCGGGTTTGTGTTTCGCTTCCTTGGCTGCTTTGACTGGAGTCTTTTTCTTGGCCGGTTCTTTGTAAGCCTTCGTGACAACTTTCTTTCTTCGTTTAGGGGCTTCCTCCTCCTGATCCGAAACTGGCTCGTCATTTTCATCGATACTGAAATCGGAATCGACGATATCCTCATCCTCGTCGTTTTTCTGCCTAAGGTGGAAAAAAATAATGTCAATATGTCTTTCAACATCGTCAATTTGTGCATGGTGGAGCACTACTTCGGTAGCGGACCAATTCTCAATATTGTTGTTGTATTGAAAAAGAACGTCTTGATTTTGGATACAGGTATGAACAAAACAAAAATTTAGTTTGCATACGGCTAAGCAGTATCGATAGTTTATGGGAATGAGTCCTCTGTCGAAGTAGTACTAAATGCTAATAATGGTTTCCCCATGTTTGCAGTAAAAGTAGCCGAGTACTATTACTATTACTGGTGACATCTGATCGATTTAGGTACTTACACATAATCTCGATCATCGGCCGCTTCGCTAAACCCTCCATACGATGTTTGGTAAAATTCGTCTTCCTCCTCTTCGTCCAAGAGTTTAGCTATACGGTTGCCGGCGTTCGAACGACGTTCACGAGTTGCTGCCATTATTAACCTAAGTTTTGTTAGTTCAATTAGATGATTTCAAAAACGAAATATCATCGATAAATTTATTGGAAAACAAAGTAAATTCGCGAATTAAAAGTGGAGGAACGTCCGCATCCAAACAAACTTCTGTCGTTCTCGATCACACCAGCACGCTAGTTTATCATTCCACAAAAGCGAGTAAAAGTTAACTCACGTATACGTAGACTTCCACGCTTATTTTACTTTACTCAGGCCGGTATCGTGTTCGAAAGAAATTTCTTTTTCTATCGCAAACTTATGTTGAATTCGTTAAATTCCGTTTACTGAAACGAAAAAGTAAAACATCGAAAAGAAATTTCTGCAGCAGTATCCACCTGAAAGGAACGAATAATATAATTCAAGCTGAACAATGCATTAGGTCCTAAATAAAATTGAGAGATTCTCTTTGTCGACTATCTCTTTCGTTAATAGTTTGTGAATTAAACGATTTGCTGATGTTTTTGACATATTGGATCCTTAATTACACATTATATTACCGTACTGTCTGATGAAAATACCTGTAGATGACTTAACATAGTCATCAAAGAGAAAGTCGACGAAGAGAATCTCTCAATGTTACTTAGGACCTAATGCATTATTCAGCTTGAATTGGAATTTGTAAGGTTTCCACGCAAACTAATGGGAGCTGTCCAAGGGGTCGGCCTTCTAATTATTTGATCAGATTTTTGCAATTTATATTCCGATCTTTCAAAAATATCAGATCTGTATCAACAATAGAAAAGGGCCTATCAACATTTGTAAACAAACACTTCTGAGCCTATTTCCTCGCAAAGCGTAGGTCACCCACGCAAACCAATACCATCATCCTGTAGGGGAAAGTTTCCCCTACACGACGATTTAGTAGGTTTGCGTGTATAGCCAACGGCTTGCGAGAAAAGGGGCTCAGAAGTGTTTGTTTACAAATGTTGATAGGCCCTTTTCCATTGTTGATCCAGGATGGTGTAATAAAGATTTCAAGCAAAACAATGCATTAGGTCCTAAGTAACATTGAGAGACTCTCTTGTCGACTTTCTCTTTGCGTTCCTACGTACATGTTTAAATATTTTCGATATACGGTAGTATAAAGTGTGATAAGGGATCCAATACGTTGAAAACATCAGCAAATCGTTTAGTTGACAAGGTATAGAAGAATCCAAGTTGAAAAAAGAAGAAGACACCAAGTGGTGATAAATCTAACAGCTCCCATGTTTAAGTATAGGACGAACGTTTTAAAATGCTTCTAATAAATTCAAATGGAATTTTAATTTAAAGCGGTTTGTTATACATACAAAAAATATATCTTGTTTTATTAAAAGTCTTGCACATTACTTCTGAAAAGTGTTTATTTTTCATTAAATTGAAAGTAAAATTATCTACAACGAAAGTTCTTCGTGTGATTTGAAAGTGTTATGTTTCGGTTCAGTGTGTAAATTTAAAAGTGTTCTCTTTTACAATGAAAATTGTAGAACTGTCAAATTCACAAACATAAAGCAAGTTGTCGTCGTCATCGTTTGCAATTTTTTACTGTTGTTATCTGCGTACGCATCTACTGCGTTCATCGTTGCTTAGGTTGCGCGTTGGGTGAAAATTGCGAGGAAAATGGTTTGTTCGTGTTCGTTTTCTGCAAAAAAAAGTAGGCTAGATTTCGATTTAAGTACTCCCGGAAAGTGATTTATTCTTTTGCTCACATTTTTTCCAGGGGGTACGGGTAATAATGGAATTCGATAGATATACTACAATCGCTGGCCGAAGGAATTCGTTCGTGATTTTGGAGTACATTCGAAGCACTATTTAGCCGAGTTGTAGTCAGAACTGCGTGAGGATGGACGAATGCGGATTGCCAATCGAGTGAATGAATGCGGATGATATTCTACACCAAGGCAAATTTCCCTATAAACTTTATGTGTGAAACCACATAATTTTTAGCAATTTGACTCGACAAATAAAAAATATGTGTGAACAACATACAACTTATGCAATTTTCCACAAATAAAAACTATGTTGGAAACGGAATAAAATTCATTTGCTTTGACAAATAAAATGTATGTGTGAGGTTTATAATTTTTATAATTTCAATGTGCTATAAATTTTATGAGCCTGATCAAAATAAAATTTATAAGTGAGGTGTATAATTTTCATTTAAATGTGCTATAAGGTTAACGTGTATGAATCACATGAAATTCATAGGTTCAAATAATAATAAAATAAATAACACTAATGTTTGTCACAAACAGTTTGTGTGCCAGAATTACTTATTTTATTTTTATTTTATTCATGTAATGTTTTTTTGCACTGAAAACAATGGAGAATTATTGTTTGATTCATACATCTAATATGAACAAATACCTTAAGAATTCCCAGTAGTTCTTCTGATTTTATGCGTTGTGAAATAATGTCATTGACGTAGAAAAGCATTGCAGATTCGCGGCGTTCTTTCCTAGCTTCGCATCAGCGCACCCCTTGTATTCTCTCCACATCTGTCTGTTTGCCTCACGCGGTGGGTGTAGAGAAACATTAGCAAGCAACCGTCAACCAGAGACGATGTTATAATATATAGTGTGCCTGTATTAGTAGAGTGACGACACTGTCAAAATTGGAACCGAAATTTTCTGTCAGTGTCATTCCAATCGAGCAGGCGACCTGTTAAACGCATGTGAAGAAACAATAATAAGTGTGCCTGTATTAGTATTCTCGAGTACTTTTTCAAACAGACGTATCTGATTTTGTAAACAACGAGGGGAAGAAAAATTCAAACGTAAATTTCTCAAAACTCTCAGCACCCTCAAGGAAAGTATCATTAGCATGATGTTTGGAAAGTGTTATTCCTTGTATTGGTGGCCCTAGTTTGAATGAAAGTACTAAGGGTTTCAAGAATTAGACGTTTGAATCTTACTTTCCCTCTTTGTTTACAAAATCAGATGCGTCTGTTTGAAAAAGTACTCGAGTATTCAGCATGATTATTCAGTGTTGTCAACTCAAAGCATCAGGGATGCCAAATTTGTTATTTTCACAGGGATGACATGGCGTCACTCTACTAATACAGGCACACTAATAATATAGAGACACGCAGAGAGTGAAGCCAGAAACACCAATCGAACCGTCAAGCGGAGCACCAATCGAGCAAAGTAAATAAACATTATTGCCGTGATGAAAAATGCATGGGGAGTATTGTAAACGAGGTTCAGTTGAAAAAGATTTAAATTTAATTCAGTTAGGATCTTTAATATAAGGGATCCCGAATAAAAACTTACTGTATTATGCTGTTGTACTCTAATAAAATATTTAAACTATAAACCACCACAAACATCGTATTCTACATATAGTAATCATCCAATAAACAAGAAATGTACAGATACGTATGCACAAATATACAAGCAATCTCTGTTTTTTGTTTTGTTTTCAAAGTCAAATTGTTTAGATCAACATTCTAACCACATCGCAGTACTGAATAGGGTAACAGATTAATATGAAAACTTCAGAATAAAAAATCAACCAGGGATTTTGTGAAAATTAATAATAATAATAATTGTTTTTTCATGATTAAAAGAAAGTTTATTTATCAGAGGGTAAAGTATAACAGTGATTTAACAAAAAAAATGAATGATCGTTCACTGTCCAGTTTGTTCGACCTTATTTTATACGGTTGAAAAATTCTTAACCTGAAGGTAACAAATCTTTCGATTATGTTTTTGCGGATGTTGTGACAATCTTCAAAGACTTCGATTCTGATTAACATCATCAAAGCTGTCAACTCTGTTGTAATATTTTTGTTTTTTGTTATCAAGCCGGATATGTTCTCGCGGAAAACTCTCTCAAGCGCAACGAAAAACATATATACAGGTTCGGTAATATAAATCAACGCATCGCCGGTGTAATCTTTTAAAATAGTAAATTTAGTGAAAGATTTCAGATAAGGTAATTCACTTACACAAGGTGAGAAACATGCTGCACAAACAGTATAGTTCATGGCAACGCTCCTCAATATGTAACCTCCAATATGATAAATCTGGTTTCTTACAGAGTTATCAAAAATAGTGTGCCTGTATTAGTAGAGTGACGCCATGTCATCCCTGAGAAAATAACAAATTTGACATCCCTGATGGTTTGAGTTGACAACACTGAATATTAATACTGAATACTAAAACAGGCACACTAATTATTTTTTCTTCACACGCGTTTGACAGGTCGCCTGCTCGATTGGAATGACACTGACAGAAAATTTCGGTTCCAATTTTGACAGTGTCGTCACTCTACTAATACAGGCACACTAATCAAAAACTGTATCTTCAAAAACGTCGTTTGAGTATCCCATCTCAAAATATTCTTCTACATCTCGGGTCATTTTAGTACTACTATATGCATACGGCTCAAAATCGCTGATTCTAGCTGTGAAATTCATCAACCACGGTGTTTCATGATGCTCATAGGAAGCACCAGGTATTTCTGACATAAACTGAGAAACCGAAAGAAGTCTAAGATTATCTTTAAATTGTAAGGCGGTAGGTCGCTTTTGCTTAAATCTTAGCAAGGAAAAAATGTTTTCCAAGCAATCCTGCGTAAATCTTGCAGTGTAAACCACTGTATACTGTTCAGTATATAGAAAATGGTATTGAAGCCGAAGAATTGAATTCGTACATAAAATTGAAGCTGTTTGCCATGGCTTCCACCGCTTTTTGATCCCAACTTTGCAATCAAAAATAAATGTACGGTACGTTCTTAGAAATGACACTGTTTGATTGTACACATTCAAATTTTGAAGACTCAAAGCAATATTAAACTGACGGGAAGCCATCAGTTTGAACCAACGCCACACTGTTTCAATCCAAAGTGCCGTGGTTAACAACTCTGTACGACCAGTTTCTTGACTCATAAAGCGCAATGCTGCTGCCACGTTGTGATTGACGAGCTTGTAGGAATTCGAAACTTTCATGGCATCCAGATTACTGCCGTTAAGGAAATCTACTTCCTTGAAAGTCAAGCGAGATGCCATTTTAAGCCCTTTACCTTTCTCAAAAAGAACAAGGTCCCTAAGATGATAAATGTCTGCTTCGTTCGCTATTAAGCCATTTTCATCAACAACCTGCTGTGAAAGAAAAATATACCTATTCTTCACCCAATCCTGAACACAGCTTTTAAAAACGTGAGTGGCGTCTGGTAAAATTTCAAACCAGTCCTGATAGGGTGCTGTAGTGCACAGCTTTCTAATACTTCGCCCTTCATGTGCTTTAGCCCAAAATCATTCCACATTTTAATGTTATTAGGGCCACAGTCCGATGTTGTGAAATTCACTTTAAGTCCGAGTGACTCAGCCCTGTAGATAATGTCCACAATCACTGATTTCAAAAATCCGTCTGGAATCGAATTTCCGGTGAAAAAATACGCGACGATTTGCTTCCATCGACTGTATACGCCAATCAGCATGAAAATTAAACCATGTGTTGCCCTTCCACTTTGGCCAGGAATAGTCACGTCACCGAAGTATTTTTTGTTGTTACAGCAATAGCAGAAACTTTCGTCGATTGACATTTCATCCAACACAAGACCGCAATCCCTTTCCGGCTTAGACATGCATTGAACCTTATTTTTTAGCAAAACAAAAACCTCTGTCAGAATTCCACTATCAAAATGCAGATTTTGAAGATACACTTGCTGCGTACGGATCGACGGAAACGGATAGTTCTTTTTGTCTCGAAGAAATTTATACCCTTTAGCTCCACATGCAAATCTTATTTCGAAGCTGTCAACAATTGATCGTTCAGTCCATTGTCGTACTCGCTTAACATCTCCTTGTAATAGCCGGACTTGTTCCGGATTGAACAGTTTCGAAGCAGCATCGCGGAAGGAATGATTCTTCGAACGTTGAAGCTTCTGACGAAGACGTTTCATGTTTTTCTGTTGCTGCTGATTTCTCTGCCGGAGCGTTTGAATCATTCGGATAAGTCTAAGAAATTGATAGAATACACAAAACGTAATTAAGTATAACTGCTCTAAACTATCCTACATGACTTGATTTCATTTATTTAAATTACCTGAGTTGGTTGCATTTCATAAGTCGTTCAGGCCTCGCGGATGTTTCATGTCGATCATTAGAGAATGCAGTAATTGTCGAACCTATGGTTTCGTTAGAGCTACTTGGTAGAACTTCATGTTGGGCGCTCGGATTATACACACCGCTATTCATCTCCTTACTCACCAAAGAAACCTGCACATAAAATTGAAATATTATAATCTTCAACAATAACTTGCAGTCTATATAATGGCACAAACTTGGTTGTCTCCGACATTTTCGCTTAAATTCGGAACATTCACATACTCTGGAATAGCTCCCAAGACGGTCAATATTTTTCCTCCTTCGGATGCAACATACAAATCACGTTCGTAGTTGAAATGGAGCTGAAATGTATTATTCAATAAACATTATTTGAATAGTAATAAATTATTTCAATACATACGCTACACAGCCGAGAGTTTGTAATCTGGAGGAAGCTGACAAAATTTCATCCATTTTTCCCTTATGGCAACGTCTTTGGGGAATCGGAAAAAGCTAACACTAGTTAGCGTGTTATCCTGCACATTCCCACCAAATTTCGCTATACACTTCATCTCGTTAACTATGGAATTCAATAACTTGTCGCGGAAAACAAAGCGGAAACAGAAACGAGTTCAAGGATTTTAATTGAAAAACAAAAGTCACTCGAAGTAAATACAATTCATCGGGTTGCCAAAACAAATAACAAAATATCACTCGGTAGCCGGGGCACCAGTTTGAATGATTTTCTCTCTGCGTGTCTCTATATTATAACATCGTCTCTGCCGTCAACCTGTCGAAACGTGTTTTACTTTTTCCAAACCTTCTTGTATTTTTGAACCATTAATAAATCGCCTTTGTGTCGCAGTAGTTCTTCACGTGTTTTTCCGTGCTGTCCGAATTTCCCCACAAACTCATATTGTACTGCTTACTGGAACCTGTACGGTCCGTCAGGTTATGGGCCCAGTTGCCGTGGCGGAAAAGTTCGGTTCGCGAGTGTAATTTCTCTGAGCAGAAAGTTCTGTGGTGTTTTGCCCCGAGCAAGGGTGAAGAGGAAGAACATTGCGAGTGATTGCTTCTCCAGGAGGAGAAAAGAAAATAAGAAGAAGAAGTGTTTCGAGCTTGCTTGAAGAGGGAAAAGGCATTCTGTTTTCTGTTGCATTCCCTAGCGCCCCGAGCAAACGAAGTTCGTGGAGTTGTTTTTTTTGTTTGCGTTCCTTTTTACAGTGAACGCGAGTGCAAAATGTCTGACGCGAGGTTTGTCGTTCCGAAGCTTTCGGGAACCAACTGGCAAACGTGGAAAATTCGACTTGAAATGTTGTTGTCCCGCGAGAACTTGTGGAGTGTCGTGTCCGAGGAACTGCCGGACGAAGATGACCGCGATGAAGAGTGGGAAAACAACGATCGCAAGGCAAAGGCGACGATTGTGTTGTTGTTAGAGGACAGCCAGTTGCCTCTGGTAAAGAAGTGCACGCATGCTCGGGATGCATTTACCGCTCTTTGTAAGTACCACGATAAAACGTCGCGATCAGTCCACGTTTCGCTCCTCAAGAAATTGTGTGCGATTAACCTTGTTGAGGGTGGAAATGTGGAGCAGCATTTGCTCGAAGTGGACGATTTGTTCGACCGGGAATGACCCTAGATAAAGACACGAAAGTATGTATGCTCTTGCGGAGCCTCCCGCGATCGTTTGATAGTTTGGTTTCTGCTCTGGATAGTAGGCCAGATGATGACATTACGTTGGAAGTGGTGAAGGCAAAATTGGATGATGAGTACGGTCGTCGTATGGAACGCGATGTGGGCGCGAGTGGTTCAAAGCCAGAAAAGGCTTTGCGTTCGGAAATGAACAAAGAAACGCGTAAGTGTCACTTCTGCAAGATGCCCGGGCATCTCCGGCGAAACTGCAGGAAGTATAAGGAGTCGGTGAAGAACGATAACAGTGGCTCGAGAAGCAAGAAAGAAGAAGCGGGAAAAGCCAAAACGGCCCACAGTGAAGTGCGGCACGTCGCGTTTACGGTCGATGGTGATTCTTGTTCGTGGCTCATTGACAGTGGGGCAAGTGCCCATATGACGAGTGATAGAGCGTTCTTCTCGGAACTGAACGAGTTCGCGGGCGGTTATATTACCATGGCCGACGGACAGAAGACGCAAATCCTCGGCGAAGGTCGCGGAGTACTGTACGGGTACGATGAAAGCGAGAATGTCGTTCGCATCGACATGAGTGGCGTGAAATTTGTTCCGGGTCTTGCGACTAGCCTCGTGTCGGTCGGTAAGCTAGCGCAAAAGAACCTGAGTGTGTGTTTCGGCAAAGAAAATGGCAAGATCGTTGAACACCGCGAACACCTACGTGTTGCTTGTACGGCGATGAAGGCAACCGAAAACCATCGAGAAAACTGCCAACACCAGTGGCATAGACGGCTCGGTCACCGTGATTGGAGTTCCACCAAGCGTATGCTGAAAGACGGTTTGGTCAACGGAATGAAGGTAAGCGACTGTGGATTGAAAATTATTTGTGAAATTTGTCTAGAGGGGAAGTCGGCACGAACGCCGTTTCCGGAGGTCGTCGAGCGGAAATCATGAAGGATTTTGGATATCGTGCATATGGATCTCTGCGGTCCCATGAAGAACGAGACACCGAGCGGGAATCGTTTCGTTATGCACGTTATTGACGACTTCAGTCGCTTCACCGTAACGTACCTACTCAAACACAAATCGGAGGCTGCAGCGAACATAAAGGATTATGTGCGTTGGGTGGAGAACCTATTTGGCCGCAAACCCGCCGTTGTACGCTCGGATGGAGGTGGCGAATTCGATAATAACGAGCTGAGGATGTTTTATCGTGAAGAAGGAATTAAGCCACAATTCACGACTCCCTATTCGCCTCAGCAAAACGGTGTGGCTGAGCGAAAGAATAGAACGATCACCGCGATGGCCGCCTGAATGCTGATCGACGCCTGGATCGACGCGGTACTGGGGAGAAGCCGTGCTTACAGCCACCTATCTCCAGAATCGAATGCTGTCAAGGTCGATTGAGAAGACGCCCTTCGAATTGTGGTGGGGGCGGAAGCCTGAATTGTCAAACTTGCGAATTTTTGGCAGTGAGGCATATGTACACGTTCCTGGGACGAAGCGTGCCAAAATGGACAGCAAGGCGCAAAAGTTGGTGTTCGTCGGGTACTCCATGGAGCACAAGGGGTACCGGTTCCTGGATCGAGAAACGGACTTGATAACAGTCAGCAGAGATGCTCGATTCTTGGAGTTGGGCAACGGTTTATCGAGCGTGGAGATTCCGCTGACTGCAAAGGAAGATCCCGAACCTTCACGAAGGGTTCTAAAACAGGAGGAGCAAGAAATCACTTTGCTGAAGGACGAGATATCGGAGGACCACGATCCGTTGAGCGAAGGGTCTGAATGCGAGGAATTGTACGAGGATGCTGAGTCTGCAAATGAAGATCAAGATGGTGTTCGGCGGTCTACTCGCTCAACCCGTGGCGTGAAACCGCAGCGACTCGGAGACTACGTACTGGAAAGTGTGATTGAAAAAGCGTCCTGTGCTTTAGAGGAACCTCGGGACTACGAAGAGGCTATGAAGGATCAGCAGTGGCGCAGTGCCATGGAAGAGGAGCTCAATGCCCACAAGCGAAATGGAACTTGGGACATCGTGTGCCTGCCGGAAGGACGGAAGGTCGTCGGATCCAAGTGGGTCTTTAAACTGAAGTGCAACGAGAAAGGTGAACCGATGAAGCACAAGGCCAGGATAGTAGCTCAAGGCTACACTCAGCGTGAAGGAGTTGACTTCAGCGACGTGTATGCGCCAGTAACGAGTCAAGTAACACTGCGTGCGTTTCTCGCTGTTGCCGCTAATAGGAATTTCTATGTCCACCATTTTGATGTTAAGGCTGCCTACCTCCACGGTTCACTCGACGAGGAAATCTTCTTGAGGCAACCTCCGGGGTTCGAGAAGAGAGACCAGAAGCAGTTGGTTTGCAGATTGAATCGAAGCATCTATGGCCTTCGACAATCGGCGAGGTGCTGGAACCGGCGGCTCAATGAAGTTCTTTCGAAGCTCGGATTCAAGGCGTCAGCAGCTGACCCATGTCTTTACGCGCGAGGAGACTGTGAGGCGTACTTGTTGGTCTACGTCGATGACATGCTGCTTGCGACGGCATCGGAGGATGAAATTGCCAGAATATTCAATAGCCTGAATGCGGTGTTTGATTTGACATCTTTAGGAGCTGTTCATCACTTCCTAGGACTTGAGGTACAACGGGGAAAAGGCGCTTTCAAAGTTCGTCTCGAGCAGTACATAGAGAAGCTCATCAACAGTCATGGTATGAGTGAAGCCAAGGGAGTAAGGTCACCTATGGATCCAGGCTATTTGAAATCCGCGGAAAACAGTGAAATATTTGAAGATGCCACCCAACATCGGAGTCTAGTAGGAGGTCTGTTGTATCTGGCAGTTGTCGCCCGTCCAGATATAGCCAATGCCGCAGCCATTCTCGGCAGGAAGTTTTGTGGACCAACTCACCGTGACTGCACTGCCGCGAAACGAGTGCTACGCTACCTGAAGCAAACTAGGGGTTACTTTCTGGTGGTTGGTGGCGATCCTGATCAACAACTGAATGGGTATTCGGACGCTGATTGGGCCGGTGACCCTGTCAATCGGCAATCAACGTCGGGAATGGTGTTCTTCTTCGGCGGTTCGGTAATTTCATGGGCGAGCCGGAAGCAAGGCAGTGTCACGCTCTCGTCCATGGAGGCCGAGTATGTGGCCTTGAGTGAGGCCTGCCAGGAGGCCCTCTGGTTAAGGAAGCTGCTTTGTGATCTCGGGCAACCTCAAGCGCCGCCAACGGTGATTCGCGAGGATAACCAAGGCTGTCTGTGCTTTGTGAAGTGTGAAAGGGCGAGTCGGAAATCTAAACACATTGACACCAGACATAAGTTCATCCAGCAGCTGTGTGCCAGAAAGGTTGTCGAACTCGTGTATTGCCCGACCGAAAGCATGACAGCAGATGTGATGACCAAGCCGTTAGGACCGACCAAACACATGCAGTATTGTGAAGCACTTGGACTGCAACAGTGATCACGAAGCTATTGTCCATTGAGGAGGAGTGTGGAGAGGCAATGCACCTAGCTTCGCATCAGCGCACCCCTTGTATTCTCTCCACATCTGTCTGTTTGCCTGACGCGGTGGGTGTAGAGAAACATTAGCAAGCAACCGTCAACCTGTCGAAACGTGTTTTACTTTTTCCAAACCTTCTTGTATTTTTGAACCATTAATAAATCGCCTTTGTGTCGCAGTAGTTCTTCACGTGTTTTTCCGTGCTGTCCGAATTTCCCCACAAACGCATATTGTACTGCCCGCATAACAAAAAACAATTGGCTATATAGTCAAAACTTTATTTCGAATCTAAGATATATAATCACATTTTATGTTACTGTTCTCGAATAGTTGATTCTCATTTTTACCATACAACCTCTACATTAACACATATTGTTAATGTATGTCATATTGTCATTGAACGGTTTTTATTGTCTGCACTCAGTATGGATTATATATCAACTTTTTAACATATAGTACAGCCGAAAATTTGTTCGTGAAAATTGCCATTTTTTTATGGTAACCTAACTTAACCGCCTATTCAGCATATTGTTATTTGGCCTTTGATCATCTGACATATTGTTAAAACTTTATAGGAGATAGTAAGTTTATAGTTGTCATCTATAAGGGTAAATGTCGTAATAATAACGGAAACGGTCGTCAACAATATAGAAAACGGTCCTGGAATAGTTCATGATTATGCGGGTGCTTACTGGAACCTGTACGGTCCGTCAGAAATACAGTCCAATTCAATTTCCTTAGGGCATATACAAGAAATTGCTTTTGGACGGATAGCATACAATTGTATTCAAAATTTGAGTAAAGTGACGCGAGAGTGTAGGACCTAATGCATTGTTTTGCTTGATTTAAATTTTTTTGACAGTTTGATACAAGCCGCTGTTTTATTTCAGTGTGTTGAAATAAAAACAAACGTTTTTTTATGGAGGAATCCAGGTTGAAAAAAGAAGAAGACACCGAGTGGTGATAAATCTGACAGCTCCCATGTTAAAGTATAGGACAAACATGTTAAAATGCTTCTAAAAAATTCAAATGAAATTCTAATTAAAACTACTCAATAAAGATATTTTCAGCAAAATAAAAAATAAATCAAAATAATGCCCCTATTTTGCAGTTTTGGATTTTTCTTACATCATACAACGAACCGCTTTTGATTAGAATATTTGAATTTATTAGAAACATGTTCGTCCCACCGACAAACCGACATGAATCTCAATCTTCACTATTGATCAAGAATCCATAACGACCTATTCAAATGTGCAGCGATCCCATCTGTCAAAACCTATAGAATAATTTTATCTAGACCAAATAAATATATCTATAATAGCTCAGACATGAACCTTCTTATCAAGTTCCCAAGCGATTTCGTGGATTCATTAAACGTTATCAGCGAACACGAAGATAGATGTCAGTAATAAAATTTGAACAGAAATATTAAGACATTCTCTATTGTCATTCATGTCGGTTTGTCGGTGTTCGTCCTATACTTTAACATGGGAGCTGTCAAATTTATCACCACTCGGTGTCTTCTTCTTTTTTCAACTTGGATTCCTCTATTTGTTTTCATACGCACGGGATTACACATTATGAATAGCTATTGTTTCACACGAGACTGTTCAGCATGTTATTTCTTCAAACATTACTTTTAAAACAAGTTTTAATTTTCTTTAGGAATGGTTTCGGTAATTCTACGTCGATCGCGGTGGGATACTGCGACGAAACTTGTTACGCCAGGAGACTAGACTAACTCTAAGACCAGTAGGTCCCATACAAAAACGATTTTTTTCTTGGCTCAGTCAGTACTAGCAAATCGGTTCCAAGCTCGGTCCCAAGCTTAATAATGCGCCCCTAATAATGAACTCACACGAACACACTCTCAAATATTCTGTCAAATTAACACAGTAAATCAAAACGCGCAAATATGTATAACAAGGTGCTGGCTTCAAGGTGTAATTCGGACCAAGGGGTTCTACAACAGTGAACCAGTTTCAAATCGCTAGTTGCATATTGATTGTTGGTCCCATACTCAATAATGCGCCCCTAATAATGAACTCACATGAACACGCTCTCAAATATTCTGCCAAAATAACACAGCAAATCAAAACAAAGGCGCAAATATGTATAACAAAGTGCTGGCTTCAAGGTGTAATTCGGACCAAGGGGTTCTACAACAGTGAACCAATTTCAAATCGTTAGTTGCATATTGATTGTTGGTTTTATGTTAGCCGGCAACTTTTGAACTAACTCTTGAAGTAGAGCCGGGTTTGAAAGGTGATCACAAAGGTGTTGCATCAAATTCTTTACCGACATTCCAAAATCGATTATAGTTTCTATTTATCTGGTTTTGCAGCTGGTGTCTCCAGGACATTCCGAATCAGCTTATTGATGATTATTTCCGGACGGCCGAATAGAGTTCGAAGTGTCTCTTTTACATCCGGAACTGATTCGGCGGACAGCAAATAGTGTTGCACTGACTTGAGTGCGTTGCTCTTTAGGCATCGTTGCAAACGTGCGAGGTTGACCACGTTATTGAAGCCACTGAAGAATGATGACAGCTACTATAAAAAAATCGGCCACTTTTCAAGATCATCTGAGAAGTCTGGTAAGTCACGTGGTATTACTTGCCGGGCAGCCAGTTGTTCTGGCGAAGGTCTCCTAATATTAGGCTCTTCCGGATTCCTTAGAGGTGCAAATGGGTGTTGGTTTATGGGAGGGTTGCCTCCAACTCCGTTATCGTTTGACCGCGTGGCTGCCCATCTTGCAGGAAGCGGGGATCTGGCTGGTTTATGCGGGGGCGTAGAGGTAGTAATGGATTACCATTTATATTTTTACTATCTTGACCCTTATGCGATAGAGGCAGCCAGGTACACTTGTACGCTTGTACTGTGACTAAGATTATTTTAATCAACTCGTGGGTTGCTCGGTTTTTCTGGATGATTCTGCTCATTGCGATTTAGAAGAGGTGGATTTACAACATGGTAACATTCTGTGGGAATCTTTTTAGGTATTGCTCATTTCAATACATCGGAACGCGGACGCGATTCCGTAGGGACAGCAACCGCATTTTTCGTAGTTCAGCCTCCATGAGAGCTTCGAGCGTAGCCGGTTGGCTTGGTTGACCTTGTTCCAGCATAGGATTCTTCAAGAACTGCTGAGTCGAGTTATCAACTGGCAACGCTCCTACGTTGGTAGCTTCGTCATGCAAGCCCTGCTCTTTTATTCCATCTTTTTTTAGACGGATTTCCGTTACCGTCGTGCAGAGTAGTAGGAAGCTTCGTGGTATCGAGAGATAGGGTAGGTATATGTAGGTTTTATATGGTACAGCAACTGTTCGCTAACTGGGTGCTGTTCAACTGGGCTGCTTTTTAACTGGGCGCTCGCTAACTGGGCTATAGCCCAGTTAAAAAGCAAATAAACATCAAGAATCAGCGTTCGACATCTTGTTGTCAAAATTCGAAAGGGGCATGTGAAAGGCATATAAGGTTCGTGGAGGAGTGAAAAATTGTTAAATTGCACGAAATGGAGTTGTAATCCCATACAAAATATTTTGAACAATTGGGTTCACAATATGCTACAACGCAATAACGTACAAAGCATAAAAACATTATGTAGTTTATGTATTGCGCAATGAAATATGACAACCGAAATCAGATCGAAAGCCCCCTCGAAAATTATTTACATCTGAAATGTCAGCCCAGTTATCGAGCAGCATCCGCTAACTGGGCTGTGCACTTAGCCCAGTTAGCGAACAGTTACTGTATTATAATTACCAAAATTTGTTAGAAAAAGTATTTACCCGTGGATTGGATCTAAGGAGTTTGAACGACAGTATCCCACACTAACATCAAATTTTCACGACTCGGCAATTGCTTTTGGTATGTCGTGTGTATGACTTGACCAGACATAATCTTTTCATCAATTTCGAATAAGCTTACGGCTTAGAACATGGGACAATTATGCTTATAACGGCAGTTTAGTCGTCTACGGTCCCGACACATGGAAAATGCTCGTGGAGGATCACGGTGTGGATTGTGGTGTCTTTGAATATTGCGAAAGATCTTCGGTGAAGTGCAGATGGAAGGCGGATCCTACAGGAGGTGATTGAACAACGAATTGCAACAATTTCTGTGAGAACCTACCATTGTTCCCACCAATACAATCGGTCGACTACGGTAGGCTGGGTATATCGTACGAATGTTGGACGACAGCCCAGTTAAAATAATTCTCGATAACGATTCGATGGACACAAGAAGAAGAGGTGTGCAACGAGTAAGGTGGATCAATCAAGCCAAAGGCGACCAGCGGAGGCTGGCGAAGTGTAGCCAAAGACTAAATGGCGACAATATCTGTGCACAGCAGAGGCCATATTGGCCCTAACCTTATTGGTGCGGTAAGTAAATGGAACTTTTAACCTGTTATTTGTTATGAAGCGTAGTTGATGTAGATGAGTAAAAAAATGTGTGATCACTGAACTGTATAAGAAAGAAGCAACCGTTCCAATACCGCATTCGACCCATGCTTAGTTTGACGATGAAATTTCGAACTTATGTAAAAAGGAACTTATAGTGAAATAAAAGTTTTGTTGATCGTTAAAGCTGTTTTATTCAGTTTCGCACGCATCTTCTCGCGTTAGTGTCTATTTATGCACTTTTTTATTTGTTCGTTTCGTTTTTAAATAAAGTGCATTGTAGTGTTGTTTTCTATGAATATAGTACATTGAAATAAATAGCACTTATCTAATTTACCTACTATGTATTTATTAAGGTTTCTTAGTAATCTTTTTATATTTTTCCCGTAAATTTGAATTGAAGTTTTTGAAATCTATGGAACATTCAATTTTTTTACTATATTCAAAAATAATTTTATCAAGTACTGCTTTGGTATCTGGATTTTCCCTGAGTTCTTCTTCTAGGTGTTCGTATAGATTATCTGCAAATTGCTCCCATTCGTCGGAGTCGTCATCATAATCTATTTCATAAAATTGTTTTGCCTGTTGGATAACATTGAGAGTAGCGTGCGTTGGGGAGTCTTTTGGAATGAATTTAATAAACATATCGACAGCCACTTTATCATTGAGAAAGCTGTGGACGTCCTTGCTTATCAGTTCTTTGAGACGGTCCTCGGATAAGGCGTTGCAGCCGCAAATACATTTGATGCATTTGACAACCTGGAAAGAGAATGATTTATAATTAATGAAGGATTTTCAGTGCTGATGTGATTTGCAATAGAAAAATATTTGAATATAGTTATGATTGGTATATTTTTGTTCTTAAAACATCAATAATTATAAACATAGGGTAACGGGATATAATGTTAGCCTAGCTCCTTGGTTCGGCCTATGTACCAAATATGTCTTAATTTTTCGGTAATCAACAAAATCATGTTGCTATTAGCATGACCGATTTATTTCAAAGCAATAGAGACATAATTAATCAATTTATAGTTGTTCACTTCCGCGTAGTTTTCGATTTCCTTGACTTTTTAGACACCATGACTTTACTGATTAAGCTGAACAGATTATGTATATGATCTTCGAATGATCTTGTTGAAATGCTATGATATAAGCTGTGCTTTATCTGTTAGAGACCATTATCTGTGCTATACTATAAACCCAATGTTGTATACTTGCAAATTAGTGTGTAACACTTGTTTACCTCTTGATTCTCTGCTGTACTGTACTTTTCTTTCACTTCCAAATAAAACCTTAACCATCACGGACGTACAAGTTATAACTGCGCGTTTTTCTCTCTACAATAGGTTATGTGCCCTTACGCGGAAGTTTTTTCGTAGTGCGAAAAAGTGTTTTTTTTGGTTCGCGGGTGGCAAAATGCCAGGAAACGAGTCTGGAAACTCGACTGGCGGCTCAAGCGGAGGAAATGCAGCACCAGTTGGAGGAGCTGGCACGGTAGTCCACAACATTTCGAGTCTTCCGGGAATCGAGCGGCTCACTGGTCGTGATAACTGGCCCACGTGGAAGTTTGCGGTGCAAACGTATTTGGAGCTGGAGGATCTTTGGAGCGCTGTGAAACCGGAGAAGAATGAGGACGGAGCCGACAAGGCAGTTGACGCCGCTTCCGATCGCCGAGCGAGAGCGAAAATCATTTTGCTGCTCGACCCCGTAAACTATGTGCACGTGAAGGAGGCCAAATCAGCCAAGGAAGTTTGGGCGAAACTTGAAAGTGCTTTCGACGACACAGGATTGACAAGAAGGGTTGGATTGCTGCACAAGTTGGTAAAAACTGAGCTATCCGCTTGCTCGTCGATGGACGATTACGTCAACCGAATTGTCACGACCGCACACCAACTGAATGGAATTAATTTCCCAATTTCGGATGATTGGATAGGGACGTTGCTGCTAGCCGGTCTTCCCGAAGAATATCGCCCCATGATAATGGCTCTAGAAAACTCGGGGACGCCGATCACTGGGGATGCAATTAAGACGAAGCTGCTGCAGGAGGTAAAATTTTCGGCGGAGGACGCTGCATTGCTTGCAAGCCAAAGGGCGGGAGCAGTGAGACGCAGCGGAGCTGGAAACTTCAAGCAGAAGAATGAAACGAAGAGTAATCCCCCGAAAGGACCAAAATGCCGAAAGTGCCACAAGTTTGGACACATCGCTCGGGACTGCAGGAGTGTTGCGAGAGAGGATGCTTTCTGTGCGGTGCTGTCAACTTTTTCATCGTCGAAGGCATCTGACTGGTTCATCGATTCGGGTGCAAGTGTGCATATGACGAACAATCCGGGATTTCTGGAGATTTGAAGCCAGCGACCGGATCTGTTGTTGCTGCTAACGGAAGCGGGATGAAGGTAACGGCAACTGGCTCGGCCAGGTTGAAGCCGACATGTCAGGAGAGTTGCATTCCTGTTCATGATGTTCAACTGATCCCGGACCTTTCGGTCAATCTACTTTCCGTCAACCAAATCGTCAAGAAGGGATACACGGTCGTGTTCACCGACGCTGGATGTAAGATTCTGAACAGCGACGGCAAAACCGTGGTCACAGGTAGCCACGAGAACGAGCTATTTCCCCTCAAGCAGCGGCAGCCGGATGTGAAGAATGCTTTGGCCTGCTCACCTGCAACCAGCGCGAAGGTTTGGCACCAGCGTCTGGGGCATTTGAACCTCAAGAGTGTTCGGAAATTGGCCAACGGATTGGCGGATGGAATCGCAATCAACAACACGAATACGGGAGACTGCTAGGTGTGTTCAATGGGAAACATTGACGGCACCCCTTTAGTAAGGAAGGTTCACGTGCAGTGGGCATGCTCGATGTGGTGCACACTGACATTTGCGGGCCCATGGAGGTGAAATCTCTCGGAGGAAGCAGGTATTATATCGTCTTTGTGGACGACAAATCTCGGAGGATGTGGACGTATTTCCTCAAAACGAAATCGGAAGCCGAAGTTTTGAGAACCTTCAAGGAGTTCCATGTGATGGTCGAGCGACAATCCGAACGGAAGATCAAGGTACTTCGCAGCGATAACGGGAAGGAATACGTGAATAAGGGCTTCGAGAACTACTTGAAGCAACACGGCATTCAACACCAGAAGACTACTGCATACACTCCGGAGCAGAATGGTATGGCGGAGCGCGCGAACCGTTCAATTGTTGAACGCGCCCGATGCTTACTTTTCGAAGCAGGACTAGCGAAGACATTCTGGGCTGAGGCTGTACACACATCCATCTATCTGCTTAACCGGTCCCCTACACAAGGTCACGATTCCACTCCTGAGCAAGTCTGGTCCGGAAAGAAACCCAACGTGTCCCATCTTCAGATCTTCGGCACCAAGGCGATGGTGCAAATACCCAAGCAACGGCGAAAGAAGTGGGATCCCAAGTCACGGGAATGCATTTTCATTGGGTACGACGACAACACGAAAGGATATCGGCTCTACGATCCGCAGTCGTGTAAAGTGTTCACCAGTCGAGAGGTCTGCTTCATCGATGAAGGTTCAGCAAGCCCACCGGTTGAAAAGCAACGTCAAATCTTGGTTCCGCTAGACTTCGAGTTCGTCTCTTCATCGCCAACCACAAGTGATTCGAGCAACCGCTTGGTCGAGAGTGCCGAGAGCAAAGACACTGAGGACGACATCTTTGCGGATTGCGACAGCGGCGACGAAGAAGAGTTCAATGGTTTCGAAGACGTGACTCCTGTGCTCTCACCGCGCAAAACTTCAAATCCACCTCAGTCACAGGTGTTGAGGCGTAGCGGTCGGGAGCACAAAATCCCAGGCAAGTACAATGAATTTCAATTGTCGTACAAAGGTCTGCCGCATTCCAAACCTTTACAGGAAGCTGATACGAACGAGGACGAACCGGTTACGCCGGTGCAGCTCACGCCCCAGGAGCAGTTTAGTGGGATCGCAACCGCGATCGACACGGACGTAGCTAGGGATCCATTGGCAAATGGTGACCCGGTCACACATCAAGAGGCGCTGTCGCGGGATGACGCGGCACTCTGGAAGCGAGCGATGCTTGAGGAGTACGATGCGCTCATGGCAAACGACACCTGGACCCTGACCGAGCTGCCCGAAGGTAGGAAACCGATTAAATGTAAATGGGTCTATAAGACCAAGCACGACGCAAACGGCAACGTAGACCGACACAAAGCCCGCCTAGTAGTAAAGGGCTTCTCGCAGCGAGAGGGGGTGGACTATAACGAGACATATTCACCCGTAGTCCGTCATAGCTCTCTGCGATACCTTTTCACCTTGTCTGCCCGGTATGGATTGTCCATTGAGCAGATGGATGCAACAACGGCCTTCCTCCAGGGAGAGTTGTCGGAGGAGATTTACATGGACCAGCCACCGTGTTTCCAAAGGCCTGATCAACCAAGACTGGTTTGCCGTTTGAATAAAGCCCTCTACGGACTTAAACAGTCCAGTCGCGTTTGGAACGCTAAACTTGATGCGGCGCTGCGTAGATTTGGGATGACTCCTTCGAAGTTCGACCCATGTCTCTACTATCGCATCGAAGGCAACCGGATGATATTCATTGCGATCTACGTCGATGACGTGATCATCTTTTCCAATCGACATCAAGATGAAGCTGAACAACACGTTTCGCATGAAGGACTTGGGACCTGCTAGTTCGTGCCTTGGAATGCGGATTACTCGGGATAACGATGCTGTAGCTCTAGATCAAGAGGCTTACATCGAGTCGGTGCTCTACCGATTCAACATGGAAAAGGCGAAGGCAGTGTCGACCCCGATGAATTCCAGCTTGAAGCTGACTAAGGAAATGGCTCCGCAGTCCGCGGATGAAGTTGCGAAGATGAAAGGTGTTCCGTACCAGGAAGCTGTAGGCAGTCTGATGTATCTGGCGCAGTGCACCAGACCCGACGTCCTCTTCGCAGTCAACCAGCTAAGTCGCTTCAATACAAATCCGGGACCCAAGCACTGGGAAGCAGTAAAACACCTGTTTCGATACCTGCGTGGTACGTCGAAACTGAGGCTGCGATACACCAAGGAAGTAATGCCGATTTGATTGGTTACTCTGACGCTAACTGGGCGTCGGACTTGGATGACCGGAAATCAACCAGCGGCTACATTTTCATGCTGCAAGGCGGTGCAGTGTCATGGTGTTGCAAGCGGCAACCCACCGTAGCCTATCGACATGCGAGGCCGAGTATATGGCCCTATCTGCCGCCGTACAGGAAGCCATGTGGTGGCGTGGCTTGATGAAACAACTGGGACGGAATCAAACCATCGAGATTTGCTGTGACAATCAGAGCACTATCTGTATTGCCAAAAATGGAGGCTATACACCGCGTACAAAGCATATCGACATACGCCATCATTTTGTACGCGATGCCCTCGACCAGAACATCGTAAGGCTGAGCTACGTAAGCACCGATCAACAGGTTGCGGATGGTCTGACAAAGGCACTTGACCGAATCAAGCTAGGACGCAACCGAGCTGCTATGGGGGTGGACGCATCAGCTTAAGCGGGGGTGTTGAAATGCTATGATATAAGCTGTGCTTTATCTGTTAGAGACCATTATCTGTGCTATACTATAAACCCAATGTTGTATACTTGCAAATTAGTGTGTAACACTTGTTTACCTCTTGATTCTCTGCTGTACTGTACTTTTCTTTCACTTCCAAATAAAACCTTAACCATCACGGACGTACAAGTTATAACTGCGCGTTTTTCTCTCTACAATAGATCTAAATTCACCGAAATCGAACCTTTAAACCGAATAATGCAGCCAAGATGTACAGAATATAGTCACATGTTATAAACTAACAGGTCACATTTGTAAGATAACATTGATTTAACAAGCAAACGGTGGACCCAATGTTGGGGACATATTTTTTTCTATGTTCCCAATTATGGCCTGTTGTATGAAAAGCGTAGTGAAAATGTTGTTATTGGTAACATTTACAATACAAATGTTTGATTTCCGGTTGAATGTTGTTCATATGGCTCATTTTAACACAAATTAGAGGAACAAAATCTGTGTAGAGTTAATTATAATGTTTTGATTGTCAAATGACCGCTAGAACATATGTACAAAATACTTAAGTGTTTCTTAGCAGTTTAAGTATAGTTACAGTTTAAGTATAGTTTGATGAATACAGCTGGGAACGCCTTGAATCAGAAAAGCAGGTAGAAACCCGTACAAAGATCGCATTTTATAAAAATCAATCGAATGGGACGAACTTGCATCCATGATAAGACCCAAATTGGTACCCATAGACCGACATTACATCCACATCCCTTCGAAAGTTTCTGACTTTATAAAACGAGTTGTGTAGCTTTTCACGATACATACTACTAGATGGCTTATTAAACATATCTTAGAAAATGTATAGCTAGTTAAATTTTGTTTCCAGCTCAAATACTTAATGAGTTACAATGAAAAATGTAATCGATTGTTGCATATTAGGCTAAGTCAAGGGACACATACCCTATATAAACATTTATACGTTGCGGATGCGTTTGCGTGAATTTGACAGTTTTCTACAGCATTTTTGAACGCAATGATTAGAATCAACATTACTTGTGAACTATATCAAAACACGCATTGTTTTAGTTTAATGCATTCATATATCTGCAGCGCAAGTATCGCCATAGCTGTCAGTTTCCAAGAAAATGGGTTCGCATCGTTCATTCAACTTTTCAATTGCGTGAGACATTGATGCCGGTACAATTGTAACCATCCCGTGAATTGCCACGCCTCCAGATTTCAAATTCTTCCTCTTGTATTTAGCGACCGGGATAGTATGCGGGAAGTATCCTTTTCATCGTGTAGGGCATTTTCCCTCAAATTTTGGACGTTTTATTGGACGAACGCACATTTTTGACCATATTTACATTTAAAACTATGGCGATAATTGGTGCAGTATTCCAGCTATGGCGAACGTAATTAATAATATAAAAACAAAGTTTTGGCTCAGTTTCCATATTTTTCATTTAAAATACGCATTGAAAGCTTTCATTTGACGTATTGTGATAGCATAATAACCATTGAATTATAGTATGCCATGATCTAGACTAGAATAAAAGCTTCATTCTGTATTACACTACCAATCCTACTAGACGTACAGTCGCATTTATCCAATAGGTTATGTGCCCAGGCCGTTACTATAGGATACGACTCTGTTAGTGAAAAAATAGGTAAAATAGTTCTGGATCAAACGCGACTCAAGCTGGAAAGTTGAGACACCCAGCTTTGAGCCTTGGCATCGGAGGTTATGCCATATGTCGGTGGGAAGCACGAAGCGACTTGGTGGTATGGCAAGTGGATTTGAATTCAGTGTGGCTGGTTCTACGCAGTGTGTACCATGCATACAAGGCGAGCATCATGATTATATTATGAGTTGCAGTGCCGCAGTCAAAAATCCTCCACAGTTTTCCGAATCAAATCAAGATTGCGAGGATCCTAATACAGGCATTCAGTTGGTGTTTGATGAACCACATACGTTTCAAGAGGTGATTTGCAGTAATAACAGTGACCGGTGGAAGGAGGCAATGTAATCGGAATATGACGCCTTGCAGGAAAATTGCACGTCGGATCTGACGAGTGTACCAGCTGGACGTAAGGATTTACGGCCAAAGCGGGTATACAAGATCAAAACCACCTTGGATGGTTCGGTGGAGAGGTTAAAAACCATATTAGTCATCAGGGGTTGGCTTTGTGCACAAATTACGTGCACCTGTAGTTCGATATGCCACTGTTCGCTACCTCATGTATCTAGAAGCTAGAATGAACCTGAAAGTACAGCAGATGGATGCGGTGACGGCGTTCCTGCAGGGAGAGATAGAAGAGCAGGAAATATTTATGGAACAACCTGAAGGATTCGTGAATCAGCAGGCAGCAACGAAAGTTTACAAGCTGAGGAAGGCTTTGTACGGGCTCAAACAAACCAGAGTTTGGAATTTGAAGCTGGACACCGAGCTGAAACCTTCAATTGTTTCAGGCTGAAACAAATGTCCTGATAGTAGCAGTTTACGTAGATGATCTGCTTATTTTTTCGAACAACGTGCGGTGGGAGGAGAATTTGAAGAAGCAGCTAACCAAGAAGTTTAAAATGAAGGACTTGGGGCTAGCCAACAAAGTTCTCGGAACTCGTGTAACCAGAGAGGATGGCGTAGTAAGGCTGGATCAAGGGCAGTACATTAATGATCTTTTGCAACGGTACTATTGCATGCAACATTGTGACAACGTCAGCGGATCCAGGGCAGAAACTAAACAAGCAAATAGGTCCTAAGTCAGAAGAATAGCGGAAACAGATGGAGAAGGTTCCATTCCGAGAACTGGTGGGCGGTTTGCAATATTTGGCGCAAGGAACTCGTCCAGATATTAGTTTTGCTGTAAATGCTGCAAGCCATTTCTGCAACGACCCTGGAAAATCTCACTGGACAGCGGCGAAACGAATTCTTCATTATTTGAACGGAACGAAACAAATGAAATTGACGTACAACGGACGAGGTGATGGAAACTTCGTAGGCTATTGCGATGCGGATTGGGGCAATTACACCGAAACCTGTCGGTGTACCACTGGATAAGTGTTCATGCAATCTGGAGGACCAATTGCCTGGAATTGTCGCAAGCAGTCATCTGCCACACAGGAAGCCATTTGGTGGAGAGGTTTTCGACAGGAACTGTCAGGATGCGCAGAATCTATAACTATCTTCTTCGATATTCAGAGTGCTATTCACATGGCGGGAAAATAAATCGTTTACTTTTCGAAAAGCAAACATATTGACATTCGATATCACTTTGTAAGGTAGCATATTGAAGAGAAACAAATCCAACTGGAACATGGTAGTGCTGAGCATCGAGCAGCGGACCTGCTAACCAAGGCACTACCGATCAACAAGTTTGAAGACGGACGGAAGGCCCTCGGAATCAGATACATTCATGGTTAAGGGGGAATGATAGAATAATAACCATTGAATTATAATATGCCATGATCTAGACTAGAATGAAAACTTAATTCTGTATAACACTACCAAACCTACTAGATGTACAGTCGTATTTATTCAATATATTGAAAGTGGGATTTTCCCAGAATTTTTAAACATAGTTCTTAGCAAGTATAGATTACCCCTTTTCTTCTTGCTACTTCCTACTTTGCTTGTCACACAGGAAATTTTATTGATGCAAATTGGTTATTCACTTTTGATTATTTTTTTCAAATTGATTATTTTGTTACGTAACGGTTTTAAAACCCTCCCTCCCCCATATGTCACAATAAGTAACGGTTACTCACCGCCCTCCCCCCCTCCCTCCCTTCATGCGTTACGTAATTTGTGCACAAAGCCTAACGCTAACAACTGCTACCGATTCAAAAATTTACACGAAGTTATCGATCAGTTTTTGTTTGCTTAAACGTCTGTCTGCGTCTTAACTGACGATCGAAGGCAAGTGAGTGAAATAAAAGGTGTTCCGTACAGTGTTAAGGATCACAAGCGAGTTGTTGCTGTTTTCAAATGTAAGCCAAATATTTCTATTCGGGATGTCGCGTAAAAACTGCACCTGAAAGAAAGAGCTGGCATAGTTCGATATGTGACAATCGATGAAAACGAGTTTGAGTAAATAATTGATATGCAATCCTTTTCCAACATTCGGCTCAACTTTTCAGGAGGCCCTAAGTTAAAATCAGAGACATTGCTTTTTTTTTATTTTTCTTTCCTTAAAAACTATTTTTTTAACATTTTTATCTTGCATGCTAGAGACTACCAATCTTTGAACTATTTTATTATGGCGCCGTAATGAACGAGACAACAAGAAAGTCTCCCAATGTAACTTCGGTGCCCATGAAAATTACTAATTCCTGTGGATCCCCTCATTTTCACTTTCAGTTTAAATACAGCAACAACCTGATTATCTTAAACTTTCTGAAGGTTGCCGTTATTCGACTTGAAGGATTCTATGAGATGCAATAATTTTATGCAGACCGGCCCTATTTCAATGACTACCTAAATGATTGTTCATTAAATTGCTGTAAAGCTGTTGACGGGAACATTGATTAAATTTTCTTATTTGTGCTGCTTGCTAAAGAGTGGTGTATTCGGCGAAGCATTGAAGGGTGCCAAAGACTGTTGGTACTATTCGCTGTCAGAATAATTTTTATAATCCCTGCCTAATAAAATCCGATTCCAACGTATAATACATTGAAGTATTTCGTTCTGAATACAGTCTAGACCCATAGGCGTTATTCCGCCTTTACCCTATAATTGCTCATGGCTGTCACTTCTCATTCCTACCTCTTTGTTAATTCCCTCCGTAGTCAAAAACGGTAGAGTAATGATCTATGATCGTGAATTTCAATCATTATGAATTACTGCGTGCAGATGACGCGTATTAGACAAATAGACAGACAGCAGCATAAGAAACGGGGAGAAACAGCGAGCCCGATGAAGCATGGCATGAAACGACGAGGTGCGGGACGTATTTAATGCCTTTAGCAGGCAAGTCTTCGTGATCGTAGCTTCGAAGAACTCGAAAAGCATGACTAGAGTAAATGTGCTTAGGTACATTGAAGACTTGAAGGTATGTTATCGGCATGATTTCATCGCTAGTGATTAATGGATCCAAGTGCGTATACCAAGTTACAGTGTTTATTTTTGGGATTTTTTTTTGTTCCAAATTCAAATCAATTTACATTCTTATTTTAACCTAGAAAAATTAAGGTGTTCTAATTAGTTGTAAATACCATCGAATCTTATTATTCCTTTTAGCAGTACCAGCAGACCTAAATTCAATTATAAACGGAAATGATTGTGCACTGATATTTTTCAAACAACTTTACTGATCTCAATCAACGATTGTGTTAAAGTTTCTATATTCGAGATCGCAGATTAGTAGAAAACTAAAACAAGCTATAGATTGTACTCGAAAAAAATGTAACATTTTCTTATCTGTATAATCCGAAAAGTGTCTTCTTCCAATTTGCTTACAGGTGTGTCTGTTCATTGTGTAAAATCATTTTTTGGTTATACTACAAGCTTTTAGATTGAATATGGCGTCAAAAGTGCGAAAAGCAACTATGTGCGGTCGCAATGAAAATCCCGATCTGTCAGTAAGAAAACTTGCAAAAAAGCTTGGTTTTCCTGCAAGCTCTGTCCATAAAGTTCTTAAATCTTTCGATACACGTTTGACAACAGCCAGGAAGGCTGGGAGCGGAACAAAAACGGATCTCAGGAACTACCAAAAGGACGCGAAAGTGAAGCAAATATTGCAGAAGAGACCAGATCTTTCGGTACGTACTGTGGCTAGAAGAATAAAAATATCCCCAACTTTCGCGCATACTTCCAAGTACCGGCAAAGTATGAAGTCGTTCAAGGTGAAAACTGTACCGAACCGTAATGATAAACAGAATGTGATGGCTAAAACCCGGGTTCGCAAGTTGTATCGCGAATATTTGACAAAGTTTTCCTGCGTGATAATGGTCGATGAAACTTAACTATGTGCTGGAAGACTTTAAGTAGCTTCCCGGAATGTCTTCTTATACTGCCATGCAACGAAATGGCGTAGAGAAGCATTTCAAGACGAAGAAAAAGGCCAAGTTTCCCAAAAAATATTTGGTTTGACAGGCAATATGCAGCTGTGGTCGAGCAAGTCAAACCTTCATCACTACCTGAACGGTAAACAAGGGAATATACCGTGAAGAATGCCTAAATAAGCGATTGTTACCATTCCTACGCAACCATGACGCGCTCTTGCTATTCTGGCCTGATTTGGCATCTTGTCACTATGCCATAGATGTTTTCGAATGGTATACAGCGAATGTAGTCCACGTTGTACCGAATGTGGCGAATCCACCTAACTGCCCGAAGTTGTGACCTATCAAGCGGTATTCAGCTCTCATGAAGAGAGAACTCTCTCAAACAACAAGCTACAACTATAAAAAATACTCAAAAATCTAGGACAAATGCTGCTAAATCGGTTGCAGAGAAGTCTGCACAGACCCTAATAGCTTGAGTAAACTCTAAAGTTCGTAATTTCTTCATGCAGCTTAATTATGTCACTGTAATTAGTTTTAAAATGACTAATAATTTACAATTAAATTAATAAAACATGCATCTTGGATTGAACTATCAGCAAATTTGTTTTATTCCATATTTTATCTGTTCAGATTTTGTCGTGAACAGGCCTTACTACTCGCACCCTGAATATATTCTACCGGTTTGCATTTTTTGTTGATTCCAGACAGCGTCTCATATTTTTGATTTTTTTTATTTGTTGTTCTTCGTCTCGAATTTAAAAAAAAAACACGAAGCTGGCGAGAAGGTGCATGAAAATTGATGTTTTGCAACAGCGCCGGGCAATCCACACCACCTTCAACAATGTCAAAAACAAATAACTTCTGTAGGTTAGTACGTCTGTGCATTAAAGTTTCTAAATCGATCAGTCTACAACGACTCGGATAGTCAGGTAGATTTGCTGGGTCATTCCACGGAAGTTGACGTAGAGCATACCGTACAAAATTGCGTTGAACCCTTTCCATCCGGATGATCTGAACTGAGTGATAAGGCCACCACACGCTAACAGCATACTCCATGATGCTACGAACGATCGAACAGTACAGCGCCTTGAGAGCATAAATATCGGTGAAACCACTTGTATTGCGACGAATAAATCCCAGTGCTGCGAAGGCCTTTGCGGTAGTTGTGCTAATATGCTCATTGAACCGGAGTTTTGTATCTACCTTAACCCCTAGGTCGCGAATTGCTTAAACACGTTCTATAGCTTTTGAGCTGATGGAGTAATCAAACTCTGTTCGGGATTGCCGACGGGTAAACGAAATAACTTTGCACTTCTTGATGTTCAGTTCCATTCCATTCTCAGAACACCACAACAAAATCTCGCCGATGTCGGCCTGAAGAGCGCAACTATCGAGATGCGATGATATAAACTTGTAGATTTTTGGATCGTCAGCGTGATTTCAGTCGAAAGCTTAACTCATTCACGAACAATATAAAAATCAGTAGTCCTAGAACGCTTCCATGCGGTACACCTGCCGTGACGGAGAAGACGCGTGACCGACTACCGTTTAATTTGACGAAAGCGTTCCGACCAGATAAGTAAGAGAGCAACCACTTTGTGATCCAATCTGGAAAGCCCAGATACTTCAGCTTGTCAATTGCAAGGGTGCACACTACCAAAACGTCATGTAAATTTCTGTCCTCTGAGACAGACACATGCAAGCGTCCTTTAGCAAATAAGAATGAGTTTAAAGTTTCGTCGAATTACGTATGTGTCAGTTTCAGGAGACTAATTTTTACATGAAATCTTCTTTTACGTTCCCTGACTTTTAACAAACATGAATTACGTCTCGAGTAAAATTCACAATTTCTAAGTGTGTGTGTGAGGAACCTTGTCGATCGCTTTTGAAAAACCAAATTATACGGCATCAACTTGGTGATGATTCTCAATTTCCGTTGATAGGAAATTTACGTAAGACATCAGATTCGTTGTCGTGGATCGCTTCTTAACAAAACCATGTTAAAATTCAGAAATCAGCGGTTAAGATACAGCGTAAAGAGTTTTGTGAACCAATTGTTCAAACACATTGGCCATACAGCATAAAATCGAAACACCTCTGTAATTTTCAACAGCATGTTTGTTACCAGCTTTGAAAATCGGAGTGATTGATACTAACTTCCACGCTTCGGGAAAAGTACCTGAGTGATCTGTTAAAAATAGTCGTCAAAGGCATCAGCAGTGAGTCAGCACATTCTCTTAAAAACAACGGCGGTATCTTGTCTGTGCCCGACCCTTTTGACACATCCAACTTTTCCAGGGCTGACAAAGCTTCATGTTGGCTCACAACTAGAGCAGGACAATTCAAATTGAAAGCAGGACAGGATTTAAGACTGTCAGCGGAAAAAGTTGGTGACGTTTGAGTGTGTACATTTTCGAATAAATCGGCAAACAGATTAGCTAGCTCGTGAGGTGAATTGGCCGAAGTTTCTTTAAAAGGCATGTCGGTAGGGATCCGGTTAGATTGCTTACGGCTTCGAATATATGACCAAAAGGATGACGGGTTCTGCTTAGCACTCTGCTCCAATCGTCTTATATAGCAACGAAAAGCAGCGTCCTGGAAATTGGCGTATTGGGTTACGAGCGACTTTAGATTGATCCGGTTCACAGTAGTCCGTGATTGAGAATAGCTTTTACGAGCTTTTCGCACAATGTTACGGAGATGCTGCAACTCAGTTGTCCACCCCGGTTGCTTAAACGAATGAGGCCTACTTTTTCGACGTGGAACATATTCCTCCATAATGTAGTACAATTTGTCATAAAACATACGTACCGTTTCATCCGTATCTTTTGCACGAAACATTTCAATCCAATCGACGTCCATGAGAGCGTTATTCAGTTCCGGAAAATGGCAACGTCGTCAATGAAGTTCGACTCGCTAGCTGGTTGCACGTAGGAGGCATTCACGTCAATGCGACGATCGAATGGCTTGTGATGATTGTCGATTCGGAGGAGGGATGACGGAGGCTCGATGAGTTCAACATCATTAGGTTCGGTAACAAATGCCAAGTCAAGTGTACGACCGTTCGATTTTAGCAGGTTGTTGAGCTGATGTAGTTCGAAGGTAATCATTGATTCAACCAGAGCGATTTCCTGTTCAATTGATGCGTTGGACGGCAGCAAGCTGTTGATCTCTTCATCGTAGGACCATACCAACTGAGGTAGGTTGTAATCTCCAACGATGACAATATTATCAGAATCCGATGCACTTTCACAGATTTGCTGGACTGCTGCGGAATGCGCTGAGTACAATTCCGGAGACGAGTTCGGTCGAAGATAGATTTCGCACACAAAGATCGTTGCCTTGTCTAATTTGAAAGTCTACCGACGTACAGTTGAGGTTTTCTTTAACCGCAATTAAAACTCCACCCCCTTGCTGAAGATTGCTAAAAGCTGCACTGCAATCACACCGAAATATCGAGTAGCTGGCAGCAAACTCTGAACTAGCGATATCAGAACGAAGCCACGTCTCAGTCAGTATAATAACTTCGCATCCACAGGCAGAAAGCTTCAGAAAGAGCTCGTTAGTTTTAGTACGAATGCCTCTCACATTGTGGTATTATACCGTTAAATATTGGAGGTCGGTCTTATTCGAAAATTCGGGACAAGTCGAGGTATTGTAAGTTTCGTTCATCGTTATTGATCCATTATGACGTTCGTCTCTGCGTTGGTCGAAATATTTGGGTTGTTGGATCCTGTCTCGGGTATTGTTAGAACGGCTGGCTTCCAAAAACCCTTTCTCGGAATGCTCCTTTCCTCAAACTCTCTGAACGAGACCTCACTGGGCCAAGTGGAATCGTGCAAAGCCTTCTCCTTCAGTTGTATAGACATCCCTACTTTGTATGACACAAAGTTCAAGGAACGCACATCCTTTCCTCTCGGAACCTCTTCACGATTTTGAAATCATTGGAGTCTAATCGTTGTGATACTAACTCTGTTATACTGTCATCAGGAGTTTCAACGGATATGTCGGACAGATACAACCAAAACATGCTGTCTGCTGTGGCGCAAGTAATGGCAGATTGCCCTGAACAGCCAGTGCCACGACGGAGTTGCGATGTCCTTCTCGGAGTCGGTTCAAATTTCCCGTCGTTCTCACGTTTCCTCTTAGAGGACCCGAAAAACGTTACAGTTGGAACAGAAACTGGAGTTTTCGGTGCATATTTAAACAGTCGCTTAACCATTATCACGCTCTTTTCACTGTCTCCCTAATTAACACCGGTTTGATAAATCTGCTGACACAAACCTATTCGAGATTCGCAAAAAATTTTCTCGGGTTTATATTAGTATAGAATGGTTTAAACAGTGAATAAAAAGTTCTTCATTTCTCTAATTTATACCTGAAAGCTTTGCAGAAGACACCAATTTCATTAAAATCAACTGATGCACAGTTTTTATAAGTACTAGACCGATATTTTCGTATGTAGTAAGTGTGCTATCCTCTCCTTCCTTAATTTTAAAGAAATCAGTGCAATATTATTATTATTATTATTATTATTATTATTATATTATTACAAGATAAGTACACGAAATTGAAAGCAGACAATCAGCTTATCTTTATAATCAATAAGCTTGAAATGGCACGAAATTAAAAGCCCATTTTCCCTTTTTCTCAAACGGATCTTAACCAAAATTGGAATTTTCCCGCTACAATTGGCAATGAAATATATGAGATTTAGAGATTCAGAAGAAAACCGAATACATTTTTAATTTTAGAATAGAGAGAGTGAGCGAGATGCTATGTTCAAACTGAAGTACATATTTAAACTGCATTGATGATGTTTTTTTTGTAGTTAGGTGTTAACTAATGCAACATTTAATAACTTTCGATCGAATGATTAATTGTACCTAAAGTGAAGCATTTAAATTTTGTATTGTTATGATGGTATTTGTTGGATAATTCATAATTTATCTGAGATGATAGATGCAAACCGTTATGCCGGGATCGCTCCCAGAATTCAACCCTGCTTCAAGTAGCTTACCTTTTTCAAATTACTCATTATTTCCTGTGATGTGAAGCGATGCTGGTTTAGGCCCTCGGCCTAGATGATATTAGACGAATTTAGTTTTTTATGCTCTGGAGGTAATGAATTACGCACTTTTCGCTTCCTATAAAGATGATGGGGGTAATGTGCCTTGAAAAAACGACCGGTGAGTTTACTTGAACGCAAGCTTCACGTCGGTCGTTTTCTCTGAGTCTGGACGCTTTTGATGTTGATGTTCCAACGGTGCACACTATGAGGGTAAATGTCTGAAAACGAAAATAAATATTAAGTTGAGTTTATAAGAGGCTCTACAAGCAAACTTCACGGATGGATGATAATTGTGGGAACTTTTTTGTTTACTCGTTGTTCTTAATGTGAGGCTAGAAAACTCTGATATGCGATTACATCATGGAGTGAATAAAAATGGAATAGATCAAGGTCATAGTCTGTGAGATTTTCCTCTAGGTTTTTACGCTTCTGTTGCGAGCGTCTTGTCGGCTCCCAACTTATAACGGGAATGTTCGTTTAAATTTCCTTTCTATGCATTCTAGAAGCCTACTAGGAAAAAAAAAAAGGGTTGGAGGGTAAACAGTTGTGACCCTACTTTCTGATTTAATACTCGGGACAGATAACCCGAGAAGAGTTTGAGATCAAATTGAAGTTCAACATGATGGTGTGAAATTTCCGATAATGATTACTCAGGTTGCTGTCGTTTTGGTCGTTTTAATGGTTAAAAGATCAAAATTGATAGCAAAAATTTATTCCTGTGAAATCAAATTGAAAAATTGATCCTGCTATCAGTGAGAGTAAAATGAAAAGTCAATTTGCTGTACATTTTTTTCCCCTTTGAAAGGAAAAAGAGTATTCCACTTGATGATCTGTCAATACAATGAAAACAAAACTACTGTGCTCAAAGAAAAATGCACTTGTCAATCAATTTTGACAAGTGTGAAGTGAAATCAAATTTTGATTTCAATTTGAAGTTGATATCATAATAAGTTTTCAAATTGCTATTTTTATGATGTTAGACTTTACTCGGGACACTATAGTATATACCCTACAATACCCTAAATGTGTGTGTACACTATATGTGAATATACCCTAAATGTGCTCCAAGCGAATTCAGCGCTCAACTTCTTTAAGAATCACATACCGCCGTATAATTAACTACCATAAGCTCTTCAAATTCTCCATGCAACTGAGATTTTAGTAGTAGATTTCCAATACACCTATAAAAATATATGTTTGTCCGTAAGTTTAGTATTTGACCATTTTTTTTATCATATAATCATGCTCTATATAGTACAATATTTTCAGACGAATGTTCCTACTTTTGAACTAATTTGAATCCCAAGGAACGTTTTAGTTTGCAAATGCTTAAGCTGTATAGAAAAGCTATAACAATGTACACACTTAGATTGTTTTACAGAAATCTGTAAAGTTTTACCGAATTCTCAACAGCTGAACGTTCGGTAATCCGATTTTACGGATTTCGTTAAAATTTACCGAAATCCGGTAATTTTTTACAGATATTTGTAAAATTTCACCAAAATCCGTAAATTGGATTACTGAACGTTCAGCTGTTGAGAATTGGTAAAATTTTACAGATTTCTGTAAAAAAATCTAAGTGTGTAAGAACAACCTCCACTCAATCCCTCTCATTACAGGAAAGGCAAATGTGATGGAGTTATTCGGCAAGTTCATAAGCTTTTGAGATTGATACAAGCTTTTATTGCATATGTTTAACCCATGTAGGCAGTTGTTATTTTGCTGTTTAGTTAATCAGTACCTATATTTAGTTTAATCATACCTATATTTAATCTTTTCTCGACAAATCTGATAAGGTCTGTTTTCAGAATAATTCGAACACCACAAAGAACACCACAAAGATTATATTTCAATTGTAGCTGTTTATTTCAGGTTCATGGGAAATGATTTAACAATTCAAGAAGTCAAAGCATAGTTGTTCCGCAGACAGACGATCGACTTCATCTCATTAACCTGCATGGCTTCCCTTAAGATATCAAGTAGCAATAACCTTAAAGATTGTGCCATAGATTTGTTTTGATTGGTAGGACCAGAATGGGTTGCCGGTCAAACTCCCTGATTTAATGTAGCAATAAGTTGACTATTTGAAATTTTACACAACAAATTTAAATTGTTTTGTTCGAGCTTTAATGTCTGTTTGCGGTTATTCGGTATTTAACGACTGTTCCAGAAAGTATAAGCACACCTATCAAAATGCGCGGTCTTACTCCGGATCAACGAAAAAGTATCGTGCACTAATGGTGCACTGTGAGCGGACTCTCCTTGAGAAAATTGGCCAGGGAAAAGGGTGTAAGCGTCGTAGCGGTACGATCTGCGATTCAAAAATACAGAGAACAACGTACGTTTGAAGATGCGCCGAAGAGTGCTCGGAAATCCGGTCCTGTTAGTCCGGATATCGATAAAAAGATCAGGGATGCCTAAAAGCGAAAACCAGCGACTTCCGTCCGGGATGTTGCGAAAAAACTAGGGACCTCGTCGAGTAACGTCATGCGTGCCAAAGAAAGAGACTTGGGCTAAAAACATACCGGAATCAGAAAAATCCCCAAAAGGAACCCAAAACAGGCCGCGTCCGTGCAACCACGGGCCCGCAAACTCTACGATCGTTATTATGTAGAAATTCTGGGTGTATAATAATGGACGATGAAACGTATGTAGTATCACATTACAAAACGCTTCCAAGACCACAATTCTATACTGTACGCGAAGACAAAGACATCCCCAAGAAGGCAATTTTTACCGAAAAATTCGGTAAAAAGGTTATGGTTAGGTAGGCAATATGCGGGTGTGGTAAAACATCTAGTCCGTACATCACAACAGAGACGATGAACACTCAGAAATACGTTAAGGAATGTCTCCAGAAGCGATTATTGCCGATGATCAGGCAGCACGAAGGTCAAGTAGTGTTTTGGCCTGATTTTGCGTCATGTCATTACGCGAAGGACACTTTAGAATGATACAAAAGTGAAAATGTATGTTTCGTGCCGAAAGACGTGAATCCGCCGGAGGCACGGGCAATCGAGACTTTTTGGGCTTTAACCAAAGCAAAGCTTAGAAAATTCATAAAACCAGCGGAGGACATCCAAAAATTTAAACAAGATTGGCCAAAAGTGGTCAGAATGGTGGGAAGTACCACTGTGGAGAAGATAATGGGTTCTGTTTGAGGAACAGTTAGGAGTCTTGGCTTTGATTAAATATTTTGATTAAACGAGAATAAAATATCATATAAAACACAAATACAAATATGATTTGCCAAATAAAAATATTAAAACTAAAAAAAACATGACTTTTTTGTTATTTTGAAAGTGTGCTTCTACTTTCTGGAACAGTCTATACATGACATTTTCGAAGTTTGCACTTAACTGCATCCATAAGGGTTTGTACAGAATTTTTAGATAATGTGGTGGGCAGCGGATACATTCGGAGGCGCATTCAGGCCGGACGTCGTTTTCACTATGGGTTATGCAAGGTCCTGGGGTATGCTAATGTAATATACCACACCGTAAGTAATGTACCACACCGTGTCTAATATATGCTCATACAATTTGAAACTACATTTTCTTCTTATTGGCAATTCACATTTTATTATTGATAACATTGAATGAAAGGCAATGTCACACGGATACATACACTGACCCACTTCAACCGTTTCCCAAACCAATATCACAGGCGGCACTCACAACTTCTATTGGCGTCTCGTCTCATATTTGCTGGATTACGGACTTGAACTGCGCCAAAGTTGATGCATGCATTTTCTCGCTCTTCTTCGACATCATGTACGACCACACAATATAGTCCAGTGGATTGAGATGAAGTGAACTTGGACGCCATTCATCTTTGGCCAAAAGGCCCACCAAGCGCTCTCTCTGCATCAGCTCTGTACAAGAACTTCCGTGTGGAATGGCGCTCCATTTAGCTGTAACACGTAATTGTCATTTCCACACATTGACCGGGCACTTGATTTAACAGCTTACACCAAAAACTCCGTTTTTAATAAATGGCGTTAATCTTATCACCTTTTCAGGGAAAATGAACAGTAATATTCCACGCTTGCAAATTCCAGTCCAGCCCGACACCACACTTTGGAACCGTAAAATGTTCCTGTTGCTATCAAGCTTATTTTTCAAACTGGAAGCCCTCAACTCGTAGTACCGCACGTTATGTAACAACTACGGGACCAATAACAGTTCGCGATAAAGACGAACTCGTCATACTTAGGGTGCCTCGATAGAATAAGATTCGCTTTTTCGAGCCTTTTCTTCTTCAAAAGGTTGGAAGCTTCATACACTGTTCGTTCTTTGAATCCCTGAAGTCCCAGATCTTAATTCAGAGTTTTGTGCATGGACGGAACATTCAGATTGCAGTCATTTTCCATACCGGCTGCTGAGATTTTCGTCGGATCCGCTCCTTAACGGTTTTAATTATTCGCACATCCCTAACTACGCGAGGTCATCCAATGAGGAAGCGTCGCGGTATCTTCTGATGGTTCGTAAAACGATACCGTATATCAGCTAGTGTTATCAGGTTTCTACAAACAGTGCCTAAGCGCTAAAACTTAAAAAAAATAGCGGACTGATAAAGTATCTATTTAGTTACACAAGCTAAGAGATGAATTACACCAATACATTAGCAATATCTGTGGCGTAACTAGACGACCACATCGAAAAAAAAATACAAATATATTGTACACGGTTCAAAGGCTTATGATACCGGTCGTTTTCTACGGGTGGATAGTGCGCAGCATTAAAAAAACGTACCAATTATATTATGAACTATGGTTTATTTTTCCTCTAGACTTCTAAAACGCTTCTATACCGAATGCTTTGCTGTTTCTAAACTTAATTTTATAGAGACACTTCCACAGCTCTTAATTTAGAGCTTACGATGGTAATTAGAATTCGGATGTGTGCCATGCCTTCAGCGACTAGACTAACTAAGGTCCACACGGTGCGTACACTATGATCGAATTGTAACGGGAGTTTGTAACTAAATGAAGCACTCTCGGTCGATCAGATTACCTTTTGGTTGGTACATCCTTTACTGACATCTGTCAGAAATTTAAGCGTAATCCAAGCATTAGCGTTTGTTTGGCAGCTGTTAACATCATACAATTTTTTTTGGCATTTCACCATGTATAATTTTGTTGAGCAAAGAGTTTGTTTGAAACTTTGTGTTTCCAACGAAATTTTTAGTGCGGCATTGTTCAAAATGTTTAAGGGCGCCCAGAACGAGACTATACTTCGACCACTTCACGGCCACCTATGAACTTTTTATACAAAGTCTTTGAGGAATCTGCTCTTACAAAATTCAAAAATCAAAAATCTGCTCTTCTTAATGCGAATCGTATAATAAGTTTATAAGTTGTTGTGAAGTGGTCAGAGTATTGTCTCGTTCCGGAAACTCTTAAGCATCGAATACCGACGAAGGCGTGCCAATTATAAAGATAACTGTGCGTGAAGATCATCATGTGAAGCTCAGATAGATTACCTCCATTTTTCTCCGACAATGTTGAATTTCATGCAAAAAGACCATCGAAAGGTTTCTGAGGACATGATTTCCGCTCAAAAGGATCCAAATTTCATGAAACGCATAATCATAACGGCCCCGTGTGACTTTTTCTAGTACTTTGAACCTAACATGACACTTCGGGTAAAGTGAGTCAAGTCCATGGAGTCTATCAAAGAGAACGCGACGAAAAATGAGAAAGCAATCCCTTTAGTGGCCTATGAAAATTGCGTTGGCAGATGTCAAATGTGTGCTATTCTGAAGGAGACAGTCGTCTTTGCCCACATTTGTTGGCAGTGCATGATATCTTTGTTCCTTGTTCCTTGTTTCATTCCAAGAAGCTTCCGCTTCCGCACTAGACAATGCGCCGGATTACGATTGGTGCAATATTCACTTGATTTGTTTCGTACCACTCCATCACAGATTTACCATAATGGTGTGGTATCAAGGAGGTTTAAATAAAATTAATGGATAAACAATTGAAAGATATAAGATTTAAAATAAATATGTGTTTTCTATGTTGAAATAACAGGAAAACAGAAGAATGCCTCCTAACATCCATCACAGCCTAAAGGCCTTCTTTGATTGGCCAATGCTAGTTGATGATGACAACGGCAACAACCAAGATGAAGATCACGCGGGAAATTGTGCACAGATCGGATATAAATATAACTTCGTATACCGCTCTCCTCACTTGTTTGGCGATTGTTAAGGGGGATACATCTTCCGCACGTGATCAGCGAAAAGCAGCCTATCATCATCCGTCCACGAGAAAGCCGGGCCGAGGCTCATTTCTGAGCGCCCATCACCCTCATTACGCGCAGCAGCGAGGCCAAAGTCAACCCGAGCGCCATCATCCATTCACAAAACAGCCGGGCCGAGGCTCTGAGCGCCCATCACCCTCATTACGCGCAGCAGCGAGGCCAAAGTCAACCCGAGCGCCCATCATCATCATCGTCCATTCACAAAACAGCCGGGCCGAGGCTCATTGCTGAGCGCCCATAATGGTGCGTCCGTCAGAACAACAGCGAGGGGTTTGAAGAGTTACCCTTGCTGTGCGCGTCAGTCGGCAGGCACGGTTTAAACATCCATCGAAGCGGGCTCAAAGTCGATGAAAATGGCTGAATGCAGCGACGATCGCGTCAAATGGTATGATTCTAAATCGGGCCAGAACAAAGGTTTTTTTTGTGGTTTTAGATGAGGGAAGGGAGGGAATCGCTTCTGCAGGCACTCGTTCGGTTAAAACTACTTGTTGTTTTTTTTTTGTAATGACGAAAGCGGTACTCTTTCTACCACACGTGCAAATTGGGTGCCAAACAAGGTATTTGCTGAGCAATTCCGATGCTTTCTTCATCCTCAAAAGCTCAGCTGTTACATTTCCGGCCATAGCAAAATAGAAAAACAGCTCTGGAAGTTGCTTTAAATACTCCAGGACATAAGTTTCATCGTCAATAACAACGCAAGAAAACTTCGTCAAATATTCGCAGTACAAAGTCTAGCCCGTAGTCATGATACGACTTTGCTTAGGAGACAGATATATATTATTAACAGAGTGGTAGAGGAATTAAGGATAACGCAGTGATAACAGAAGCGGAACGGCGACGGCTGCGGAACAGTCCAATCTGACTAAACCTGCTTGTCGGATAGAAAACTGATTAGATCCAAGTTAATTCCAATTGGACATGTCGACGTCATTTGCGACAACTGTCAAACTTGCCCCGTTTCCGTACACATTACGTTTGGGTCTTCACACATTCGATTAATGATTGCTGCGGCAGGAATCATCATAGACATATAGGCGCGGTTCGTTCGAGTACGACTTTCAGTGAACCAGGCATTGTTATTTTTCTCCCACTATTACAATGTTCCGTGTCTTGCCAAGCCGTGTCGCGTGGCAGTGTAACCGCCATGAAACGATAAAAAACCCTTTTACAATAGGATATTCAAATCTCCTTCTCAAGCCATCGTATGAGAAAGCTTACAAGTTTGGTGTAGAGTGCTTGGACTTAAGAGTTAAAGACTTCTGTGTCACAGAGGTGCGTTCAGTGCTTTTGTGAAGGTCACTGACCTACCTTTGGCTTAAAAAGCTATCGATGAATACGATAAAAAGCACGAAGTGAGTAATGGGGTAAAAACACAAGCTCCGTATTACCATGGAGGATGGTAGTGTAAAACTTCTAAGTGTGTGATCTTCCCGCAGACGTGTCAGAAGAGAGGAGAAGAGGAATCGCTTTTGGCGCTTCCTCAGTCGTTATGGAGATGCTCTATCAATACGGGCCGAATGACGAAGGGTCGGGATCGGTGTTGTATCAATCGATATCTGGTCTGCCCGTATAATTGTAAACTGTAATATAACGTCATGGGCCATAGAAAGAGTGCAAGCTGACTTTGCCTATAAGGGGCAACTGCAATCATGCCGTTACTGCCACGAGCACATACACACCGGTGTATCGGGTGTGCAAAATAAAAAGCACATGGTTCAGAAGAGAGACAGATGATTTGTTGACGTCCACAAGGCGCACGTGAAATGACGAAGCCGAAAACGACGAGGAGGCAGAGCAAAACAACAAATATTTTCTCTCACATCGTACAACGTCACCTCCGTCAACATCAACACGATTACAAGTCCAATGAAAATAAACGTATTTCGAACCTTTGTCAGTAGCCAAAATCTGGATATTATGTGCTTCCAAGAGGCGTAGAATAAGCTGCTCTCAATAAATTGCCTTGCTGTTGTCATGAAGATTTGAACTGATTATGACTCCTCCCATTTTCTGACCATCAGCCTTCATTTTTGCCCAAAATTTCTACATACTGTTTGCTGGGTTGGGGGGGAGCATCAGGGTATCATTCAAGCTAAAACTGGACGGTGGTTTGATTGACTGCCTGAGTCTAGAAGGAATATCGCTCTAGAAAGGCATGTTATTATTTTCAAGAAAGTTCTATGTGTTGGCGTAGTGGAGTTGCTAGTGTCAAGGATTGTCAATGCAGTCGTCACGAGTTCAAATACCTGTTCTGGCGCAGGTATCAATTTGGTCATATGCTATCATCAGATTCATCAGATCAGATGAATTTAATCACCAGCCATACGAAATTATTCTAATCCCTTTCAAGAGTCGCCCAGATTTATTTTTTTCATTGACAGGCGCGTAGAATTTCCTCGTTTAGTTACAAGAAAAAGCCAGCGTTAGCAGCGTTATTTTTTACAATCTTTTATACAGCACATGTTATTGTTTGCAATCTTCTATACAACAGACCTGTTTCCAGCGATATCGGTTTAAAATTTACAAACATCCCATTAATTTATTCCAAACCTAATATTCAGTTACATGAACAAAATAAAAAAAAAATAAAAAATTACAACAAATAAAAGAAAAAAAAAATGCTGTGTGCGGTAAAAACTAAAGTTGTATGATAATTATTGAAGTCGGAGAGATTTAAAAATATCTTTTAAACTATACAACAGAACATAAGAAATAGCATTGCATTGTTAAAGAATATGCAATAATGACTTAGCTTAATGCAACTAACTCTTCAAAGGGTGCAGTCTATCTGAGCGTATGCTCTCCATGTTAGGGCCCAAGTAGCACACCAAGATCATAATTAGTTCTAGCAACTTGATCATGACTAACTATGGATAATTTATGTTTTCTCAACTTAAAAATGGCAACATGTGTGTTACTAGAGGGGCGGCTCGAAACAGCGTCTGTTCGCCATGTTAGGAGCGGCTGATCATCGTCCTTGTGCCAGCGTGTGACTCTAAACAGTGCTGTGCACGATGGTCTTCCGGCGAGACAGGGGATTGGAGAAGGCCCAACAAGCCGCCTTAAAAAAATCAATGTTACAAATAATACAGAAGTTAATACGGACCGGAACAATCGGCAAAGACCTAGGCGACGAATTCAGGACTACGATTGGAAACTCGTAACATAGAACTGCAAATCGCTCTGCTTCCCTAGCTGCGATCGGATAATCTACGACGAACTTCAACCACGTAATTTCGAAGTCGTAGCACTGCAGGAGGTTTGCTGGACAGGACAGAAGGTATGGAAAAGCGGGCATCGAACGGCTACTTTCTACCAGAGCTGTGGTACCACAAACGAGCTGGGCACCGGCTTTGTAGTGCTGGGCAAAATGCGTCAACGCGTGATTGGATGGTTTCCGATCAACGCTAGAATGTGCAAGCTGAGGATCAAGGGTCGATTATTCAACTACATCATCATCAACGTACATTGTCCACACGACGGGAGACCCGATGACGAAAAAGAAGCGTTCTACGCGCAGCTAGAGCAAGTGTATGATGGCTGCCCGCAGCGGAACGTAAAAGTCGTCATTAGTGACATTAACGCTAAGGTAGGAAGGGAGGCAATGTTCAGACCGGTAATAGGGCCTAACAGCCTGCATACCGTATCGAACGATAATGGCCAACGATTCGTGAACTTTGCGGCCTTCCGTGGTTTAGTAGTTCGAAGTACCTTCTTCCCCCGTAAAGACATCCACAAAGCCACTTGGAGAGCACCTGACCAACGAACAGAAAATCAAATCGACCATGTTCTAATCGACGGGAAATTCTTCTCCGATATCATCAACGTTCACACTTATAGTGCATTGCGAATATAGACTCGGACCACTACCTAGTTGCAGTATGTATGCCCTCAAAACTCTCGACGATGCACAACACGCGTCGAATTCGGAAACCACGACCTAACATTGAGCTACTACGGGAAACCGCAGTTGCCCAGGAATACGCGCAACAGCTAGCCCTACCAACGGACGAGCAGCTTAGCGCTGCTACTCTTGGGGATGGCAGCCCGAATAAAAAATTCTCATAGATTTACAATAGAATATATTGTAACCATACAATAGAATCTATAGTATTTACGATTAATTGTATTGTTCACAACGATAGGATGACAATAGGAGTTACTGTTATCACAATAGAATTTACTGTAAATTGAGCCATCCACAATAGAAGAGGGGGGTTGTTATGTATCTTAACTGTAGAAAATTAATCATTATTTTCCGAACAAATTATTTAAGTCAATCACTATTAATTGTATTGTTTCACAATTGTTGAAATTCCTAGCATATAGAGTGAATTGTAAATCTATTGTAATGACAATATGCATTTTTCATTTATCTTATTCACGAACAATAAGATTCACGGTCGGAAATAGATTTTAATGTTATTCTATATTATTGTATTGTAACTGTATGCCCGTATAACGAAAAACAATTTTCTATAAAGTCAAAACTATACTTTGTATGTAAGATATATTATCACATTATATGTTATTGTTATCGAAAAGTTTAATCTCGTTTAAACCATATAACCTCTACATTAACACATAATGTTAATGCACGCCATATTGTTATTGAAAAGTTTCTTATTGTATGCACTCGGCCTGGATTATATATCAACCTTTTGGCATAGAGTTCAGCTAAAATTTTGTTCGTGAAAATTGCCACTTTTTTATGGAAACCTAACTTAACCGCCTATTCAGCATATTGTTATTTGGCCTTTTACCATCTGACATATTGTTAAAACTTTATAGGAGATTGTTGGTTTATAGTTGTCAACTGAAAGTGTAAATGTCGTAAAAATAACGGAAATGGTCGTCAACATTAAGGGAAACAGTCCAAGAATGGTTTGTGATTATGCGGGTGGTTATTTTTATCCGGGTGGAGAAATATTTGAACCGCCATTGGTAGCACTGCATTGGTGATACTAGGTACTTCTGCACCGAATTGAAAAAATGACTGGTTTGATGGCGAATGCAAGCAGTTAGTAGAGAAGAATGCTGCAACACCGTACGAGAGCGAATGTGGAACGGTATAGACAGGCACGGAACAGACAAGATTCTATTTGTCTATTGTCTATTTGTCTAAGATTCTATTCTTCGAAGAAAAAAGCGCCAGAGGGAAAATCGAAACCGCGATGAAATGGAAGCACTGTACCGTGCTAACGACACACGAAAATTCTATGAGAAGTTGAACAGCTCACGCAAACGCTACGTACTACAAGCTGATACGTGCAGAGACCTGGATGGCAACCTTCTCACAGGAGATTGTGAGGTGATTGAAAGGTGGAAGCAGTACTTCGACGAGCACCTGAACGGTAATGTTACAGCGAACGAAAGTGGCTCGGTGATAAATCTAGGAACACGCGCAGAAGCTGACAGGACCCCGATCCCAACCCTTGAGGAGGAAATTGGTCGGTTGAAAAACAACACTGCCGCTTATGTTGACCAACTCCCAAGCTTGACCAAGCTATTGAAATTCGGTGGTGAAGCACTGGCCAGAGCGCTGCACTGGGTAATTATCAAGATTTGGGAGGGAGGAGCAATGTTTACCGGAGGATCACGCTACTGAGCGCTGCCTTGAAGTTGCTCTCCCAAACTACGGACCAGATTTTCGCGATTCGGCAACTGCTGCAGAAATGTCGCGAATACACATCATCTTTTCATCAATTTCAAATCAGCGTATGATACAATCAATCGAGACCAGTTATGGCAAATCATGCACGAATATGGATTTCCGAAAAAAACTGACGCGGTTGATCAAAGCAACGATGGATCGAGTGATGTGTATTGTCCGAATATCAGGGACGCTCTCGAGTCCCTTCGAATCTCCGAGAGGGTTACGGCAAGGTGATTGATTGTCGTGTTTGTTGTTTAACATTGCACTGGAGGGTGTGATTCGAAGAGTTGGGATAGACACGATTGGCACGATCTTCAGGCAGTCTGTCCAACTATTTGGATTCGCCGACGACGTTGATATCGTAGCCCGTAACTTTGAGACGATGGCGGAAACGTACATCAGACTTAAGGCGGAAGCTGGTAGAATTGGGCTTGTGAATAATGCGTTGAAAACAAAATACATGAAGGGAAGAGGCTCACGAGAAGACAATGTCAGCATCCTAGCACGAGTTCAGATCGACGGTGATGAAATCGAGGTAGTAGACGAATTAGTGTATCTGGGCTCATTGGTGACCGCCGATAACGACACCAGCAGAGAAATACAAAGGCGCATTATGGCTGGTAATCGTGCCTACTTTGAACTCCGAAGGACGCTAAGATCGAACAAAGTAGACCATCTACAAGACATTAATTAGAGCGGTAGTTCTCTACGGCCACGAAACATGGACATTGCTAGTGGAGGACCAACGGAAGGTGCTGCGTACCATCTACGATGGAGTGCAGATGGAAGACGGAACGTGGAGGAGGCGAATGAACCACGAAGTTCACCAGCTGCTGGGAGAACCTCCCATAGTACACATCGCAAAAATCGCTCGACTACGATGGGCTGGGCATGTCTTATGAATTTCGGACGACAGCCCTGTGAAAATGGTTCTCGAAAATGAACCGACAGGTACAAGAAGAAGAGGCGCGCAACGAGCAAGGTGGATCGATCAAGTAGAAGGCGACCTGCGGACCCTCCGCAGGCAGCGACGCTGGCGAGTGACAGCCATGGACCGAATAGAGTGGAGACAACTTCTGTGTACAGCAGAGGCCACGCCTGCCTTAGTCTGATTGGTAAGGTAAGGTAAGTTAATGCAACTAAAAGTAAACCGAATGAGTTCGCCAGATTTGCTTCTATAATAATTGTTCCACTGGTCCGCTCCACAAAAGAATCAAAACACTATTTGCCCCATGATTGTCAGAAACGCAATGTTAGACAATCTGGCTTATAAATAGAAAACTTTAAACTAATACTAATCATTGATAGCTTTGACTCGACCAGTCGAGTTATAAGTACGAGACACTGAAGAAGTCTGCACATTGTAGACGAAATACGCGTATCTGTCAAGATAAGGACAAAGGTAGTTGGAATTAAATGAAAAATACTAATTTTTCTTCTCATTTTTAGTTACCTCTAGAGTTCATAATGCTTGCAAAATGCAAAAAAAAAACCCGAAAGAAATTCAATTCAAAACGTCCTAATGTACAGCATAAAATAATTTGAAAACGCATTACCACGTTGTCATGGTTGCAAATGGCCCTATTGTAAACTTTTCCAATTTTCTTACATTGTAAATCAAGCAGTTTTGTTTTATTAAATTTAGTCCAGAATTTCTGAGACACCTTTTAAGATGGGAAGAACGAGAAAAAAGACTCATTTTTGATATATTTTTTTTCTCAAGGGGAAGTTTTTACTGTATTTGTATTTTGCTTGTGCCGACTCTCCTGGTCGCAGTTTTGATCTGAAACCTGCTTACCCAAAAACATAACATTAATAACACTTACAGTTGTAGATGAATTAAAAAAAGAGTTAAAAAAAATAGTAATTGCACTTTTGGCGTAACTTTTTTGAAAAAATCCACATTTTGTCCGCCATTTTATCATATTTTTTCATATTTAATAATAAAATATTAAAGTAATTTTAAATTCATATAGAATATAATAAAAAAGTCCTGTAAGTGCTTAATCGATTAATTAGTTTTCGAGTTATCATAGGCATATTAAACTCCCAAAATGCTGTTTTGAGAAAAACGCGTTGAAAGTTTTAATTATCGAAAAATACCTCACGCGCGCGAAAAAGACGTCTTCGAAAAACGATGAAAAGAAACACTTGGAGTTCGAATTTTGAAAAAAGGGTTTCAGGAGCGTATTTTACGGGAATTTTACTAACTTTTTATGCAAAAAGAAAAAAATGAATTTTTTGGTCATTCTAACTGTATATCCCCCCTTAAAATGGTCGTCCTTTACCCATGCTGTGAGTAGCCAAAAACATCATTACCTTGTGTTTTCTTATTCTCTTAGCAGAGTAAAAATTGAATTGCATAATTACAACAATTATTTTCGATCTGGTGTCAGCCAAAACTGAAAATTGAAAGTAAGTTTATCCGTCTTATATGATAGATTAGTACAAGATTTATGAATTGGTCATACCTACGGTTATGACCTGAAGATGGCCAACTAAATAGTGAACAACTTTTTCAATAGAAAGGATAGAAGGAAGGATTTTCATCAAAATCAGAGTTGCCAATTAGCGGAAACACCCTGTGCTACACGTTGTTAATCTGCCGTAAATTGCATATTTGTCACATACAGATAGGAAATCACAGTAAACCTTTACGGACATATGATTTCAGGCAGATGGGATGTCGTAAATTGAATATGTGTAACATTTTTGTTTTGAATTTTTATCTGACTGTGCCAGCTAGGCGATCCACGACAATGCTGTAATGCCCAATCAAATCATACAATTTCAATTTCTAAACCTTCAAATTTAATTCCCTTTTTTTTGTATTCCTTGAAATTTTCAATGGCTTGTTTTCTGCTTGGTCGTGGTTTGAATTTTAAAATCCATACATAGTTCTCAGAACTACCGCTATTTTGTTTTTATCTTATGCATACATCGCTTGATTGTCGAACACTCCTAAAAGCCATAAAGGCGGGCGTATTGATACGTCGGTTCATATTATGTATTTTTATTTTTGCACAAATGACCAAATGCCATTGTTTCCGTTTTCTTAGTCACGCATGATTGCTGTTGTCGCACCTATCTCAACTGTCGGCAGGTGCGCTACTTACGTACTTCCATATACAAGCGAGCGGCTTATAGCATATTCGTTTTATCCATTGAACCGCAGAAAAGGGTTCGACTTTAAGAAAATAAATATATACACACCGCCGAAGTCTGGCTTTTCTGTTATTCCTGAATACTGTTAGGGGAAACTGACTTTTTATGAACTCGACTCGGTTATATTTATACACTCCACGACGTGCGAAAACCAGAGCACATTATAACACATGGGAGGTATATCCTACGGTGATACACAACTGAGGAGTGAGAAAACAAATAAATTTCTTACACGAATGATTGTGATTCTGCCTCGGATGTTTTCTGATGCTTCACTTGTCACTATTTAAATAACACACAGATTTCACGTTGTTGTTGCAACGAAACGCAGTTCTTATCATTTGGATTGATAATTATGAGCACTTGGGTGATGTAAACCGTCGCTTTTCTAGTATGATTCAACCTCGGCTGGCTGCTGAGACAAATTATCACATATCCATTAGCATGTTGTATGGTTCCGGAATCTCGTCAATAGTTTCGATCTACATTGTACACTTCGCACCAGATTAAACTCCCCTTTTTGTATATATTGTCAAAAACACAACCATGTTAGAAAACACGGTGCATCGTTGACGAGTTTTATTTATAGCCACCGTTTCACGAAACTTCCAAATGAAAAGTCGAATGTCTTGTGCAGATCCACGCGAAGTTTGGTATTTTGCGTGTCAACTAACAAAGAATGGGTTCTTATAAATGTTCTTCGGCGCGCGAACAACTTCAATGTTCCATTCCTTTCGATACAGATTTCCAACACGAAAATCGATTGTTTTCGTGAGAAAATGTTAACGTCGAAATACAGAATGAAGTTTTATTACACAAGGCGTACGAAAATAGTAACACGTGCGAATGCCTACGAGTCCTAAGCAAAACTGAGCATGCCGTGAGAGAGTGAGCAATGCTTACGGGAGAAATGCATGAAACGTTCAGGTACCTCTACAACACATGCGCAATTTTCCTGCCGATACAGGGGGTAGCAAGATTTTTTTGCGAGAATGAATGAACATTAAACGATTTGTAACCGGGGCTGTTAGAAATAATACCTTTGTATTTTTCCGCAGAAAATTGAAATAGGGTAAGGGGATGTACTGTTAGTCTAGCTGCTTCATTCGACCAATGTACCAAATATGTCATTAATTTAGCGGTAATGAACAAAATTCCGTTGCTATCAAGACGACCGATTTCATTAGAGGCAATTAAGACATTATTAATCAATTTACTGTTGTTGTTCACTTCCGCGTAATTTTCGATTTTCTCAACCTTTTAGACATTATGATTTCACTGGTTAAGTTTAACATATTATCTCCATGATCTTCGAATGATCTAAATTGCGCTAAATTGTACTAAATAACCGAATAATGAAGAAAATAGCCACTGGTTATAAACTAACTAACAAACAATTAACAAGAAACCCCAAAACTCAATGTTGGGAATTATTTTTTGTATTTGTTTCCAATTATGGCCTGTTGTCTGTATAAGTTAGTAAACATGTTGTTATGGGTAAAATTTTCAAGGAACATATAAGAGTTTCAGTTTTATTTTTTCTAAATGGCTAATCTATACACAAACCAAAGAACAAAACCTCTGCCGTGTTAATTAATATGTTTTCATTATCGAAAGGCCAACAAATTATATGTGAAAATCTATTAAGTGTTTCAGAGCAGTTTAAGTTTAGATTGTTTTGTGAAATTTTATGCTGGGTAAAGCGAATACAGCTGGCAAAACCTTAAATCAGGAAATCAGGAAAAAAAACCATATGAAGGCTGCATTTCATAAAAACAATTGATCAAATGGGACGAAGGTGCATCCATGAATAGACTCAATTTGATGATGATGATGATGGTCCCGCCACTTACCCCTACAGAAGTTTGAGCTAGACGATTTATCTATTAGATAATTTATTTAAAAACAATTCAACCAGTTATGCAAAACAAAAAACCAACTAATTTCATCTACAGATATAAACTTCTCCCAAAACTGTTCATTTGATTTACAGCGATATAATTGTGAAAAGCTATTGATGTCAACCACAAATGTTCGCAAGTAATCCCAGCGATCAGAAAATCCTATTACAATTCCAATCACAGAATCCCGTTTAAGGACATTATCAAAAAACAAGCCAATATCCGATCCTGCCCGCTACAGAGTCAATGAGGTTTCAAAACTAATGGAACCGCCACCTTAGTTTTGGGCTGACCAAGGATATCCCCAAACAGGGAAATCTAGAAAATTTCCAAATCGAAAAATTTTTGGACCGAAGCTAGTCAAACTTTTACTTGCAACCACAACAGAATTGACAAAGAATTCCCCAACAAGCAGCCAGGCAACCCACTACTATTTCATGGCATCCTCTGAAACATCAAAGGCCAATATTTTTTTTGTAAATTCAAAAAGAAGTCCTTTATACCTGTATACCGCGCGTGAGGCTAAAACTTTTGAAGATTACACAAAAAAAATAAAAACTACTTTAAATTACAATAACAAAATAAAAACTTTAAATACATCATCATCATCGAGGCGAAGAGTATAGTTTGTTTGGGGCACAAATATAAAACAAATATAAGTTAACAGAGTAGCTGTTCAAAAGGCAGCTTTGATGTGTGAAATACATTGTCTTTTAAAATCTGTTAGTGTTGCTGCACGTTTGATGTGTGTAGGCATCGAGTTGAAAACATTTACACCTTTAAAAAACAACGAATTTTGTGAAGCTCCGTACAAATAATATAGTGTTCTAAAATCATCCGCGTTTCTAGTGTTATATCTATGAATATCACTTCCTCTTTCAATTCGATTACACAAATATCGAGGCAGCAAACCGTTTATTACTTTAAAAATGAACACCACTGTCAAATACACAACTCTTTGCTTCACCGATAGCCACTGTAGGGCATCTAACAAAAAAGAGGAAGCAGTGAACCTTTTACATCTCAAGATCAAACGCATTACCTTATTTTGCAAACGCTGTTATCTCGATATTTGTGTTTGATTAGCTAAAAACAAAATGGAAGGGAAAAATTCAATGTGAGGTGAGATGATATATTTGTACAATTGTATTTTACTAGCAATAGTTAAATCGTTTTTTAATCGGCAGAGAATACCGTACTTCTTGGCTTTTTTCTTGATGACATCCCCAACTAACATTTTTAGTTGCCTAAGCCGAAGTTAAGAACTTATAAGCTGTTTTATAATTGTATAAAAGCAAGTGAAGCTGAAAAAGCTATAAGCAGAATTAAAAAATCGATGCAGTACTTATGCTTAATGTAATACAGCTTTAACACAACATTTAGCTTTAGGTTGCATACTTTGAAAAGAAAGCTCTTATGCGAACAATGTGTGTCTGCATTTACACAGCTTGTTTATGTAGCTAAGAAATTAGTCGGTTAAGCTTTTGAATTATCATTCTGTGTTCTCTTACACAGTTTTATTTGTTGGCTTTATAATAGTTTTTCAAAAGCCTTAATATTAGAAATACCTTAGCCGCTATACAGCTTAGTGATTATAGCTGTATAAAATGTTGTATAAGTACATTGAGCGAACATATCGAAAAGATTTCATTCGAATATAGTATGGAAATTTGCCAGAAGACATTATTGCAAATTTTATACGATATCCTTATGGAAAGAAATCATATGACGATCGTATGAATATTTTCCTCACATGAACCTCGGCATCCAGAGCCGAGCCACAATCCCACGAGACTATACACGCTTGATAAGTGATGTCAATTAAAAGTGTAGAAGAGGCATGCTTTTATCGACCAAAGCAACAATAATCTTTTAATACGATCTATATAGTAGTAAAATTGTTTTTTATTTATCCATTTTGTTGTCTTATATACTAGTTTTACAGATTAAGTGTTTCAGCCCATTGGGCTCTTCAGCTTTGTTTAATCTTTTATGTGTTTAATGTGTTACGTGTGTTGTGTTCTAATTATTTTTGTTTTCCAGTTCAGCCCTTGGGGCATTGTTTGTTAAAATTTGATAACCTACCTAAGCTACAACTAAAACTACAATTTGAAAATCCTAGGGGTGGGGAACCAGATTCCGAATGATCTGGTGATCCGATGTTAGGCAGCGTGCCCTGTACCGATTGATAGACTCACTAAAGCGATCGTCGAGCATTTTTATCTCGGCCAGACGGTGAACCTCTGATGTTCTTGTCCTCGGAGAGGTGTTCAGGATCATCCTGAGGAACTTATTTTGAACACGCTGAAGTTTCAGGTGATGTGTTTTTGCGCAACTCTCCCAGATTGGCATGCCGTACTCAATGACTGGAAGTATGATTTGCTTATAGACAGCAAGCTTGTTTTTCAGGGATAATGTAGACCTTCTGTTGATCAATGGGTACAGTAGCTTCAACAGAACGTTACACTTTGTGACAGTTTTGTCAACCTGTTCCCTGAAGATAAGCTTGCTGTCTAGAATGACTACCAAGATAGACAGCTGATTTGGTCCATTCCACCGTTGTGTTGTTCAGGCTTATTTTACAATTCTCAGGCGGGACAAGTCTGGGAGAATTAGAATGGGGAAACAGGATGACCTGGGTCTTCGCTGCGTTGATACAAATCTTCCATTCAGTGAAGTCTGACAGAACATTCAGGCTTAGCTGCAGTTTCGCGGCAAGCGCTCTTATTACCCTACCATTGTGGACGACTGCGGTATCATCGGCGAACAACGACAGAGATCCATTTTCAGGGAGCGGGGGTATATCCGAGGTGAATAGATTGAAAAGAAGTGGACCTAATATACTTCCCTGCGGAACACCGGCGGAGATCTCCTGACTACCGGAAACTGCACCATGCAACGAAACACGGAATGTCCTGTCAGAGAGATAGTTTTTAATAATCTTCACCAGGAAGATTGGAAGATTGTATCGCTTGAGCTTGTACACCAAGCCATCATGCCACACATTATCGAAGGCCTTCTCGATATCGAGAAGGGCCATAGCGGATGATTTCGAAACAGACTTGTTCCGCCTGAGGATGTTCATGACTCGATTAAGTTGATGGACTGTTGAGCGACCATGCCGGAAACCGAACTGCTCATCCAACAGGATATTGAGCTCGTCAGCAGATGTTAGAAGCCGACGGTAGATCGCTTTCTCAAACAGTTTAGATAGACCTGAGAGAAGGCTGATTGGTCTGTAGCTTCTGGAACATGAAGGATCTTTCCCAGGTTTCCGAATGGGGATGACTTTGGCTGACTTCCAGCACGATGGGAAGTAGCCAAGACGGAGGCATTGGTTAAACACCACCGCCAGATGGTTGTAGAACTGGGGGCTCAATTGCTTGAGCTCCAAGTTCATGATGTTGTCGAAACCTGGGGCCTTCATGTTCTTTGAGGTCTTGATATAAGTCAACAATTCGTCAGCTGAGATCTCCAAATCTTCGGAGAAGTCGTTAGGACTTTGGTCGATGTTAGTTATAAGCGCGCTAACGGCAGCTTCGTGTGGACTGACGATGTTTTGACCGAGATTGTGAGAGCTGACGAAGTGTTGACTTATCTCATCAGCCTTCTCTGCAGGTGTTATCAACCGATCCCTTGAGTCATTGACGTCTAGTGGGATCAACGGTGGAATGGGCCTTGGCTTAGTTTTTAAAATTTTTGTCATCTTCCAGAACGGCTTAGCCAGATTGTGCGTCCTCGCGACCTCGGACGACCTGTGTCCACCTTCGCGGATAGTTGTCCTTTCTTTTCTCTATCTAAGATTTTTTTTCCACGGTCTTCCGGGACACTCCCACGGTGATTGGAATGTCTTTTTACGCCATTTTCGCATGAGAAAAATCACGAATACACTGCAACCTCATTATGGTGCAACTATGAAACTAAGGAAATCGGTTTCTTTTACTCGCAGCCTACTATATTATTACGCTTACGGTTATTTGGAATAAAAAAAGTTTTGCTTTTGCACTTCTCTTTTCATCTCTGCGCCAACGGTTGATAGCTCGCTGATCGCCTCTCCATGTATTCTGTAACTTCAGTTGTATTTGCGAGTAGTTACGGATCTGTTTAAGGAACACTGTCTACTTTTCTCTCTTAACATCTCTTGAACGACAGTCCAACACTCAAAATGGGTGATGTCGCTATCATTTTGGCAATAAAGTACACCGCTTCTGCCTATATAGTTTTGTACGCAATCACGACTCGCCTAACCATGACCCGGAGCATTCCAGGAAACGCCTCCGACCACTGCTTGGTCCAATGTTATTCGCCGTGATTCTACCACGATGATGCCATTTGCTGCCATCAAAACTTAGTGTTCAGAACTTGTTAAGCTTAACAATTCAAGATTTGGTAGTCAGTGACCACATTGCATCTTCCGAAGATATTCCGGTACCTTCAGCGAAGTTGGCAATTAGAAATGTACAAAAACTTGATTTGCAAAAACGGTGACGCAACAGCTGAATGCTGAATACCACCCTAATAAAGATAAAACAAAGGTAGTCAAGTATTATTTTGAAGAATTCCAATTTTTGATAAAAAGTTTCTATTAATTTTATTATTATCCAGGCATCACTACTATGTTGATAGAATGGTAATAGAACGCTCATTATGGTTCAACGCGAATTGGCTATTCAAAAATGTATCTTTCCTATCACGTATATTCAAATGCTTATAGCTACTTTAAATCAATGTGATACCACGAGAACCCCCCCTTGCTCTTCTAGAACTCCTCCATCATCACTTTTATTGCTTGTAAAGTAGTTGCTTGCACGTATATGTATTTCATCTATCACATTCAGACCATAAGAGACCATCTGCCATAAAAACGCTGACTCCTGACTTTGGCGGTATATCAGGCGGACAGGGCGGATACGCCACCAATTTTGGAAGTGGCCTCAGCGGTGGTGCAGAAAGTCAAGTGATTGCTGCCGTCTTCAAAACACTTGTCAGCCGCTTCGTCGATGTCCTAAAGGACCTTAAAGGACAGGAAAATATTGCTCTCTACTGCGATGTTCGCCAGTTGGTGACATACGTGAAGGAGCGCACGGAGGACCTTTCAGGCGAGTAGCTCTTAGTGGAATATTGGCAGTTACACCAAGACCGCACAAACAGGCTCCCAATATGCAGACTACGCGAGTAATAAGGTATGCAATATTGATAATTAGACGGAAACCTCAATACCATTTGGTTTATTTCTAGGCACATTCCTGCAAACGACGTCCAGACTTATCAACAGGACGAGAGAACTCAACGCAAGCTACTATTCAAGAAGAAAAGCACATCTTCGACGTGTGCAGTAAGTAATACGGTTGTTGTTTCGGTGTTGGATGTTAAATAAATAATTCGCATAAATACGCAGTTCGTTCCACTATTGTTGCAGAGCTTACTGGAGACGGAGGGCCTAGAAGAGCACTGTCGTGCAAGTCAAAGCCCTCTTGGTAATTTTCGCCGCAAAGGGATGCCGTCCAGACCCACATTAACTCCACGACACAGTGAAAGAGCACTTTTATCCGATTCGACTTCAAGCTCTGAACGGAACTCTGTAGATAGACTCAGCGGAATCGTTCGGTGGTTCCGTGGCTCAAAGATCGTGAATCCGTCGATTTGGAGTCTGGTGCAATGGGGGCAGTGCTGAGATAACGACTTCATTTATGAGGAAGGGATCACTAACCTTTCAAGCGAGATCTCGTGCCACCGAAGGAATTGGCAGATCCATTCAGAGAGCCCGAAGGCGTGTGGAACGTAGACTTGGAAGGTTCGCTCTCGGTAAAGGGAAGAAGAAAATGGGTGGAACTGAAGATGTTTCAGGAGGTTGTAAGTGTTTTTGGACATTATTTTTACAAACCGATATTTGAGTGCTTGCCTTTTCTCTTAGTTTTCAGTCATCGTCCATCTGTTGACATGGCTGAAGGACCTCGGGAATCCGAGGTCGTAGTTCTAAAAGAAAGACGTTTGATACCCATGAATCCAGTTCGAGAAGGAATGGCAAGGTTTTCATTTTTATTAGAAACGTGTGCTCCCGGCTCAATTCCCGATCCTCCGCTGATTGCCGCTCTCCTAGATTTACCACAGGCCCCGATCGTTGCACGGGCCGCGTTGATGATGGAATGTGCTCATTTTGTGCATTTGTGCAACCGGGGCCAGTGGCCTAGCTGGATGAAACAAAATATTCCTTCATTTAGACCATCTGGGCCAGCTCTTGGTAACAGAGCATCACTTGCAGCTGGTGCCCGACGCATACACATACTGCAAAGAGCGGCCGGAAAAATGTTTCATCAGGTAGGATTTGAGGGTGATGAATAATATCACAGAGAACAGACATCCAGGCTCGAACATTCTTTTTCCAATTTACTGTGTAAATTTTTAGAAACAAACCGTTGGAAAATCAGCGCCGCCTAGTCTAGGTTTCACCAAACTAAAATTGACAGACTTTCAAATCTCAAGGCGCGTAGGTGGCGCCATCAATATACGAATCACCAAAATTAACGGAAACTAGCTGTTATTTAAAAATTTCAGTTACAGAAATTTACACACGGCGGCTGGATGTCTGTGTTCATATGTTTTTGTTTGTGTAACGTGAAACGGTATAACATTGATCACTTTTTTCAATCTTTCTTGAGTGTTTCTACTGTGAATGCAACATGAAACATAAAGTATTCGGATCTTAAAAGACAAGCAGTCAACTACTTGTATAAAACGTAAATTAGATGTTTCTGGTATCTTTTTCCGCATAGTGCCAAAACCGCCAATTCACATTTGTCTATTTCTTAAATTATAAGATATACACATTAAGATTTTTTTAACCGAAACCTGTAAAATTTTACCGAATTCTCAACAGCTGAACGGTCGGTAATCCGATTCAACGGTTTTCAATAAAATTTTACTGAAATCCGGTTAATTTTTTTTAATAAATTTCACAGAAATTAGTTAAATCGGATTAGGGATCGTCCATTAATTACGTCACGCAAAACATGACTGTTTATAGACCCCCCCTCCTTGTCACGTTTTTTGTATGGACTTCGAGAGAGCGGATCTTGTCGGCAAAATTGTCATTCTTAAGGTCCACCATTCTGGCCTTAATCATTTTGGTCATTCGATTACAGTGACGTTTGAGCGTTGACAAACCAGTTCGCTGGTATTGCCTTCGAATGGCGTTGCGCAGTTGAATAAGTTCTTTAGTGGGTCTATCAATGGGTACAGAGTCACTCACCTGATCAATCACCGGTACATGTTGCTCCCGGGCCTGGGAGATCGCTTGCTCGATGTTCTGCAGCTGCCGTTCGATGTCATCAACCGAATCAAGGTGCACGTTGAAATCGACCGAGTCGTCGACATGTTGTCGGAACCTCTCCCATCTGGCTGGTAGTTCCGTCTGGTGATCCGATGCCGGTTGACCGAGGAGCCAACTTCGGCCACCACCGGATAGTGGTCCGAGCTGAGCTCCTGGTGTACTACCGGTTGGGCGATGTTGTTCCCCATGTTAGTGAGGAAGATGTCGATTGTCGAATGGACCCCGGATCTGCTCAACCGGGTGGGAGTATCCGGGCCCAGGACGGTGTAATGTCCCTCTTCCAGGTCTTCCTGCAGTACTATTCCGTTCCGGTTCCGCTGGGCGTTCCCCCAGGTTTCGTGTTTCGCGTTTAGGTCGCCGGCGATGATAAACTGTCCTTGTCTGCGTGTTAGTTTACGGATGTCGTTTCGTAGCACCGTTGTTGTTCCATTGGCGGTGCTGGCTTGCTTTGGACAATAGGCCGCGATGATGCTGATAGGGCCGACGGCAGATTCGACCTCAACTCCGATGGCTTCGATAGACTGCAGCTGGAAGCTTGGAAGCATGAGGCAGTTGATGTTGTTACGCAGGGCGATCGCAACTCCTCCTCCATTAGAGCCGCTTCGATCAAGTCGCACAATCCGGTACCCGGGTATGAAGATGCTGTGTTCCGGCTTGAGATGTGTCTCGGTGACGATGGCGATGTCGATGGCCTTCCTGTTAAGGAAGTCACCGAGCTCTATAGCTTTGTTCCGGATGGAACAAGCATTCCAATTTAGGATGCTGATGGTGTGATTATGGTCCATGTTTGAAGATAAATTTCATCGTCACGGATGTGGCGGCTTTGAGCTGTTCCTCCTTGGAGCGGCAGGAACGTAGTTGGCGGTAGAGCTCTTGAACGAACTCGACCATTTGCTCCGTGTCGTAGAGCTGTCCATCGATGGGTGGTTGCGTGGAGGTACTGCTCGGATTGCCCCAGCCTGGAGGAGGAGCCGGCATGGGGGCGGCGGCGGCAGTTGCGAATCGTTGTTGAACGGATGCTGACGGGCGGTTTGCATGGCGATGGTTCAATGGAACCGGTGGCAGATTCGGCACTTGATACCGGAGTGCTGGAAAGTTCTCCTCGTCCATTCGAGGTGGGGGGCGGCGTTGACCAGGCCGAGACTTGGTGGACGCCTGCTTGCGGATGGCCAAATACTCCGCTCGTTTTGGACAGGCTCGGTTGCTGCCTTCGTGGTTAGCGCCACAGTTGGCGCACTTTGAAGAGGCACTCTCATCCATCGGGGCACAATCCATGGTGGTGTGCGCTCCAGCACACTTTCCACACCGGGGCTTCATGTGGCAGTTTCGGGTCCCATGACCAAACGCCAGACACTTACCGCACTGTGTCACGTCGTGATGTTTTGGGCGGTACCGGTCCCACTCGATGATGATATTGGAGATGGCCCGTATCTTCTTGAGATCCTCCATTGTGACGGAACCTTTCTCCAAATGGACCAGATACAGTTGGTCCCGATGGTTTCCTTGCTGCTGGCGCCTGATAGCGAACACCTTCAATGGTTTCAATGCCACTGCCTGCAGCTCGGCAAAGACGTATTCCGGAGTGTAATCTGGGAAGCCACGCAGAATCACCTTCATCGGCTTGTTTCCGGGAACATCGTGCGTAAAAAACTCGTGTTGCTTGGCGATCAGATGAGCGCCAGCAGCACGGTACTCAGCTTCAGTCGAGCACATTATCTTTATGCCCGTACTGCACAGCTTAAACATCGGAGTTAGTTTAATTGCTGCAAGCTCCGTCTTGAGCGCAGCAATGTTCTTCGACGTGGTGAAAAGCGGCGGGATTCTCACCTTCTTCGGTACCTCCTGTACCGGGAGCGCAGCAAAACGATTGCTCGCTAGTAAACGGGCGTTTGGATCCGATGTGTCGGCGTCGTCATGCCGTTGCCGCTTGGAGCAGCTCGGTGTGCTTGCGGGAGCTGATGCCGCCGGCGTGGTTGTCACCACGTGTTGGCTTTACGACCCATTGCGACGGCAATAGGTCGAGCGGAAAATGCTGCACACTCTTGCAATGCTTCTGTTTGGCTTGCCAACGCTAACAAGCTAGCAAGAGCTGGCGAAATGTCACGAACCGGACGCGCAATTGCGATAAAACGAACGAGGTGCAAAAACGAGGAAAAAACTTTGAACCGAGAGGCGAAAAACACGTCCGTACGTGTCGCTTGAACGAACTGGAATTTTTAATACGATCTCTTATGGCTTTGTGGTTAACAGTTCTGATCGTAGGGATGATTTCCTGAGTGTAGTTGCGGCACAGAGTATGGAGCATATTTGCAGTTATTTATAAGGAGTTCTTGAGCTTGAGCTCTTGAGTTGAGTCTTAGCTGTCAAACTAAATAAAAGGAATACCGTCCATTTTATCGAGCAGAGCATTTAGATTTCAAAATATATCGAAGGATGTTTAAAAAAATTAAGAAAAGCGGTATTTACTATTGAAAACGAAATCTGAGAAAGTATGAAGCTTATTTGAGGAATTCATATTCGGAGATTCGCGCAATTGACAGTACTGTCGAAAATTGCTTTCAAATAAACAATATAAATTCCACTGAGCAGAAGATCAAGTGTTCAATTCCCGGTCTTAGTGGATTTTTTTTAATCACCGGGAATTCATTAATGTAGCAATCATAAATATAGCAATCTATTACAACAGTTATAAATGAAATTGATATTAATGTAGTTTAAAAAAATTATAACAAATGAATCCAAGCGCGGCACAGCTAACAACGTAAATTGGATGGTGATCATGTTTAGATTATAAGAATCTCGGTAACACTGATTTTCAAAACACTACAAACCTGTTCGTAAAGAGCATCAGCAATTATTGTTGTTCAACATTATTAGAACTAAAATATGTTTTGAACACTTTACGGGTACTGGAATTCCTCACAGCTGATATGGATCTGAGGATACAGTCACCGTTCTTAAGGTGAAGGTGCAGAGTTCAAATCTGGTAAGTATACGGGTAAGTAATATATATATAAATATATACTATATATAAACATTAAAATACAAAGTTCATATAGTTAAATGTTAATTACGCATTACAACTATAAAACAACACCATTGCCGTAATACCGTCCACGAGTATTGTAAATAGTGTTTGACATACATATTTTTTCGATTGCTGTATAGTGACTATGTTAACGCGTTTATATCAACGTGTTAAGACTACCAATAAAAAGCTGTTTGCCACAGTTCTAAAAATAGAAATTGCGATGAACAAATAAATATGCTGAATATGCGTTCCAAAAGAACAGTTACGTAATAAGTTGTATAATTTTTTGGATAAAAGCTTCCTAGGCTATAAACCGATTACATATTCTGCTTGACAGTTTTTTCATTTCGATGAAGCTGGGTAGATTCGCCAGATTTGCTTGTGAAAATATTGGCTGGGCGCTTGTGCAACCACTACTTAACCATTACTCAGTTTAAAGTTGTATACGTATTGCCTATGAAGCGTTTATCTAATTAAAAATGTTACTTGGGTCGTCAATGTGAGAGTCAAATTTTAATATATCATCAATAATCACGCCAAGATATTTAATCTCATGAACGCAATCATTTGTCTCATCATCAATTTTAACAGAGACTTCTTCGTTAACACGATTCCGCGAAATTTCCATAAATTTAGTTTTACTTATGTTCAATTTAAACTGTTTTGTTTACTGTTTAACCATCTACTTAGAGAACGTAAATCTGCATTCAAATGTGGAACGGCCCCCTCAAGGCTTTTAGCTACAATGAACAACACGGTATCAGCAGCAAAAAGATTAATATCACAAAATCGCAACACTCGTCGCATGTCATTAATATATAGAATGAATAAAATGGCCCCTAATACATTCCCTTGTGGTACGCCAAGGCTGTTCTCCACAGGGCTCGAAACAGAATCATTAAAAGCCGTCCGTTGAGTTCTGTCAGACAAATAGCTTTTGAACCATCTGCATGCAGAAACCGAAAATCCAAAGCGCTTGATTGATTTTAACAACAAGGGCCGAGAAATCGTTTCGAAAGCGCGTTTGAGATCCAAAAAAACAGCAACAATCGTATCTTTACGCTCTACATTTTTTTTTCCATTTTTCTAACACTAAATTTAACGCTATTTCACAAGAATGACCTTCGCGATATCCCGATTGTTCCGGCGCAATCAAATTATTACTATTTAAATACGTTAGAAGCTGGCCTTTTACAACAAGTTCCAAAATTTTCTCTAAAGTGTGCAACATGTTAATAGGACAAAACTCTTCGGCTTTAATCGTTCCAGCGACTTTTTGAATGGGAATAACTAAAGATTCCTTCCAAACTTGTGACACGTGCCCAGTTTGCAGCGAATAATTAATAAGGTCCAGCAGGTTGTTTCCGATGACATTAAAGCAATCTTGTACTACTCTTGCATTTACGTTATCCACTCTAGCCATTTTGTTCAAAGAAAAGCAAATAGATTTTAGATCCTCTAACGTGAAAACTTACAAAACTACAGTTAATATTAATCGGCTGTTTTATTTCGTCTGGCTTATCTTCTATATCAATGGATTGATTGATTGACAAAATACTATCAACGAAATAATCATTAAATCTGCAGGCAATGGTGTCTTCTGACTGTTCTAATGTTATGGATCGCGGTTTGCAATTACTAGGTTTTAACAAAGATTTTAAAACCTTCGAATTATTAATGTCACAATAATTTATATTAAAATCACCAGCAAGCACTTTAAGTGTACTAGAATCTACAAAAATCTCATACCAGTTTTCCAAAATTTCAATAAAACGCTGGCCACTAGAACTGGGAGAATGATACAATACACAATAGTAACTAACAACTGCAATGCTTAAAAACCAATTGCCGTCACAAACTTCGTTCAATTGAAGCTTGAACTGAACTGATTCTTTAGCATAAATAGCAACGCCGCCAGTGTGTCTAGAATGTGATAAACAAGCAGCCCCATTATATCCCGGAATATCATATTGATCAAATGTTTGCGTGTCAACTATATACGTTTCTGATAAAAAGATCTGACGCAATTCTACCCAAGTAACCACGGGCTGTAATAGCATGCATATATAGGGCATATGTATAACGTCTAGTGCATCATTGAAGTTGGATCAAAGCTGAAAAGGGCCCCACTAAGATCGAACTAATGCTATATCTTTTGTAATGCCATAAGACATTGCTAAAGTAGCATTATTGCATTGGTAATGCATCACTACATTCTTAAGCTAATCTAACGCTTCATAACTTGACAACTGTTAAATTGATGCGATCCCGCATTACCGATGTTGATTTTAGGTTGAATAAGTGTAATAATATAATGCTTGTGGTTACTTGGGTACGTAGTTTGCTTATAGATAGCATTACATGAGTTGTGAAACTTTTCGTGATACTACCAAATCTCTTATTAAACGTATCCAAGCAAGACCTAATGCATTGTTCAGCTTGAATTGATCGTTGTATTCTCGTTGCAGTTGAAAACCGGAAAAATCACTCGCGCAAATCAATATAATTGCTTTTCCGTATTGCAACAAAGTGTCGCATCTAGTGCGCTGTGTAGCACATCAGATGCGCAGAACAGCGCACTAAATGCGCCACAATTAAATCGTACAGAACGAGAGAAAACCCATTTGGCGCCAGTGAGTTATTCCGGTTTTCAGTTGCAACAACAATATATTAGGCTGAGTCAAGCGACAAATACATTCATGAGCAATGAAATTGCGCAGGCTGCTGAGACCATTCTCTTCAGTAATTTCACTTACATTATAATTGGCATTGTTATCACCGAGTTATCCCTTTCTACATACAAACAGAAAATTCCATATTGTATGTTTTATGCCCCATACATTCTTGCCAATGTTATGTTTGCATGATGTTTATGCGTCATACACATAAGGTTTATCAATCGCTACGAATTTACTTCACAACATACTCTTATATATTTCACGAGCAATTGAAAATATTCTTTTTCGATCAGCAAATAGTTTTCATTGCAAATCAAAATTTATACTAAAAACAGATGACTTAATCCAAATGTGTTTGTTATGATTATTTTTTGGTTCTTTTTTACAAACTAGAGAAAAAACTACAATTAAGGTACATTAATTGTTATGTTATGTATTCTCCGTTCGTGGAGTAACGATTATGATGTAGAAGGAGATGTTGTAGAAGGATATGGTGGGGATCAGTATCGCAATGCTTCACGGTGTTTCTCTCCGAGGTCTCTATGTTAGCGACGACGAAAAAAACTTGAGTGATATCAGACGTTGCGAATCAAAACAAACCCAAAAAGGAGAAAGTTCCTCTCCCATGGGCGCATTAAAAACAGGGTGCACACAATGTATCGCTAGAACAACTATCACAAAGCCATCAGTGGTACATGAGCGTCTTCCAAACGTCTTCTTTTGCCGTTGAAGTGGCGGACTTGTCCGTGCTTCAACCTACCCCGCAGTGGGATGTTAGGCAAAAGTTGACGTCTTTGGTTCGTGTTTCACTGTACACATGCCCTTTTGCTAAATTTCCAATAAAAACATCTGTTCTATTTCCAACCTGCCGCACACTGACGGAACTTTCAACTTTCTCTTCATATCTTTCATTCTAGCCAAAAACATTAATGTTCACTCTTGGTGCCTCATGGTGATGAGCGAACATCTCCTTCTACATTACAATTAAGGTTTTGTTTTATCAGTTCGTTTGTTTGTTAGGCTCAGGCGTGTGTAACATTTTACGGAGTCGATATTCAATATTGATGTACAAAAATTTTTACTAGGAAAGGGCTAGGTAGGTAAATTATTTAAGACATTATTTGTAGGTTTTGGTTGCGACATCTATCAAATCCTCGATCCCTGTTGTCCCTTTCAGGAACTAAGCCGCAGATGGGTGACCACAGTTTGCTGGGCCGGTACAAGTAGCACGGAAACAAAAGGATAGTATAACTGGGACACAATGGTAGGGAATTTACTAGAGTGGAAGGAAGAGGGGGGGGGGGGGAGGGGATGGTTGTTACGTTACACTCTTAGATCAGACAAACAAAGGAATTCGTAAATCACTTGCATGTAGGGAAGATCACGCATTCCCAAAACATCTCTTACTCCACGGAAGGGTTGTCTACCTCGGGCCACTAGGGTATCCAATAGTCGTGCTCTGGAGGCATCGCCAAACTGCGTGAGCAATGTCATCATAACCGGTTCCACACCTACATAAATTGCTATCGACGAGGTGAACTCAGTAGAGATGTGCGTCTAGCGAGTAGTGGTTGGACATAAGTCTTGACATCAAACAAATGAAACCGTGACTTACATCCACAATTTTGAACCACGATCTCGACGAAACAGTTGGAATAATGGAATATAACCACCGCTCAAGAGAATTACTTGTCCAATCGCTTTGCCAACCTTGAAAAGAACTCTGGCATACTAATGGCAAAAATTCAACATGCGAAATTCTTCTTTCAAAAATCTCACCTTGTGCGCCCACCTTTGCTAGAGAGTACGTCTTCTCATTGCCTGGAATTGAGCAATGTGGGGGGACCCATAATCTTAAATGATCTTTCGACCAACGCACACATCTGCTCCCTTATTTTTGAAAGAAAGTAAGATGAGTGCCTCACTGTTTTCATTGACTGCAGGGCCTCAATAGTTCTGAGACTATCTGAGAAGATGAAATAATGGTCTATGAGCAACTAGCCTAAAAGCGAAATTGATTGCTGCCAGCTCAGCAACATATACGGAACAAGGTTCCTGAACTTTCCGGAAGGCAGATGAATCTTCATTGTAAACACCGAAACTAGTGGATCCATCAATGTGCGACCCATCAGTGAAATTTCTTCTATTGCAATTGACATGTTGATACTTTTCAATTCAAAAAATGGGGATTTAAAATAGGTCGAAGTTGATCTGGAACTCCTTGAGTAGCCTGTTTCACGGAGAGATCATAATCCATGGAGGAACTGTGATAAGAGAAGCGTGCACTAGGAGAATTATAGCATGGAAGACTAATATCGGATGACATATAGATAATATAGGTTCGCAAGAATCTAGACTGGGCATTCAATTCGAGCATTTCTTCGAAGTTTTAATCACAAGGTTGTTATTGATTCCATACTTGATCAGTATTCTAGATGAGAGCTCCAAGAAGCGGTTCTGTAAGGATTTTACTTCTGCCAGAACCTCCAGGCTCATACAGCCAAGGGAAATACGTAAACAACGATATTGAGTGCGTTCCATTTAATGAGGTGGCTGTTTCTTGCCGAGAGGAAGCAAAAAGAGCCATATTCGAGAACTAAAAGAATAGTTGTTTTGTAGAATTTAATGAGGTCTTCCAGGTGAGCACCCCACCATGTTCCGGAAATTGATCTTAGAAAATTGATCCTCTGTTGATATAGAATTAAACGCAATGTGAGTACTCCAAGTGTATTTTGAATCAAACATGATTCCAAGGTATTTGAAGGTCAAAGATTGGGTAATGTCTCTTCCCAACAGCTTGAGACGCAGATGGGCTGGGAACCGCTTTCTAGTATACATTACCAAATCGGTTTTTTTGCGGGGACTTAAACATGAGCCTTGGGGTAAGCCCATGTAGCTAATTCTGGAAGTTGTCAGTTAGCCTAGATTAAAGGTCATTTGTTTTTCTGGCAGTAAATTATACAAAAAATTATTTAAAATTCCTGGTTAACCACTACTGTGCAGACTATCTGCCAGTTTATCTATGGAAACCGAATCAAATGCGCCTTAATATCCAGAAACACTGAAGCCAATTCTAGGGTTTTTTTTTCATTAGGGCGAATCTGCAATTGAGAGACTCTCTTTGATTACTTTCTCTTTCATTCATATTCCATTCAGCGTTACGTTTTTTATTCAACTATTTGTAGAGTATGGTAGCCAGCACTGTTGTGTTTCTATCTGTACTAAAGAATCCCTCAAAAGATTTATAATGGCGCTGTAATAAATGAAAGAGAGCGAGAGCGGAGAGAGCCTCTCATTGTTAGATTCGCCCTTTTGAAAAAAATATATCCAAGAATTGCTTCTTGTGTACAAAGGCCAGTTGTATATCAGATCAAAGCAACGCTAAACAATCGTTTGTTCCTTTGCTGTTTCGGAAACCAAATTACGTATTTTATAGCAGGTTTTTTTATTCAACACAACGGTCAAGTCGTGAAAAGATCATTTTTTCTAACAATTTTCTTAAACATGATAGCATAGAGATCGGACGGTATGAATTATAATCAGACGCTGGTTTCCCAGGTTTTTGAATAGCTGTTAGTTTAACCTGTCTGCATGCGGGTGGAACTATGTTTAATTCCAGGAGAGTGTTATACAGGTTAAGTTAGCGTCTTTTAGCGATATCGGGGAGATTTTTCAGAAAGTTGAATTTGATCATATCGCTTCCCGGAGCCCTTCGTCCAGAGAACCGTTACCTCGGGTGGTATCCCGTATGTTCGACTTTGTTGGGACAGAGTCTGGACAAACCTTTTTAGCGAAGTCGAATATCCGTTGCATAGAGTATTCTTCACTCTCATTGGAGGATGAGCGGTTTCGCATGTATCGAGCTTTTCTCCAAGGCGTTGTCATCAAGGTTTCTCTAGGCAGTCCCTCTACAATCGAACGCTAGTAATTGCGTTTCTTTGCTTTGAGTAAGTTTTTAAGCTTTTTTCAAGCTTAGGTACTTATCAAAAAACTCAAATGTTTCATGTCTACGCTAATCTTTAAACGCATCGGATTTCTCAAGATACAACTTAGTGCATTCGTCATCCCATCCAGGGGTGGTGGGTCTTCTTTTGAGGGATGCAGTTGGAACACGTCGTTTCTGAGCTTCTAATGCACTTTTGTACATCAGTTCAGAAAGGAAACGATACTCTTCTAATGGTGGAAGAGGATTGGTAGATTCAATGTTGCCAACCAATATGCCTCGTGAGGTCATAAGCAACATGGATTGACTGGTTTGTTTTTTGAAAACTATTTGTGCTTACCTGAGATAATAATTGGTAAGTGATCACTACCATGAGGATCATTGATTACCTTCCACAGACAATCTAATGATAGTGAATTAGAGCACAAAGATATGTCAAGTCAGCTCTCCCTGCCAGGAGGTTTTGCTATTCGTGTCGCTTTCCCAGTGTTCAAGATGGTCAAGTTGAAATCGTCGCATAAGTCATAGAAAATACCCGCTCTATTGTCATCGAATTGTTCGCCCCAAGCAGTACCGTGGGAGTACAGATCGCCCATAATCAGACCTGGAGATGGAAGTAAATTAACTGAACTCCAAAGTTGACGGCGGTTTATTGATGTCCTCGGAGGGACACAGACAGGTGACTGTTATTAAGTAGCGGCGAGGTGGTATAGTTACAGCTAGGAACGGATGCATCAGCAATTATCGGTTTATTCGGTTTTTCAATTTGACCCCCGCCACCTCCAATTTTTTGCAAGCTTTTGAGAGTACATTTATTCTGTTCCCGGCGCACACCCGGAGAACTAACGGGCTTCCTTTTACCGGGGGTGTGTACCTCCGGAAATCCACTCTCGTCGGTTACATCGTCGAAAGACAAAATTACGTTACCAGTGCGCTTCTTGTACTCAGGGCAGTTCTGCAAATCGTGGAGAGGTTCTTTGCCACAGGAAGCGCACTTTGTTGCTTGCTGTTGGCAAGTACCCTCAAGATGTCTTTGGCCACATTTGCCACAACGGGGCTTGTTGTCGCAAAAAGAAGCCGTATGTCCCAACTGTTTGCACTTGGTAAAATTAAATACCCTTGGTACCAGGGGGTAAATCACTCGACCACCTTGTGTTACCACCCTAAAAAACACAATCCGCCACACTTCAAACACACTCGCCACCACATGAAAGATACATTCATATCTGGCAACACTTACACGAATCGATTGTTTAATTTTGTTTCCCTCTCGCTTACACAAATATAATTCAGACGATGCATATGTGAGCATGTATTAAACGTCTAAACCGTGCATGGTTGCCAATAAGCATAAATTGTCGATTGTAGTTTGTGAAAACACAAAAACACCTTCTGCCACCCCAGAAACACATTCGTACACGATCAACACAAACACAACGTGGCAGAGTTACTCACCCCCTGCTTGGTACAAAAAGGCGCTCTGGAAAATATATTATAGATTTCAATAAATTTTTGAAGAATTGATCCGGCGAAGGTCACCTGAAGCGAGTCCGACGGTGAATACGTGTTTCTTTCATCTACCATTGATGCTGCATGCAATTGTTTACATTCTAAAATTTCAATGGTAGACGAAACAGAATCAGGAAGCCGCCCCATACCTTCCATTACGTCTTCACACGACAGGCTCGTTCAGAAACCACACCATCTATCTCCACATCTCGAGATGGGATGTGGACGTAGTACTCGGCATTGTAACCTACGTTACTAGAAATATCAATTGCAATTTCATACTAACGTGCAGTAACACGCAGTTTGTTTCGGTTGATCTGATGAAATTCGGTCCCCGGATAAAGACGCGTCAAATTTCTTTTAAAAGGCTAGGGCTTTCACTTTCTGCTGAAAGTAGACAACCCAAGGAGAGGCAGAAGACGGCTGGTAACAGCGCGCTCTAAAAACATCTTTGGGAGGCAAGACCAGGGGGTAAGTCACTCGACCACCTTGTGTTACCACCCTAAAAAACACAATCCGCCACACTTCAAACACACTCGCCACCACATGAGAGATAAATTCATATCTGGCACCCCAGAAACACATTCGTACACGATCAACACAAACACAACGTGGCAGAGTTACGCACCCCCTGAACTGCATGCATTTTCGGTAAAAAGTACCGTACAAAAATAAGTATTAATGTTTTTCCCTTCTATAATTACTTATTTGTGTACGGTTCTTTCTTCCGAAATTGCTTGCAGTTCTATGAGAGCATTTTTGATCAAATATAGGTAAAATATAACGATAAAGTCTGTAAATCCACTTTACTGATAAAATAAGTAAAATCAAACGTTTTGTATCGGTAAATTATACGAAACTCTAGGTTTTGCTACCAAAACCTAATTTTCTGTAAAATGAAAACTGATTTTCGGTAATGTTATCTTAGCGTGTTCTATCCAACAACACGGTTACTGGCTAAAACCCATTAATGGGTGCAAAAATACGCATTTTTCAACACCACACGTAAATGTCAAACAATGGGTATAATTTGATTTGCCAAAATGGGTAAAAAAATACCCATCGGTGAGAACTTATTAGCAGGAAAAAAATGGGTGAAAAATACTAATGAAAATTATTTAACTCTCTTCAGTCGTTTGTGCGCTGGGTCTCGAATCAAATAAATCCGGTCCAAAATCTGCCAACAAAGGCAATTCAACAAATAAGCTGAGCAAAAGTGGATAGTTGGTCCAGTTGGTATGTGAAAGATTCCTAAATATATGAATAAATAAATTTAAAATAATCAATTTCCAAAACCGCCATTCTCAGATTGTTTGAAAAATGGAGGAGCTTCGAAAGAAACTGGACTTCGAGTTTTACATAATATTAATGCACTATCGAGTTTTACATCATATTAATGCTGTTCAATAAAAAATATTTAGAAATATTCGACTATCTACGACTATTTTTATTTCCAACGGAATTTTTTTCGAAAGCACATGAGTTCATTATCAATTTATCTATTCATGATTCAAAAATGGTTTTTTTTTACCCATTTTGTAAAAAAAAAAAATTTCCCTGATGGGTAAAATAATACCCATTTTTTTACGGAAGTGGCCCATACTCATTAATGGGTTATTCGCGTTTACCCATTAAATGAGGAGTGGCGATTATAGCGAAAGTGAGTACTATAGTACCCATTAATGGGTTTTAGCCAGTAACCGTGAATACCGAAGTTTCGGTAACCACACGCTAAGAAAAAGGTACCCAGCGGAGCACTTAAGTGTGGGAAGCCAATTTTGTGTATAATTATGTTTACCTACAGTTGGGTACTAGTTACTTACTTTTGGGTAAAATTTTACCCAAAACTAAGTTATTGAACCCAACTGTTGGTAAACTGTGATTATACTCAAAATTAACTATCATAACTACGCAAACACAATGATAACGGAAACGGAACGGAAAACGGCAATTTTGACAGTTGCTGAAAATAACTTCGATATGTCCAATTAGAATCGGCTTGGATCTAGCTTGTTTTTTTTCCGAAGCAGGAATACTCGGATCGGGCTTTGCCGTTTTCCGTTGCCGTTATCATTGTGTTTGGGCCATAACTGCTCCGCTGGGTACTTTTTTCTTAGCGTGTATGTTTACCGATAATTTCAGTACACGCTACACGCTAAGACAAGAAAACCAAAAATTCGGCATAAAATACCGAAAATCGTACAAAAGTGCACATACTGAAATTATCGGTAAACATGGATTACCGAAATTTCGGTATTGCAGGAAAACCGGGAAAAACTTATTTACTTATTTTTGTACGGTAATTTTTACCGGAAATGCTAGCAACTCAATGAGAGCATTTTTAACCAAATTTAGGTAAAATATAACGATGAAATCTGTAAATCCACTTCACTGAAGAACTAAGTTAAATCACACGTTTTGTTTTGGTAAATTATACCGATACTTTAGGTTGTGCTACCAAAACCTAATATTCGGAAAAATTGAAACCGTATTTTCGGTAATCTGATCTTAGCGTGTAAGATCAGAATACCTAAAGATCGTTAAAAAGTATCGAAAATCGCTCAAAAGTGCACATACTTAAATTATGCGTAAACACAGATTACCTATCACACAAAGAATAATGATTATTAATATTAAAAAAACCATTGCCAAAATTGAAAAGTTGCATTGGTTCTTTCGTAGAAAGCGGTTTGCTTTCAAAACAAAAACCTCCAAACCGTCAATTCAAAAATTTCCTGCTCTGTACATTTAAAAGTTGAAATTTTCAGAATAAATTGTAGAACTGTCAAATCAAAACCGTGGCATCGTTGAAAACGAAACCAAATTATTTTGATTCCAACATGAACTTTCGTCTAAAAAGTGTTGTGCAATATAAATAAAAATATGCTTCTTGGATTAAAATTTAAAAAAAGTTTAAAAATAAAAGGATTTATTTTCAGATTAATTGTAGAATTAATGGCATTGTTTGAAAATGGAGCAAATAATTTTATTGCAACATGAACTTTCGTGATGTTTTCCATCACGAGAGGTCTATGTTGGACATTGTCATCCAAATACACCTGAACAACATCTGCTGCCGTCTGTCATCGATTATGGTAGCGCTGCAAATAAAAAATTGGGATGATTAATTTAACTATAAGATTACCATTCATGTAGTACATACCCATCCTTCAGACAGAGATTGTTGCTATTATCCGCCCTAAGGAAAGCATCGTCATTTAAAACCTCTATACCGCCTTAATCCAGCTGAAACTGTCCACCACTTGTTTGTTATGCAACAATGTGATCGGGGGGAAAATTTCAAACCATAAAGACTACGAGGAAGTCGACATGCTTTGTGTTGGTGGATTTGACAGTTCTACAATTTTCAAGGTAAAAGAACATACTTTTAAATTTACACACTGAACCGAAAAAATACACTTTCAAATCAAAAACATAATTTTTGTATTAGATAATTTAACTTTCAATTTAATGAAAAACAACCACTTTTTAGAAGAAAAGTGCAAAACTTTTAGTAAAACAATATTCCATTTTTGTGTGTAATATTGGGTAATAGTATTAAAGGAAGATAAACGTTATATATTACTTATTGTTTATCATTATTTTCTACTCAAAATTGGCTATCTTTTCGTAGTTTTATTTTACAGAATGCTTCAAAAAAGACATGCAATCTAAAAATGTATCTATTCGGATTAGTTTAAACAATTTTGCACTCAAGGAGAAACAAATGTTCAAATGCATGACAGATTTTATTTTGTATTAAGAAAAAGTAGCAATAGAGAGTACGGATGAATCCATGTAAAGCTTAAGTGAGGTTAAACATCGAAGTATCAAGAACTGAAATTGATAATAACTTTCTGGCTATTTTTAAACTGTATGGAATTGGTCAGTTTAGTCATTATCGACAATTTTCTGCCCTTCTAATCTCGAATTACTTTACTTAAACACGGAGAAAAACAATCTGTTTGAAACAACAAACTTGCTGGTTGACATCAAACTGAACTGGTTGTTTAAAGCCTCGCTTTTGCTGTTACAAACCAACGATTTCGTTTCGAAACAAACAGGTAGGTTAGTTGTTCTCTGACCTAATATATTACCACAATACAACACAAATTATGGTTGTTCTAAGCTAATATTTTTGTTGTTTACACCTAGCAGAGGATTTATATTACCAAAACACAGGTTGCGTTGACTCAGGAAAACAAATTGAAATTTAGATTGCTTCAACCAGAGCGGTGGTAAAATCAAACTGATATTTTGTTAGCAGAAAAAGAACTAAAAATTGAGTTTGAAACAGACTTTTCATTGGTTTATTTCATATTCCATCATCCGGTCCTGTTCATGTCTGACGCTGTCACTAAATGATAGGTAAAATTTAATATCTTAATTTAGAAACAACATCTGAATAATATTTGAAAAGCTCGCATTATTATCTGTAGATTATCTGTCAAAGAAGTCTATTGTATATGTACTTATCTAATGTTTCTAATTAGTATTTGTATTTAAATAAGATGCTCTAAATAAATGACAGCCGTCGTGAACGATGAGTAAAAGAAATATTCAGTAGGTACAATTTTCGCTCCTTCATTTCGTTCTATTCAGTCACGCAATATATTCGTGTTTACTATTTTGCTATGCTCAGTCATTACCGTTGTCCTTGTGTTCCACAACAACTCTATTTCACACTTCACAGCAAAGGACACGGCTATGTCAAGCCTCAAGAGATTTTGGTTGCTTGACTGAATGTTCTGCTAACCAGTCATTCATTTTCGCGTTCGTGAGTGATTTTTCTGCCACAGGATTTCAAGTATTCTCGAACATGGCTGAAGGCAAAGGAAGCCAACAGGCTAAATAGCCGAAATCGCTACAGAGTTTGTGGGGCATTTGTTCGAGAAAAGGCATTTGCAGGATCGATTCGAGAAGTTTTGGTTTTGCTTCACTTCACTGATTCTCCAAATGAATGACTGTTCTTTCGTCTTCACGGTAGATACGTTGAAATTGAATGAGTTGTTTGCACTTACATACATTCACTGCTTTCCGGAACGAATGAATGATCAAAGTAAAGCAACACATAAACAAATTGACTCATCTTGCACAAGAGATTCATGAAGGCAAATTTGTAGTGTTTACTTCATGTTCGCTAATAACAGTGCGTGATGACTAATGATTATTAACTCAGTCAAGGTGCTAATTATGACGAATTGAATTATGATATTTTGGGCTCATTGTCAACAATACCTAATTTAGGTAAAATTAGAGTCCCTATATAAAGAGTCACGCAAAGAGTGAAACCAAATCTACCTATCGGAGCTACTTATCGAGCATCCCATCTGAATTATACATGCACGCAAAATGAGAACTAATCGGAATAAGTGTTGCATGTTTTTCTTGTCGTGACTCTTTCTATATAGAGTAACTTTCACTCAGTTTCGTATTACCATGCTAAATATCAAAAAATGAGTAACTTGATATAAGGAAACTGAGTAAATGCTACTCTGATTGTAAAAGCGCTATAATTATATAAATAGAGTAATTACAATGAAGCTGTCAAAAGCGAAAAAACGTGGTTCAGTCGATCAAAAGTTATCAAGATGGGATGGCTGTATGTTGTAATCAACAATCATTTTCACGTCAAAGTGCCGAATTCATTCCATGACCCAACAAACATCAATGCTAAATAACTGTATGTTCAAACAAATTTGGAGAAATTGTTCAGCTTTTTCTTATAGAAAGCTAAATAATTTCTCCAAATTTGTTTGAAGAAGCGGTTATTCGACACTGATGTTTGTTGGGGAATACAATCAATCCATAAATTTACTAATTCCAAGTATTTCGACTTTTCCGTTTCGACTGGACAGTTGTCGGAAACAATCAACAATTTCATTAAAATAAAATAAAAAATAAAATTAGATACTGAATAACTTTGATTCATATTTTGACAAGTGACCTAGTTAATCAGAATTGAGTAACTCCTTAGCTACTCTAATTAGGGTAGTTCCAGTTTTAACAAAACTGATTCATTTTCTACTCAGTTTTGTAAAAATCAGGGGGTAAGTCACTCGACCACCTTGTGTTACCACCCTAAAAAACACAATCCGCCACACTTCAAACACACTCGCCACCACATGAAAGATAAATTCATATCTGGCACCACTTACACGAATCGATTGTTTGTTTTTGTTTCCCTCTCGCTTACACAAATCGACACAAAATTTTCATTAGGGCCTAACTGACAAACGTAAACAATGGCTTTTTCCGTAAATTTCTCGTGGCACAAAAGCTTCCCATGTAAGCCTCCAATTCTATCGGATAGGTGAACACTTCCTCTTCGAAATGATCGTGGTGGATTGATTAGGCGAGTTTTCAATAACGAGAAATTTACGGAAGAAGCCATTGTTTACGTTTGTCAGTTAGGCCCTAATGAAAAATTTGTGTCGAAATGTAATTGAGACGATGCATATGTGAGCATGTATTAAACGTCTAAACTGTGAATGGTTGCCAATAAGCATAAATTTTCGATTGTAGTTTGTGAAAACACAAAAACACCTTCTGCCACCCCAGAAACACATTCGTACACGATCAACACAAACACAACGTGGCAGAGTTACTCACCCCCTGGTAAAAATACAAACAAACGTGACTGAGTAATGTTTACTCTAACTTTGACAGCTGATCTAGTTAATCAAAAATGAGTAAACTTCAATTACTCTAATTAGGGTAGTTCCACTTTTAACGAAACTGAGTCATTTTCTACTCAGTTTAGAGCAATTACAAACGAGCGTGTAGGGACTCTAGGTAAAATAAATACCTAATTTTAGGTTTTCTCATCTTAGCGTGTATGTGCACTTTTGTGCGGTTTTCGTTTTTTTTACCGAATTTTCCGTATTCTTATCTTAGCGTATTAGTGACTTTATTAACGTCAGTGGTTTGTTTGTGCGGTGTCGACAATCCGAGAACCGTCAGTTAGTGTTTTGTGAAAAGAGAAAAAGTTGTGTAAAAATGGCGTCCTTGGAACCACTTCAAAATAAAACATGGGATTTATCCTTGTATGAGCTGCATCGGACGCCCCAGGAGGCTATTACGGATAATACAGAGATTGCTGTTTCGCCCCGTAGTTTGCACAGTGAACTTATGTGCCCTATATGCTTAGATATGCTGAAAAGAACGATGACAACAAAGGAGTGTTTGCATCGATTTTGTTCTGACTGCATCATCACAGCGCTCCGATCGGGTAATAAAGAATGCCCTACTTGCCGTAAAAAACTTGTGTCGAAACGTTCATTACGTCCGGACCCCAATTTTGATTTGTTAATATCAAAAATCTATCCAAGTAGAGATGAGTACGAGGCACATCAAGAGAGAGTTTTAGCCAAATTCAATCAGAGCCATTCACAGCAAGCACTCGTTCATTCCATTAACGAGGGCATCAAATTACAGTCACAAAATAGACCAAATCGTAAGCAAAAAAGTGAAAATGATTTGACCGCTGCTGCAGCAGCAGCGACAAATGCGTCTACGCCTGCAGCTACGTCTTCTGTAAATATTACACCAAATGTTGCAAACAGTAACGGAAATGTTGCTGCAGCAGTTGCGGTTGCGGTGGCAGTGGCAGTTGCGGACACTGTAAATCGCGAAGGATCTTCCAATAGCCAAGCCGGAGAATCTGTACCTCAATCTTCTAATCCTCCATCAGTGAGAAGCACACCATCGCCGGTTCCTTCGAATGTAAGTTCAGCTAGCAAAGCGAAACGCGCTCGGTCAGTGCTTACTTCTGAAAAGTCAGAGGAATCGGAAAGTAACAGTGAAATGGATGGAAGAACTGAGGAAAATGATTCCAATTTGGACACTGAGGGAGAAGGTAATTCCGAACATGGTAGTGACGAAATTGAACTCGTATTTAAACCACATCCAACTGAAATGGCTGGAGACAATCCGTTGCTGAAGGCACTTAAGGAAAACTCGGTTCGCTACATCAAAACCACTTCAAATGCTACAGGTAATTCTTCCGGGCAAACGGATAGGAAATTTCCTTTCTCGATCCGGGATTTGTTGGACTAATTTTGTTTGTAATCAACGATATGAACGAGGAATAAGTAGTAGACAACTAGATAATTATGAATGCATGTATTTATTTTTATTATTCACACGATTGAATAGATTTTAAGAACATCAGGTAATCTACCACATTTGTTTCCTGCGTGGCTCATATTTATCCGGAACGTCTCGATTGTTGTAGGTGATCTTTCTCTGCGTATTTTAATTTTTTTTGCCATAAAGCAGTATGCTTTAGTAACGAATAGAGAGAAAAATTGCCTATTTTAATTATATTACTATTACCGTCAAACGGGGTGACTTGCAACAGTGGGGTGACTTGCAACACTTACGTTGATACGCAGTTTTTGTTCAGCTATGGTGAAAACAAACAAAAACAACAACAACTGTCAGTTCGCGTGCATTATTTACACTCTGTTCGTTATGTCTGGTGACTAATCGGATGAAAAATATTTCATTTTGTTGTTTTTCTGCCGGAATTAGAAAAATCCGCATATTCAGCTCGTATTTAGGCACCGAAAATCGTAAGTTATTATAAGATAATTAGAATCAATGTAACAAAAACGATCATTTCCCAAGTTTTGGCATCTGTCCATAGATAGAATCCAGCATAAATAATGTAAATAATAAATTTCACTCTATTGGAAAAAACATTTTTTCTAATATGTGCCTCATTGAGGGGTGACTTGCAACAGTTGAAGAGCAATTGTTTAAAGACTCTAAAATTATTTGTTATTATCCAATATAATTATTTTTAACGATTACTTGTTACAGAGTTCGTTTACATCGAAAATCATGCCCAGAACCTATAAGCGGCCAGCCGGAAATCGCAAGTATGCTGATTTCTCGAAGGAAACTTTGGAAAAAGCAGCGCTAGAAATTAAAAAGAACAGAATGTCTATCCGGGAAGCGGCAAAGCGATACACATTGTGTCCATCAACAATTTCGCGGTACTTGAAGAAGGAGAGACCTGAAGAAAGAACTTATAGTGGACAAACAGTGTTGACTCGCCAAGATGAGCAGATACTAGTTGATGGTTTGCTGCTCGTAGCGGAGTGGGGAATGCCTTTCCAAAAAAACGACCTTAGATTGATCGTTAAAGGATATCTAGACAACCAAGGGAAGAAGGAAAAGCGATTCAAAAACAATCATCCTGGAAATGATTGGTGCACATCATTTTTGAAACGCAACAAAGCGCTCTCCAATCGTCTGTCGGAAAACATTAAAAGGTCTCGGGCAGCTGTTTCGGAAGAAACAATTTCCAATTATTTCGAACACTTGAAGCTGTCAATTAAGGATGTGAAATCAGAATTCATCATCAACTATGATGAAACTAATCTTACAGACGATTCAGGACGAACTAAGGTCATTGTTCGACGAGGCGCGAAACATGCAGAGCGTATTTTAGATTCCACAAAAACAAGTACTTCCGTAATGTTTGCTGGAACGGCATCGGGTAGACTGCTTCCGCCATTCGTCGTATACAAAAGTAAATTTTTATATGACACCTGGACTTCAGGTGGACCTCAAAATACTGCATATGGATGCTCAAAAAGCGGTTGGTTTGATAACAAGCTTTTTGAAGAATGGTTTTATAAAGTGGCATTTCCACATTTTAAGAAACATGACGACAAAGAATGTCAGAGTCCGAAAATACTAATTGGAGACAATCTTGCAAGTCATCTGTCCATGCGAGTGCTTCAAACCTGCAAAGAATACAATATAAGATTCGTATTTCTCCCACCGAATAGCACGCACCTTTGCCAACCGCTTGACGTAGCATTTTTCCGCCCGTTGAAAATCAAATGGAGAAACGTTCTTTTGGAGTACAAGGCGAAGTTCTCTGGTACAGTACCAAAACACTTGTTTCCGGGTCTTCTTAAGAAGACTGTTGAAAAGCTTGACAAAGCTGCTGAGAGTTTACGAGCTGGATTCCGTACAACCGGTATTTTTCCGCTTAATCCACAAAGAGTGATAAGCAAACTGCCAGGTATCACAAGCACAAAAAACACCGGAGCTGAAAATTCATGGTCCAAGGTTTTTGTCAACGTTCTTAAGGAAGCGCGATTCGGGAAATCTCCGGAAGTAGGACAGGCCAGAAAAAAACGAATCCTCGCTTAACCTGGGCAGACCGTGACTTCCCAAGACGTGGTGGAGAAGACTACTTCGAATTCGACATCAACAGCAAAGCGCATGAAGAGAACCAAACTCGACAGAAACAACAGGAACCAGTCTAAAGCACAAGCCACCACACCTAAACCATCAGAAACGCCTCAGAACAACAAAATAACGATGATAAAACTATTTTAAACCACTTTTTTAACTCATATCGCAAAAGTGTTGCAAGTCACCCCGCAGAAGGGTGACTTGCAACGAGGCAACGTTTCGTCATTTGGTGGATAAGTGTTAAACTTCATATTTGTTTATATCCTTGTATTTAGTAGTGAGAACAGTCATTAAAACATTCATGGAATACTAGCACAAAAAAGCTTTTAATCGAGAGAGATAAGAAGACATAAACCTGTAAAGTGTTGCAAGTCACCCCGTTTGACGGTACATTATTTTGTCATACTCTGTTTAATTTAGATAGTGAATGCATTTTAATCAGTGATCAGAAAGCTGGCAAGCCTTTATTTTCGGTTTTTGATAGGATTATTTCTTAGTTTTGATTTCTTCTCAAATGCTTGGTAACTTCACCTGTGTGAACCGCTTCACACAGCTAGATGTTAGAATTATCCTCATTTTGACCGCGGAACTTTAAGGAGAAACGCGTCAGATATCGATGTCGTCATTAACATCGTAAATATTTAACTGTTGTAAAGTATTGCTTGAGAACGCAAGTTGATTGCTCAAGTATTTAACTCTGGACTCTGAGCCGTTAGAGCAGAAGGTAGCTCTTTCGTTTGATGTTATTAGATTTCAGATACAATTAGTAGTTTTTATGCAATTGCAATTTGAAGTGAGAAAGTTGATGTACGTACTATCGCGGTATACCCGTATGTGTTTCCCTATCCGGGTTGGTCCTTAAAAACGAGTAACAAATGGTTCGAATTGTCTTCTTCTCTTTATTTCATTTAGTTTTATGCTATCATGAATACAGAACTGGCCACACCCATCAGCTGCAAAATTATCTTGCTTTGTTGCCGGTGTCTGATTTTATAACTGAGGCCCGTCCCCTCTTTAGAATTTTGCTTCGTACTATATTTACGTGCTTGTCTTCATTCAAGGCTATACTATCAACGCTAGTATATAGCAAGTGAGATAAACCACTATGATCTCAGTTTCCGACACGAGCTCTCAACTCGGACAGGGCTTCGTCAACCCGTCACAGTATTTCAAGGGAATAGGCCCAAGCCGTTCAAACTTCACTAAAGGTTATTATGTTGTGTTCCTTATTACTTTTATCTTTCTCACAGCCGACCCAAATGAACCATTCCAATTTTATTGTTTATCAGAATAAGCTCATTCTCTCAACTTAATGTTCTTAGTGCATTTTCGCAAAGATTTTGGTGCCTGTTGTATTAGTATGATCAATCTTTGCCCAACAAGTCATGATTTTTTTTACTGTGTTTTACGAAAACCATTGTTGAAGTCCACCTTCACATTACATTGTTTTGGTGTCTTCGACGTAGTATTTCTTGGGTACCAAGTAAAAATTCGAAGAAGAAAACAATCAGAGGGTTTCGTTTCAGGGTCACTTCGCAGTGAAGTCTAATCTCGGTGCAAGTCCAATGGGAATCGCTGTCACAGATTACGTGAGAACCATTAAAAAGCCCAAATTTAATGTAAATGCGAAATTTGGAGCATGAGCTTGCAAGCGCAGTTGACTACACTTGCCCAAAACCTCATGAGTGGTTCCAATGGCACAGTGCGGCTCAGTGCAGTCATAGATTGGAGATCAAATAAACCTATAAAGTAGAAATAATGTTGTACTTTATTCTCTGGATGTCTCAAAAAAAAAAAATTATATATTTGAGGCCATTTCAACAGTGGCTGGATACTCCTGAAGAAAATGGAGTTTGTTTTGGGATCTGGACTTCCAGCCCCTCGGTCCCAAGCTCCCAATCACACGAACTTACCCTAAAATATTCTGTCAAAATAACCCACACTCCTGTTTCATTTTACTCAATTTTTGAGTACAATTGTATTCTATCAAATATTCATGATAATACCTTGTCTCGAGGATTGCCAGAAGTTGCAGCATTTGCTGGATTTATTTGACGATTAGAGCAACCGAAACCTTTTAACCTTGTGCGTTGCTAAATGTAATACCATTACGTTTTGTAGAAAACTTCAGCCAATCAACTTTCGCTACAGTTTGTTGAACAAGCACCTTGGGTTCACCTTCAAAATCGCCGACGGATTTGGAGACGCGATGTGCATGAAATCTCTGTACTGCGCACTAGTACGTTCGCTCCTGGAAACCGCTGGTCTGGTGCCCGCATAGCAGTATTTGGATCGAGCGCATCAAGGCATTTCAAAACAGATTCGTTCGTCGGGCCTTGGGGCGTCTTCCCTGGTGTGACGCGGTCACCTTATGAGCACCGTTGCATGTTGCTGGGAATCGAAACATTGAATAAAAGGCGTTTTTATGCTCAAACATCTTTTGTGACAAAGGTGCTCCTGCCATTCTCTCTGATCTCAGCCTGTATGCACCAGTAAGGCATCTCAGAAGATGTAACTTTCTTCATCTTGAGTCGAGAAATAGCCGCTATGGAGAACACGATCCGGTAAGGTTTAAGTCGTCACGATTTAACTGCCAGGGGCGCCACCCACAGGAGCGCTGTAATGCAAAATTTCGTAGTGACAAACTTTTGAACAAATTTATTCAATTCACTGATGTACATAACATGCTAACTGCGAAAGGCACGCTCATTTACTCCTTTAATTTTCGCGCTTTTCTTTGTCCATAGATGTTTAAAGTTAGGCTTCTTTCTAGAATCATTGCCTACAGTGCTCTCCTATATAACTACACATGCGCCAACCGAGAGCATTTGATAGTGTATCTATCGTTAAATATATATTATGAGCAGCTCGGTTAATAATATAGCGGGGACTAAAAATGGAGCACAGGTCAGAATTAATCAGATTACCAATAAAGCCCGTTTTGTTCCTTGTGCTGTCTTGTCGGAGTTCATGCAGCTAGATCTACACCTACGATGATAACTTTCTTTGGAACTGTACAAGAAATTTTCATTTTTTTTAGTAATTCAACTACGCGATGGAGTGCCCTTAAAGAGTCTTTATGAATATCATTGAAAGGACATTCTGATACAAGATGGTCGCCTAAACGTCAAGCATTGTCTGCTCTTATTTCAATTTCCGAGTTCAATTTATTCCGAGTTTAACATTCTGAGCGACTTAACTGAGCCGACAAAATATAATAGTGCCACGGTGCACGGTACCCAAGTTCGCTTAAAACAAATTGATTTTAAGTTTCTATGTCTTCTTGACATATGAAGAAAATCTTGATTAACATCGACAAAGTGAACGAATCCCTGCATTCGATAACCATCACCATAGACGTGGCCAGTAAACTAATCAGAGGTTTACAAACATCATTCGACGAAATGAATGAAAATTGATGTAGTTGATCGTGCACTAAAGTATGCGAGAGAAAAATGCATTGAACTATGGCATCGACAACGATTTCCAAGTAACACGACTGCGAAAAATGAGAAAAATCGATGACACCACAAAAAACTGCAACAAATGGAGCAGCATGGATCATCAATGGCGGATATAGATCGATGACTATTCCACAATTGAAGGAGGTCGCAGCAACCTTTGGCCTAAAGTATGCTACTGATATTGATATAGTAGAGCTTGTATCTGAAATAGAAGTTTTTGAACGGCATATTGGTGAGATGTTGCCTGACCTGAGCTCTTCTACTCCGTTAGATATATTAATCTGTATCCTTGGATATTCTCTCCAATATGTTTATCCTAACATTGAAACGACTCTACGATTTTTTTACGCTTCCGGTTACAGTGGCATCGTGTGAACGTAGCTTCATCATGCTGAAAAAATGCAAAAAGCAATATTAGTTGGGGCATTATTTTCTTGGTTTGCCAGGGGCGCTGTCAACTCTTACTACGTTTCTGATCCCCACAATCCATACCTTGCAGCTATTATTTCGAAATCCTGAGACCAGATCTCGTCAGGCGCTTGAGAATACAAGCAAAACAATGCATTAGGTCCTAAGTAACATTGAGAGATTCTCTTTGTCGACTTTCTCTTTGGGCTCCTACGGCCATGTAAAAACGTGTTCACCTATTTTCAACATACAGTACGGTAGTATTAAGTGTGATTAGGGATTCAATACGCTGAAAACATCACCAAATCGTTTAATAGACAAGCTATTAACCAAAGAGAAAGTCGACAAAGAGAATCTCTCATTGTTACTTAGGACCTAATGCATTGTTTTGCTTGAATACAGCTCATCTTTCACAGAATTATTCTATGAAAAAATTGATTATTTAAAAAACAAACCACCCGCTATATGCGCTTAACTTAAGAGCAGGAAAAAAAATTTAAACTGATGTTTTCGTAAATTTGACCGAAAATCGGTATTGATTGATGATGCGTTCAGTAATTTATGGTAGCTATCGTGCTTCAAATTTCACAGTTTTTTACTGTAAATTTTACTGAACTTCCGTGTCGTTTACTGAGTTTTTAAGTAATTTTTGACAGTTGAGAGTTCATAACTAGTTTGACAATCGTCAGTAAAAAAAAGAACAGCGAAAAGTAAAACACACCCACCGGTAACCATAACAAACAATAATTGTAATAATTATAATTATTATAAACAAATCAAGCTGAACAATGCATTAGGTCCTAAGTAACATTGAGAGACTCTCTTTGTCGACTTTCTCTTTGTCGACATTCTTTTTGCGTTCCTACGGCTATGTAAAAACATGTTCAAGTATTTTCAACATACAGTACGGTAGTATAAAGTATGATTAAGGATCCAATACGTCGAAAGCATCACCAAATCATTTAATAGATAAGCTATTAGCCAAAGAGAAAGTCGACGAAGAGAATCTCTCAATGTTACTTAGGACCTAATGCATTGTTCAGCTTGAAATGAGTGTGTCCAATTCATAGAAATACAATATTATGTTTTGGGCCAACTATTATTTCTAAATTAGTAAAATGCTTATTCCATAGTCGTAAATATCACAACCAATAATCACATTATTATTGTTTTTAGTTCCAGAAAACGATGACCGGATTGCCTCTGCCCAGAGGATCTTGGGCGTTTTCATCGTGTATTGCGAAGTGCAGTTAATGTAAGTATTTATTTTTTTACATTATTTATTTAGTACGCTTCTTAGTTTTGTATTGAATTACTTAGATAATAGTTCAGGATAAACTTGCTGAGAATATCAAAACATTTAAAAGTAGGGGTATGGAATGGGAAAAAAAATGACAGACGAGTTAAACGCACGTACTAGGGTGGTTCAAAGTAGTGGCTCCACTCCACTAAACCGACACTTCTTTTAAAATTTGAGCTCAATTGGTTGTGAACTCAAACTACATTGATCCATAGAAGTTTCTATGGGAATCACTATGGAAAGTACAAACGCTTTGATCTCATCCTTCTTGCCATTTGATATAAATAGCAAACGAAATTGATTGCTATATGTGCACATTTGCAGTTTCACTTTCAATTGCACATCGGCATAACTAGATATTCACAAATTCTCGAGATGATGTTCTTGAGCACTGCTTTATCAGAAATCAAGGCTAATATGCATGCAGTTTGTCTAGAAAGCTGTGGATCATTAGTATCTGAACTTTGTTCACTTAGAAAACAATTAATAATGAATCAACTTGACGTCCAATCAAAAAGTAGCCCTCGCTAACGTTGCTGATAGAAATCATTCCCAGGTGCCATTGCGCCATTATGTTAGGAGAAAGAAAAAGTTTGTTTTTCCCATTGGAATTCTTATAGAAACTTTAAAGGGCCGGTTTCAGCTCAAGGTCACAACCATCTAAGTTCAAATTTTAGGTGAACTGGTAGGACCTTATTTGGAATTGAATGGGTGTGGTTATAAACTACAATTCGAATCACCCTCACACGTTTCCACATCACAAAATAAAGAGACACACCGACCATGAGCTAACGGTTTGGATAAAAAAACGCTCAAATTAACCTAGAACCTAGGAATATAGTCGACGGTGAACTAAATTTTATGTTTATGATAAAACGTAATAATTTTCTTTTTTATTCCAGTTGATCACCTGAGCAAATACTTGGCAATGCGACTGACATTGGACTTGGAAACGGAACTTCCTGAGGCCTATCGCTTGGTGAACTTCTGTATCTACATTGCTCCGCAACCATTACAATTAGTAGTGCTGAGTGGCAATCAAACTCTTTCGCAGGTTAATGAAAAGTTTTGGAAGGTAGTAAATCTTAGTTTGGATTCTTTTCCCGATCAAGATGATTTTTGAAATCCTGTTTTTGTTTTTCACAGGTCAACAAGCCCTTGGAGATGTACTACTCGTGGAAAAAATCCTAGGGAACCGCCTAACATCCGAAGCGTAGTGGGTGATAGAAAGTCACACTCGCACTAAAATTGGTAGTATTAATCCATGCGTTCCGTGTGGTGCATTGTTCCGTTTTAAAAGGTGAAAAAAGAAGTTTGTAGTTTATTGACAAACCTTAATTACATTGTATGCATTGCGGAACAAAACTTTTTAAGATGTCAAGGGTCTTTATTGTGCACTTGTACAGTTCACTAGTATAGGAAATCCGTTTTATAATCCATGTTTGTAATTAGGATTTCCAAATAAAAAATACCTACTACATTTGAAGAAACTACTATAGAACATTTTACATATATTGAGAAAACCATGAGAAAAAGTTTATAAAATTCCATCGATTTGATATTTACAATTCTATTTAAATAAATAAATCGTATTGCTTTTAATATTAGTCTGGTCCGCGCAATGCATTCGTTGGCTTCTGACGCCACTCGTTTCGATGTCCGTTAAAATATCCCACGTTCTAGTCTTCCATTTCTTTGCCACGTCATAGAATGTTCAAATAAAGACATTCGCATCATGTTGTGATCCTGGTGGGTTTTACCACAACTTACTCTCAAAGAATAGAAACGAAAAAATCCGAATAATGACAGCTTAAGGTGTTTTCCGTTGCACCAAATGGCTTGCAATTTTCATGAAAAGCATGAGCATCATTGACCTGTTATTACTCAGAGAACTAACAGATGATGCTTGGGGCTAACATACATCCTCAATGTGTAAAAACTGGTGATCCCAAACTAGGGCAAGAGCAGCACCGACCCCGCCCGAATGAAGGTTTAAAAAGGAAAGGGAAGGACTATGATCACATGATTCTCGCTTAATCGGAAGCCAAGAACACCTCTGCACTTCCATGAGAAATCACTGGGATGCTGGATAACAGGATTGGGTAGCCCTTTGATAAACGATAAGCTGAATTCACGTAGCGTGTAGTAGACCATTTAAGTATCAATACCGATATCTGATTTGAACCGACTCATACCAACAGTAAATATGCTATTGGGGTCAGTCACAGATTCTTATGGTGGTTTCTCATTGTTAAAAACATTTTTTATAATGATTGGAAGCCGATTTGGACCGTTTTAAACCAACAGTAATGGTTTCCCTTAGAGCCATTTACAATGTGTCATGCTGGTTTCGATTCCCACCATCGGTTCACCACACCCGGCGAACCCCCACATCTCACCGGAACACTTTGTTGCTTATTTCTGTGCTCACTCAAACATTAGCGCCATAACCGAAACAATGGACATCGCGCTATACCCGATAACAAAATCACCGACAAACCGACATGAATAACAACATAAAACGTCTTAACATTTCTGTTTAATTCATATTACTGACATCTATCTTCGTGTTCGCTGATATCATTTATTGAAGACACAAACACGCTTGAGCACTAGATAAGAAGGTTCATGTCTGAGTAAATCTGGACACATTTATTTGATCTAGACAAACGATTCTATAGGTTTTGACAGATGGGATCGCTGCACATTTGAATCGGTCGTTACGGATTCTTGATCAATAGTGAAGCTTTAGTTTCATGTCGGTTTGTCGGTGACAAAATCGTGCGTAAAGGTGTCGCCACACGGCATCTATTTCTAATATATAGTGAGTTATATGCTAGAAAACTATGTAATAGTTCATAGGAACATCAACACCACCGACAAACCGACATGAATGACAACATAAAACGTCTTAACATTTCTGTTTAATTCATATTACTGACATCTATCTTCGTGTTCGCTGATATCGTTTATTGAAGACACAAACACGCTTGAGCACTAGATAAGAAGGTTCATGTCTGAGCAAATCTGGACACATTCATTTGATCTAGACAAACGATTCTATAGGTTTTGACAGATGGGATCGCTGCACATTTGAATCGGTCGTTACGGATTCTTGATCAATAGTGAAGCTTTAGTTTCATGTCGGTTTGTCGGTGTCAAAACTATATAGTAATAGCTTTTTGTTATGACTTGCAAGCAAGAGTTAAAAAAAGTTACGCTATGATGTAGAGCAGTGCCCGTTGTCGTGTGTACACTCTAGACACAGTTTTTATGTTATAGAAGTAGGCTATGAACTACAGCAACCGTTCGCTAACTGGGCTAAGTGCACAGCACAGTTAGCGGATGCTGCTCGGTAACTGGGTTGACATTTAAAATGTAAATACACTTCGAGGGGGCTTTCAATCAGATTTCGGTTGGGATATTTCATTGCACAATATATTTAATTATAATGCGAAGTAGCTTATTGTGCATCCCATTGCGGAAAATATTTGACTTAGTTTGTATGGATTTACGACTCAATTTCGTACAGTTTAACCATTTTTAAATCCTCTACGAAACTCGTATGCCTTTTATATGCCCCTTGCTGATTTTGACAACAAAATTTCAAATGCTGTTTTTGAAGTTTATTTGCTTTTTAACTGGGCTATAGCCCAGTTAGCGAACGCCCAGTTAAAAAGCAGCCCAGATAAACAGCACCCAGTTAGCGAACAGTTACTGTATTCCATCCGAACGGAATAGTTCATTAGTAGAAGTTTTTTGACAGTTTGTTTGAATTTTTTTTGCTAGTTTGTGTTTTCGTAGCAAAAATGGACCAAAAAAAGGAAATTGCAAGTGCAAGTGTATACTTCAAAGTGAGTATATTATTTTGCTTTGCAATTCCTCATCCGAAGAAAATCTAGACCTGGGGATTTTGATGCTTAGCTAAGTACTAAGTATTTTTAAGATGATAACGATTCTACCAGTTCCGATGTTCAACTTTTGATTTTGATCTCTGACTCAAACCATACAATCCTTCTTTTTGAAACTTGAATAACCGGGTGGATCGAAACCTAAGTCAGCAGTGCGCAATTTGAAGCGTAAAATGTCATCACATGATGAGATGGCGCTTCTCTCAAACTGCGTCGAAATCGTGTCCGAACTATTCTGGGTAAATCGACCAACTCGTTCCTTGAGACGTTATGGGCTAAAAACTGCCTTGTATAACAAATTTTCAATGGCTCTAAGGAACTTGAATAACAAATTTGAGCAGGCCTACGAAGAAAAAATAAATTTCAGAATGTCTCTAGAGCAGCTGATTGTCCTCGCGTCATATGAGCCATCCAAACAGGCATCTCAGGAGCCAAAGACCCTGCATCAGATTCCCTTACAGCAATCGGTAAATATCCCACCATCAATGATCCCTGCTTTTGCTCCAACGTGACATACGTAAATTTGTATTCGGCATGCATCATAGCGATTAGAATGATGCTGAACTGCTTATTATAATTTAAATAATCACTGAAGCTCTTTGTAGATTTTTTTAAAACTAACGTGCTTTCCGTCTAACGCTCCTACAAAATTGGAAAATTGCCATTTTTCTTCAAAATCACGTGAAATCAACAGCCACTTCTTTGTTCAACCTGTCATTTCAATTTCATTTGATTTTTGCTGCTCTAAAAACTGGTACATACAAATAATTTGAAACCTCAAGGCAAAGAATTTAATCGATTTCCCTTATCTTATCTGAAGAACTTCTCAGAAGAACATCCCTGAACTGAATCCTAGAAAGTGTGAGCTGTTTAGTGGAGTACCAGTAACTAGAAATGAGAAGAAAAATTAGTATTTTCAAATTAAAACCAACTACTATTGCTTATCTTGACAGATACGCGTATTTCGTCTACAATGTAGTTTCTCTCAAGAACTCTGAAGAAACTTCTCTAAATAACTTTCCTAAAATTACCTTCCTGACATTCTTCGAAGAAGTTTCCCAAACTTCTCTCCCTGAAGTTTTCTGAAGAACATCCTGGAAGTTTTCTGAAAAACTCCCCTGAATTTCTCAGAAGAACTACCCTTAATTTCTGTGAAAAACTTGAAGACGGTTGACGTTATTTATGGACGTTCTTTTGCCTGAAGTTCATCTGAAGAACTTCTTTGTAGTTCATCTGAAGAAATCTGTGAAGAAACTCCTCGGAAGAACTTTCCTGAAATTCTCTGATGAAATTCTACAACTTCTCTGAAGAATTATTTGAACTGCTCTGAAGAATTCCGCTGAACTAGTATTCCGGATCTTTATTACCCAATTCTTTCAGCAGATTATCCGCAATTCCCGTGCCTTCAAGACGAGCAATCCTCCATTTTGTCCAGACTTTGCGAGTTTTTCGTTTTATTCGCCTTTTCAATATGATGTACGCACCATATTTTCATTCTGTGTGCATAGCTACCGAATGTGCCCATGAATACTTCCCAAATATTTTTTTTAAACTCGCAACTAAATATATGTGATAAAGAATATCAATCGTGTTTACACCGAAAAACGTAAGTCATAGCGCTGCGGCAAAGATTTCTACTACGTAGCTACTATTACTTCATAGCTCATATTTTTGCAAAACTGTTTCTAGAATCTCATAGAACTATGAAATAGATTTCTATAACGGCTATATCATAGTGAACTATAGCATAGATATCAAGCGCCGTGTGGCGGCATCTTAACAAAGCATCGACACAACCGTTCACAGCCGATTCACGAAGCAGACTCTTGTCTTGTATACTTTCAATTTGTACAACTACATACTACAAACTAGTTTACGGCTGGAACTTATATCTGCATCAAGCAAGATGAACTTTCGAAAGAGATCAACCTATGCTAATTCATTTAAAGTATAAATTGAAGGATTTTGTGAAATTAGAGTCTTTAGAAGCCTTTCGTGCCTTCTGGCAACTTTGTGTTTCTATTGATTTCATATTGAAAAATTCACTCTATTGAATATTCTATTGAAAAATTCACATTATTGGACATTCCGTATGATTGTAAAATTGCAAGCAGAATTAGTAATTTACAAATTAAAGCATGGTTTCAAAAACAATCTCGCATACAGACACAGAACAAAGCTAGCTTCTGATACACATACACTCAGTCAGTAGCAAAAAAAAGCCGAGCAAAATTGTCTTCCAAAAAACGCGTTTTTCAACCTTCTGTAACTTTGTCAATTATCAATATATTTGGCTGAAATTTTGACAACGTTATAACTAATGTGACCAAAATTTTATGTTGACCAAAATTTTATGTGACCAAAATTTTATGTTGATAAAGTTTATAAATTTGAAGTTATCATAACATATGTGAAAAAAGTCATTTTGGACATACCAATTTCAAAAAACCGGATTTCTGTGAAAAATTTAGGTAGCATATTAAAAATTTCTCCATGACTTGAAAAAATACAGAAATTTATGTGGACAAAATTTAAACTGTTTCCATCGAGTAGTTTGGACTACAGCTGGCGTCAAAGTTGAGGCTCCAACATGAGTATTTTCCTTGTTCACCCAATTATGACCATGCTGAAATATCGGAGCAAAAAAAAGACAGTAGTTGTTAAATTTAAGGCAAACCCTTCCTCGGAAAGAAATTGATTTATATGCATCTCTATCTTTCCCAGCCCGGCCACTAATCTAACTCATTCACGGCAAGGATTAGACAGGCCGACCAGCAAAAACGCAGAAATCTCAAAGTAGAAAAGAGAGACGCAGATTGCATAAATGTTAGCAGGTAATCTTTCGTCCACCACCAAGAACCAAGGCATTGTGTTTTTCCACATCTGTAGAACATAATCTCCTTTCAAGTAAAAAAACCCAATTAACCGATTTAGGTCCTGCGGGGGGACTCCACAGTTCCCTTGCACATATTTCGGACAAATTTGTTCTTGGATCCAACAAACGTGTGCAGATTATCTCCAGCCGTTCAACCAACAATCAATATGCAACTAGCGATTTGAAATTGGTTCACTGTTGTATCGTTTTTGTATGGGACCTACTGGTCTTAGAGTTAGTCTATGGTTCAACTGTCTCAGAAAGCTCAAAGATAGTAACACCGCGAATCAACATCTCAACACCAGCTGTTTCTACACGTCTCTCAAACACTCTGAACAGTGGCAATAGGGCGGTGTCACCACGTAGCAATGGAAATGTTACCAGTGGAACCAACATCAATCCTGTACCAAACGTCCACCATTGAAAGTAGCTATGGTCCAAATCACAGTGACGTCATACCTCAGATTTGACAGATACTGGCGCCCTTGTTATTGCTATCACTTATACTCCCATGGTCAAAACTGAGGTTAGCTTTCTCCGTATCTATAGCGGTTATAAAGGTTATAACGGTTCTCAGCCCTTTAACGACGTTGAGTCTACGTCACCCCGTTTGAGCCAGATCAAAATGAAAACGAAGTTAAGAAGCATGTTATGGGAATCTCTAACGTACACTCAGCCCTTGTTAAAGTTACCAAACTCGTTCCTCGCGGAAAGCAGATGGAAGATATTTCGTTCGTGTCGTTCAAAGTAACCATATGCAAATCAGTTTCGAGTGTGGTTGGTGACCCATAGTACTGGCCTTCGAGGATGTACCACTATTCGAGCCAAAAATCCAAAAAAACGGATCAGTCTTACGAACACGCAGTAAAACATCACGTTTCATTTTCACACCCGGGACGCACAATACTAGCACTATGGAAGCCCCGGAGCCTCCCATCACAGTCAAGACCATCCTGCCTGCGCTTTTCAGTAGTTCCGGTCCTGTGTTTGGGTTAGGTGAAAGGGGCTTCTACACTAAATTTAAGCAATTTATTCGCTCTGATGAGGTACAATCCAACAGCTCAAGGAATTGATTGACAATTGCATAATATCACCCACTCAACATTATCACCAAGCTTCGTCGTCATCGAAATTCTTCGTTCAACACCCGGAATGCATGCCTACTAGTCTCAAGGAGGCCCCCAATACCCACATCTCAGTCGTGTCATTTCTGCCAGCGTTCAGCAGTTGTGAAGGAGTCTTCCAAACCGTCATCGCAGGCAAGTATACAATCAGTATGACCAATATTGTACCTAAAAAGTCCCACGTTTCCAGTCAACTACTGCATGCTGATTTTTCACCAACTACTCAAGATCCAGCCATCATAGCGAGTCCAGTTGCTGCTGCTGAAGCAGGGATGCAAAGAAAATCTTCTCGAAACTTCATTTCTGTGTACTACTACAATGTTAGAGGCATTAAAATTAAAATTAATAAGTTATGATTGCTTCTTTCCAGCTGTGACTACGATATAAAAATTTTCACTAAGGCTTGACTTGGAGTAAATATTGATAGTGTGGAAATTTCGCCCGACCATACGTTTTACTGTTATGTTCGTAGTGTCTCGTGGTGAAAGAGTGCTTTTCGCTGTTAAATCTCAGCTTAAGGGGGGATATACAGTTAGAACGAGAAAAAAAAAACTAATTTTTGAAAAAAAAAAAAAAATTCAAAGGGAGGTTTTTACTTAAATCAATCGAAACTTTTTTGAAATTGAATTCAGGATTAGTTTGTCTTAATAAGTGCAAGAAGAGTGTATTAGACAAAGATATCATGTTACTACCGGAAGGTTTCCGACACCCCGGTGACGGCCGGGTTGATGTGGACCAGGGATGCCAGATATTTTTTTCAAATGTCTGTGATAAAAATTTGAAAAGTCTGGGAATGTTAATAAAAGTCTGTAAATTTTGTTTTACACAATTAGACTTGGACTTAGCAAAATTACGTAATAAGAGAGCGAGTTATGTCCTTTCCGGTACATGTGTGATTATGTAAACATTTCTGCATCTATATCTTGGATTGTATGCAACTTTGCACTATTGTTTTATATTTTCAAAGTGACACTGAAGTGAAGTGATAAGTCCTCTCCTGATTCTTGGGGAAGTTCTGTCCTGAAATTCAGGTAAGTTTGATCTTGAACTTCGGTAATGTTTGGTCCTGAATTTTTGAAGGTTCTTAATGTTTGAACTGCTTGCTCCCAATACTTCTGAGAAGTTTCTTGACCATCCTGACCTGATTATCGGAGAAGGTTTTTTTTCAAGGAAGTCTCTTCCTGGACTTCTGGAAATTATCTTACCGAAGTATTGAGAAGTCTACTTCAACACTTTCCAGGGTGTGCCCTTAATTCTGGTTTTTTTTTCTTTCTATACTTCTAGGAATCTAGGACTAATTCAGGGGTATATTTCTAAATTCCTAGTGCAAATGTACTAAAATGATGCATTTAGTAGCACTTTGGAAAAAAATGAGTTTTAAGATTCATTTCAATAGCTTATAACTTTTACTGTTCTGCTGTCCCCGAGTGGCAACCGACTGGGCTTTAGAGCAAATGTTAGGATCACAAAAGTAATAGTATTCAAACGAGAAAATAAATTTACTTTTTGTTATTACAGCCCTAGGCGTATTGGTTGTCCAAATAACTCGAGCTGCTAGTTAACAGCCTACCACGTTTGCTAAGCATTAATTAGCTGAAATTAAATATAAGTAGTTGAAATTGAGCCTAGAACATGTTTGAAAGGCGGCATCCGATCAAGCAGACAATCTCTGGCCTAGCTACCACAGTGCGTGGTAGGCAAGGGGGAAGGGAACCCGTGACAACTACAAACTAACAATATCCTATATACTTTTAACAATGCGTCAGATGGAACAAGGCTAAATAACAAAACGTTGAATAGGCGGTTAAGTTCAGTTATCATAAAAAATGGAAATTTTAACGAACATATTTTTTGCTGTACTCTAGTCAGAAATGTGGTATATAATCCAGACCGAGTGCAGAAAATAAAAAAAAACCTTTGAATGACAATATGGCATACACTATCAATATTTGTTGATGTAGAGGTTATATGGTGAAAACTAGATCAAACTATTTGAAAACACTAACATATAATATTGGTTTTAGACTGATTCCACGCCAAATCGGTCGGTCACCAAACTCAACTATCTTCGATTTTGATGAAACTTGGTACACGTCTTCGGTATGTTGAAAAAAAAAATCCACTGGTGTTAAGATTATTTGGATTCAAGAGTAACTTTTGAGATGGGTGTATGTTTTTTTTCCAACATTTTACTTGAAAAATCGTAGTTCACAAACCATTACATTTAGAGAAAAACTTTATATGGGGGAGTTGTAGAGAACTAAAAAGGCTTTGTAAAAAAAATGTACACTGAAAAAAAAAAAAAATTTCATAAAGAAAAATCGAAAATAAATACTAAAAATCAAATATAAAAAAAAAAAATATTTTTAATATTTTTCAAATTTGTTTTGTGGAAATTTGAGAAAAACAGACACGTTTTGAAAAAAAACTCTAGGATGGACGCTCTTATAATAAAAAAGTTTTCCGAAGAGCGAACTTTGGTGCATATTTCAAATTTTGGTTATTCATTATTATAAATGAAAATTAATTATACAATATGATTTTGGAGATCATTAAAAACAATAATGATCATAATGATAAATCACCTGAACGCAACCGTTTGCGAGATTTTTCGGATTTTATTTCAATAGAATGAAAAAACCTCAGAAAATTCGCTCTTTTCTTAAGTTAATCGAGATTTCCACCAGAAATGATAAATTTTCCAAGATCTTCATATTATAACGTTCACATTACTCTAATGTCCTCTTTTCTTTTGATATCAGGATGATAAGAAGACTCATTTGAAAAGAACAAGATAAATAGCACTATTGTTTTAATATTGCAATCAATATATTTATAATTGTTTTATGGCTGTATCGGTCGGGCCGCTCAGAGAATGAAGGGAGCGAATTTGCTAAAGCGATGAAAGTAACAGCGAGATAGATGTCGCAGGGGCGACAAGTGTGAAATGGACAGATGATGAAATTATGCGGAGGGTCATATAGAAGAAGCATATTAATCGAACTGCTGACTATTTTGCCAAGCTCCAACGATGTTAGAGGTCGGGTGTAGTGTGTGAAAACTACACTCCGAACAGTTCGGTGATGTAGCGATGAAAGTAACACATATTGTTTAAGGTAGGTAGACAAATAGCAGCTATAACGTATGTCAGGTATATCTTCTCATAAAAAACAGCTAATGTACGCTGCCTGTAAACTACCAGAGATGTTTTATACCTGCATTTCCAAAGGTACCACAGCCAATATATATGCTCATACATAGTCGCATTCATCAGTAAAATCTATCTGAGTGAACTGAAAATGGAGTTTAACATGAAGAAGTGTTGTATGCCGTTTCCCACTAAACGGTGCTCAAAAAACCTTCGTAAATTAACCGAACAAAATGTCAAAAACTCAAGTTTATGGGCAAAACACATTTGGACACTTCTTTGATGATTTGTGATAATTGTCGTTTGCATTTAAATAGAACGGAACAATCCCATGCTGCAATTTCGGAGCCTAGTGAGAAACCATCAATTACTAACATTATGGATCCACAACCATCTACATCACGGCAAGTAGACTTGTATGGTCTCGAGGAAACGCCATCGGCAATATCATTAATGTCAGTGCCATCTGATAGCAGTGTGCAAGATTATTCAAGGCGCCATAATATTGAGCTATTTAACAAGGGCGTAGCTGGAATCAACGTTTCGCCAATATCGGCTAAAAAGTTCCTGAACGTAAATTATGCCCGCAAAAAGTTCAAAGATGTTTCAAACGGCATTCGGACACACATATTTGGGGATCAAGCGGAGGAGGATGACCTGGAACAATTGAAAGTGAAAGCAGCCGAATATGACGAAATAATCGCGCAGCTAAAGGACCGGTATGCTGATCCAGAAACTTCGAGGGACGATCAAGTAAGGATACTTTCGGTTTTACCACAATCTTGGACAAATCAAAGAGTAATGGCAGAATTTGGAATAACAAACAAGTACATCGTATCACAAGCTAAATTCCTTGCAAAGCACGAAGGTGTTTTAGCTGCCCCTAACGAAAAGCTGGGACACGGTCTGAACCCGGAAATAAAAAACCAAATTTTGCAATTTTACGACAGTGATGAGATTACACGAGCAACCCCTGGTATGAACGACTACGTTTCAGTGAGGAGTGAAGGTAAGAGGGTTCATATTCAAAAGCGCCTTTTAGTTTGTTCATTAAGAGAAGCTTTCATTAAATTTCAAGAGATGCATCAAAATGCTGTTGGGTTTAGCTCTTTTGCAGCACTAAGACCAAAGCATTGCAAATTACTTGGCAGCACAGGTTCTCATAACATTTGTGTTTGCACCATTCATGAGAACATTAACTTGATGCTTCATGGTCTTAGAAAATATTCATTCGAGAATGATTATAAATTGTGTTTTGAAGAAATATTATGTAGCTCATCAACTAGAACTAAAAAATGTTACCTCCGTGAATGCGAACGATGTCCAGGATTTTCAGATTTTGAGAGTAGTTTAACAGACAAATTAGAAAAACGTGGTTTAGTTGAAATATCTTTTGAGCAATGGATTTCAACTGATAGATGTAGTTTAGAGACACTTGTTACACCAATTGATGAATTTATTGCTTATTTTTGTGAAAAGTTGGAACAATTAGTATCCCACGATTTTGTCAAATCTCAGCAGTCTAGTTTCTTGAGAGATTATAAAAGTTGTCTTAAAGACGGCGAAGTAATAATAATTTGTGATTTTTCTGAAAATTATTCATTTGTTTTTCAAGATGCTGTTCAAAGTAGTTATTGGAGTAATGAGCAAGCCACTATTCACCCTTTTGTCATTTATTACACGGAATCTGGAATACTTAAAAATATCAGTTTCATTGTTATCTCAGAAGTGTTGAAACATGATACGATTGCGGTGCAGGTGTTTATTTCAAAACTAATAAGCTTTTGCAAACAAAAATTAAAGTAAAGAAAGCTACGTTTATGTCTGACGGGGCAGCATCCCAATATAAAAATAGGAAGAACTTTGCAAGCCTTTGTAAGTTTAAAAGAAATACAATATTGATGCTGAATGGCATTTTTTCGCAACATCCCACGGTAAGGGACCTTGCGATGCAATTGGTGGTACATTAAAACGAATGGCAAGATATGCAAGCCTTGCTGTACAACATGAACACCCTATAAAAAGTGCATTAGAGTTATTCGAATGGGCGAACCAAAAAAGTGATGATTGTTTAACAAAAATGTCGTTTTGTTATGTATCACATGAAGAGTATGAACAGGGGGTAGCAGAATGGAATGAAATTTACCGACAGACTAAAACGATTGCAGGTACACAAAAGTACCACTCATTCGTTCCAATTTCAGAAAACGAAGTTTTTGTAAAACTGTTTTCGAATGACGAAGAAGGCAGGATTCATAATATATATAAAAGCAATCAATAGTTTATATAATGTTTATGTAATATTATCAATGACCGAGACTAATAAATGGTATATATAAATATAAATCCAACCATAATTCATTATTTTGTCTTATAACTTTAAGTGAAGCTTTTTCAATCGACGAGCTGTTAAGAGTAAGTAAGAGGCACATACATGTGTTTTAAAAGGCTAAAAACACAAGAGAAACAATCGTTAGCTATTGTTGTTTTAATATCACGAGTAATTTATGAAAAGGGCGTATTTTTTGAGGTTTTGAAATTTTATTGAAAGAAAATCAGAAATATCTTGAAAACGGTTGCGTTTACGTGGTTTATCATTATAATCATTATTGTTTGTAATGATCTCCAAAACCATATTGTAACATCAAAATTTATTTATAAGAATGAATAACCAAAATTTGAAATATACACCAAAGTTCGCTATTTGAAAAACTTTATTATTATAAGAGCGTCCATCCTAGAGTTTTTTTTTAAAACGTGTTTTTTTTCCTAAAATTTCCATACAACAAATTAAAAAAATATTAAAAATATATTTTTTTAGATATTTTATTTTTAGTAATTATTTTTGATTTTTCTTGATGAAAAAAAATATTTTTTTTCTGTGTATATTTTTTTAAGAAAGGTTTTTTAGTTCCCTACAATTCCCTTATATAAAGTTTTTCTCTAAATGTAATGGTTTTTGAACTACGATTTTTCAAGTAAAATGTTGGAAAAAACACATACACCCATCTCAAAAGTTACTCTTGAACCCAAATAATCTTAACACCAGTGGAATTTTTTTTTCCAACGTACCGAACTCATGTGCCAAGTTTCATCCAAATCAATGATGATCGGGTATGATTTTTGGGATTTCCGGCACATTCTGGATGGAATCCCTCTTTATATTTTTCCATTCGAAATATAGTTTTTACTATTAAGTTAATTGTTTATATTTATGCTGGTTGCTTTTTGGTTAATATTATCAGAAAAGGGGTTGCGGTTAATTTCATATATATGATTTGTATTGTTGTGAACCTTGACTTTACTTGTGACCAAGGTTGCGGCTTATCATTTTTGACATATCCATATTCATTTGCCGATAGCTCTTCTCAGAAGCTCAATTTCAAAATATAATGTATGAGGAACTTATGGTGCTTGAGTAGACCTACAACTTGGTTTAACACATAGCTCTATCTCTTATATCTGAGGAATAAGAGCGTATATTCGCAGTGATCTTCGCGATGAAATTCGCGGTGAAGATCACGCGATTATCATCGTGAAGATCACTGTGAATATACGCTCTCATGTCGAAGATATAGGAGTTAGAGCAATGTAAGTTGTAGGTCTACTTATGCACTACAAGTTCATCATACATCATATTATCAAATCGACCCTCTGAAAGGAGATATTGGCAAATGAATATGCCTGAGTCAAAAATGATAAGCCGCAACCCTGGTTGTGACTTAATGACAAAGGACCAATATTACCAACGCTTTGACAGTAATTTTTCGCATGGGATTGAACACGCGTTTGATTGAACAGTACCATACGTAGGGACTCCATGTTACCCTCGGAAAGGGCCTATACGATACTTATACCCAGGCCCAATGTGTCTCCGAGTGGTTCGCCACTTTCGTTTCTTCAAATATGATACCTACGATATTTTAAAATATTTCAACAAAGCTTCTTACCGTATCTACTATAATGTTCAGATCCTCGTACGTTCTAAATCCGAACTTTAGAGAATACCTTTATTTGAAATTTAAAAAATAATTCAAATGTCTGTAAAAGTCTGCAATATAAATCAAATGTCTGCTAAATGTCTGCATCGTTGAAAAGGTCTGCAACAAAAATGAAAAGTCTGCAAATTTACAGACATGTCTGTGAATATGGCATCCCTGATGTGGACGAGTGCCGACGGTGGCACCTGTGGGTTCAGCAGGACTTGGCCATCTAGAATATCGAAGAGAGCTGGTTTACAAAGCAACAATTAATTAATTTCTACCATATTTTGAAGACAATATCTAATATCATGTATCATTTTATTTTAATTTGTCTATTTTGTTTTGTTTTCTTTTTCGTCATGCTTGTCCCTTTTCAGTAACATTGGAGCGGCCCATTGCTTTTGGCGAAAAGGGCAACATATTTTCAGCGTTTCGTTAACCAAAACGAACCCTGCTGCTAACCTTTCCCCAACTATCCAACATCCCAGTGATTTCTCGTGGAAGTGCAGAGGATTTCTCAGCTTCCTTAAAAGCGAGTATCATGTCAACACGTTCCTTCCCTTTCCCTACTTGACCAGCATTCGGGCGGTCAATCATGCTCATGCTCAATCAATCGAAACTTTTTTGAAATTATAAGTGTGTCCATGTCGTGTACAAAAATATTTTTTACAATTTTTTTTTTCAACAAAATAGCAGCCGTTAGAGTGCGTTGAAAAGTCGTTGTATTTTGCTTGTGCCGGCTCTCCTGGTCGCAGTTTTGATCTGAAACCTGCTAACCCAAAAAAAAAAAAAAAAAAATTACGTTTACATTTAGTAGATGAATTGAAAAAAAAAGAGTACAAAAAAAATGCAAATTGCAAAAAAAAGCTTTGGAGTAACTTTTTTGAAAAAATCCACATTTTTTCCGCCATTTTATAACATTTTTCCATTTTTAATAATAAAATATTGCAATAATTTACGATTCATCTAGAAGGTTATAATCTTATAAAGAAATCCTATAAGTTTCAGCTCAATCGAATAATTGGTTTTCGAGTTATCACCGGCATAAACTCAGAAAATGCTGTTCTGAGAAAAACGCGTTGAAAGCTTAGTTTGTCGAAAAAGCCTCTCTTTATACCTGCTGCACGCGAAAAAGGTGTCTTCGAAAAACGATGAAATGAAACACTTGGAGTTCGAATTTTGTAAAAAAGGTTTCAGGAGCGTATTCTACGGGAAATTTACTAACTTTTTATGCAATAAAAATAAAATGAATTTTTTGGTAATTCTAACTGTATATCCCCCCTTAACTGTGATGATATTATCGAGCCTCCTGCACCACTTTAAATCGTTGATAATCATCACGTTCTAGTTGTTTTGCTGTTTGATGAGAGCAGTGACGATTTAGTTTCAACGGATGAGTCGGACGGCAACCTCTGTTATGATTTCCACTGTGCGATTTTGAACAGCTGAAAATGGTGTTGGATGCTATCGACTGGGACGGTTCATCAACTAGACCACTGGATGAAACAATATCAATGTTCTACGAAAAGATGTTCGCGGTGCTTAACATCTGCATACCTCACAAAACAAGAGCGTTACAGTCAAATTCTAATAAGCCTTGGTGAACCTCTGAATTACTACATCTTCGTAACATCCTTAGAAAGTCACACCATCGTTTTTCTTTTCGATGTCTGAGAATGACTATGATTACCTTAGAAAAGTTGAGTTGCAGTACAAAACCAATTCTATTATCCACCTACGATAGCTACTTATGCAGGATCCAGGTGAACGTAGAACAGAACCCGTCAAGTTTGTGGGAATTTGTGAAAAAACGGCAAGCATCTTCTCGCATCCCACGCAACGTTAGTTTCAAGGATAACAAATCTTAAACAAACTTGGATGCCGCGAATCTATTTGCTTTGTTCTTCGAGAGCCGGTTTAGCAAATTTGCACTGTACTAAGGCCTGCCTGTTTTGCTCACATTCCTTTACACAATATCAACCTAAATACGGACGGACGGTATTCTACCTCAAATGCTCAAAAAGTGTTCCAGAGAACTACCGAGTCCAATTGCCAGTTTGTTCAACCGATCGTTATACGAAAGGACGTTTCCGGTTGTCGACGTTGGTTCGTAGCATCGTGGAGTACGCTGCCCGGTTTGGTCTCCATACCACGTAGTTCATGTTCTGACGATCGAAAAAGTTTGTACGTTTTGCACTGAGACAACTGCCATAAAACGACTCCGTCGACCTCCGTCTCTAGATATTCGTCTTTGATATAATTGTGGGATTTATAGACTGCTGAACCTCTCACTCAGATTCCGTTCAACATTCCTCCTCGAAGGTTTTGGAATTCTCCGTTATTTGCAGTTCTATATCATAGAACAAAATACGGCTAGAATAACCCGCTGGATTCATATCTACGCTCGTTCAATGTTGTCTGTGATGAATTTGATTTCAGTTTGTCAAAAAACGTGTTCAAAAGTAGGATTAGTAGAGATACATAGTTTGTAAGTTAAATAATTCAGTCTGTGCGTCAATTCAAAGACGATGATATAGTATGATCTAATGACATCACGCACTCATATACGCCGTAACCAACATTACATTAATCTGTCGTTGTATTGCCGTTTTAGCACATCCATTGTGTGTTATTTTCAATCGTTCACTCCAGTTAGCAAAGTTTCCTCGCATCTGGAAGCAATTGTTTATGACACCGATTTTTAAACGAGGGGATCGCCACTATGTTATCAACTATCGAGACATAACGAGTTAGTCAGCCGTCTCAAAGTTGTTTGAGATAACTCCAAAACGTCTACTGCCTTTCCTGAAGCGACACAATTGTTCCGTTCTGTTTTGGCCGGATTTGGCATCTTGCCGTTCCGGAAAAAAGGCCATGAAGTGGTTTGCTGCCACGCTCAAGTGGTGCCCAAGGACAAGAACCCTCCCAACACGCCAGAGCTTCGCCCAATCGAACAATGTTGGGTCATCGTCAAGCGGAATCTTGAGAAAACTCAAAAAGCTCTAATTGTTTTTTTTTTTCTTTTCTCCGAGCGTGGAGTAACGATTATGATGAGAAGGAGATGTTCGCTCATCGCCATGCGGCACCAAGAGTGGACAGTAATGTGTGCTAGAATGAAAGATATGAAGAAGAAAGTGTTGAAAGTTCCGTCAGTGTACGGTAGATTGGAAATAAAACAGAATTAATGAAAATTAAGCGAAAGGGCATGGGTAAAGAAGTACTCGAACCAATACTCGTTACCTTTGCCTAACATCCAACTGCGGAGTAGGTCGCGTCACAGACAAGTCTGCCACCTCAACAGGCAAAAGTAACGCGTTGGTATACGCTCATGTACTACTGATAGCTGTGTGATAGTTTCTAGCGGTAGTTTGTATGCACTCAGAGTACTCTGAGGATCACTAGTTGCACCGTATGGAAATTGATTTGATACCAGTTGATTTGTGGGTGGCAATGAAACCAACAATCAATATGCAACTAGCGATTTGAAATTTGTTCACTGTTGTAGAACCCCTTGGTCCAAAGTACGCCTTGAAGCCACCACCTTGCTATACATATTTGCGCCGTTGTTTTGATTTGCTGTGTTATTTTGACAGAATATTTGAGAGTGTGTTCGTGTGGGTTCATTATTAGGGGTGCATCATTAAGCTTGGGACCGAGCTTGGGACCTATGTGCTAGTACTGACTGAGCCAAGAAAAAAGTCGTTTTTGTTCGGGACCTACTGGTCTTAGAGTTAGTCTATGAGGAAACGCTTCATTCATTATTTGACAAATGTGCGGAGATTGGACTTTATCTAGTTGATCATGTCAGAAATCGTAACAACTGTTATTTACAAATATGGCCGATGATTTCTGTATAACGGAGTCATCTGTTCCTTTATGGAAGAATGTGGTACTCCACACTGCAATTGAATACTCCATATTTGTTCATGACAACACAGTATGGTACAATAGAACCATAACGAATCTAAAAAATAGAAAGCAAAAAGCGCATAAAGCTTACAAAACAGACAAAAATGATGAAAACCTCTCAATTTATTTGACTATATGTGAGCAGTTAAATTTTGAAATAAAAAATGCGTATGAAGAGTCTAACATTCAAGTAGAAAATAGCATTAAGTCAGATCCAAAATCTTTTTTCAGCTTCGCTAAAGATAAACAAAAATCGAAGAATTTTCCAGCCTTAATGCAACTTAACGATACAATAGGAAAAAACTACTTATGAGATCAGTCATTTATTTGCAGATTTTTTTCAAGTTGTTTACAGATCTCATGACGAAAATGACAGGGATTATCAGTATTTTACACACCTTCCTGAGTGATATTTCAGTTCAGTTAATATATCCCTCAACGAAATCTTACTTCCTCTAAATACTTTGGATGTATCAAAGGGTGCAGAACCAGACGATTTGCCGCCAGTATTCTTAAAGTCAGTATCAACGGAGCTAGCGAAACCTTTGTTTTGGCTGTTTAACTTTTAAACACCTCTTAAGTATTTCAAAGCAGTTCAAGTTTTGTTTGTTTCATGAAAATTTATGTTGGGCAAAGCGAATAAAGCTGGCAATGCCTTAAATTATAAAATCACGAATAATATCGTACGAAGACTACATTTAATACTAAATCGATCGAATGGGACGAAGTTGCATCTATGAACAGACTCAATTGGATGGTTATAAAGCGACATTACATCCATATCCCTCGAAAGTTTCTGACTTCATTAAATGAGTAGCATAGTTTTTCATGGTACATATTGCCAAATGTCGTGTTAAACGTGTCTAAGCAAGTGTATAATTAGCTAAATATCACTTACAGCTGAAAAACGTTATGAGTTATAGTAACAAATCTAGTCGATCGTTGCATATTAGGCCGAGTTAAGGAACACATGTCCTAATCTTCTCCAAAAATGTTCTATGGTATTGATCTAATAACGCTACTCCGAGGCACACCAGCTGTGGTCAGCAAACATAGTTTTTTTTTACCAAGCTTGTAGGTCGATCAATTTTCGATCGTTTTTTTTTTGTGTGAGAGAAATTAGAACAGTCATCAGATTAAGTATTTAATCTCGCGTCGATGTATTACTACTAGCTTATTTATTAATTCTGGCATAGATGTGCCTCCTATTGAGGTAATATATATATACAGAAAGGAATTTCTACCCGACGTTGTTAAGATTTTCTCATTAAAAACCATTTAACACAGTATAACCTTGACCGCAGTTAGTTAATTATAATGCGACCGAGCACCTTTGACGGTGTTCGCTGTATTAAAGCCAAGTAGGGACAAGTTCCAACATGGGGTTTTGTGTCCCGTGCTGAGTCTTTGTGCCCTCTGAGTTGTTGACGTGCCATGATCATGTCAGATAATAACAGTACCTGCGGTCTGTTTAATTTGTTACCACAGGCTCAGATGGCGGCCCCAAAGTCGGTATTGAACAGGAATTGATTCGCCACGGTACGCATTGTTTGGTGATGTGTCTTGGGTTATTTTAGGAAGAAAGTATTTGTATGCACGTATTTTGTAGCAATGAACTGTAGGTCGCTTTTTCCTTTCAAGAGAATAATCATTAAACCAAACAGCAAGGCGGCTTGTTGATCCGATCCCACCAATGTTATATTATCGCAGATCGGCACGTGATGATGAATAGAGGGCCAAACTAGGCAAGGCAGACGAAGACAGATGATGTTCCGCCCCAATAGAGCATTGCAGGGTAATCTACAAAAATATCAGCTAATTAAGTGTTGTATTCTATGTTCACAGCATTTTTGGATCTCTCTCTCCATGCTTGCCTGTCCCGTACGATCGACTGATTTTGTTAACATTTTCATTAATGCCTGCGAAGCAGTTGGACCATATCTTGATCATCAGCACGAAAGCCCTGTTGACACAGAATCACACTTTTATTGGATCGGCTTAGGTGGTTCGATTAGCTTAGGGATTTGGTAGGTAATACTACTACCATATACTGAATACAGACTGCATTGGATGTACGAATGGCAGATGAGTCTGATAGATGAACGAAGACGCCCGATGCTTTTGATGGCGAAGCGACTTACCAGTCAACTCAATTCTAAAGATTTTATTTCATCAAGCGATTTGTTATGCTTTCTACCTTCTGTTCCATTAATTAAACAGACGCCGCCATCAAGACAATGAATTTAGGAGTTTCGAAGGACGGGAATACATACTAGCTGAACTATCGAATAGAGTGCTGCTGCGTGCGCTTTAAGGTTGAACACGTGTTTTTATGTTCTGAGAAATTTTAGATGGCAATTTGGGGCGGCTTTGTACATGGGAGATAGGGAGTCTCATAAAAGTATCTGGATAAGACGACAATCAGTGGTTTTATTATTTTATAGACTCATTATGTTTTATGTTTTATCGACGGCTTCGGGTTTTGGAAAGGCAACATATTTTAATGCCATGACAGGTAATACTGACTGAAATGCTACCTATGAATATTTGTGTTATATAATAGCTATTCAAATGTTTTGTCGTAAATTTACATTGCGATGTTGAGGATAAGATACATAAAAAATACGATATATATGATAACATAGAAAAACAATCAGCTGTAGTATTGTGAACAAAGGCGTAAATGGGCCATTCATAAACCACGTAGACTTCTCTGGGGGCCCCCGGCTGACCAAAGTCAACGCTCCATACAAAATTTCAAAAAAATGTATGAATAAAAGTCTACGAGGGGGGAGGGGTGATTTTCAAAAGTCTACGTGGTTTATGAATAGATCCAAAGCGACTTGCGATCAGCGACAAGGGGAATGTTGAGCAAAACGGTGATAGATTGCCTTCTCGTGGTGCGTTATTGGATAATAGATGTACTTCCGAACCCTACGCGGAATATTACAACAAAGCTGAAATTTGGAGTGTCTCTGTTTCCAAAAAGTTTATGAGAAAGGATGAATTGTGGCTTGGTTACAATTGTAATAACTTTAGACAACATTTTGATGAACAAATGAACAGTTCTCGAAAACATTACACACTATTACAGCTTCACCATTCTTCTAATTGTTTTTTATTTGTTTCAAGAATCGACTCTGTTGAGGTGGGTGTTGGCCAAATTTGGATTTTGCAGTATAATCCTAAATAGGTTATAGAGTATTTTTCATACATCTACTAACCTAACCTAGTAGTAACCTAACGTCCGTCCTCCATCACAATATTTTCTATTGTGATGTGTAAAACTCAATGGGTAAATTGAAGTTTAATTAATTTTAAAACAAGAGAACATGTAGTAGAGCACACGTACCCACTGGTTGACACTAAATTTTGGCCAACGTGAATTTGCACATTTGTTTGAGGATTTGTTAAGCGACACAAATTTCCAAATCAAAAGTTCGGATACCGTTTTGCATCGGTGCCCGGACTTTTTGTTCATGAGTCTGAACACTTTTCAAATCACAAACTAGCATGCAGTTGTGAGCTTGTAAATTTTTCATAATAGCATATTAGCGACAAATATGTCAGGGTTAATTCTTCGATTTCTTTTACAATTTTTCCAAGCTGTAACATTTGAGGGACAATGCCCAGTGAACAAGCGAACGGAAGAGTTCGTTCGGTCAGCTCTCCGTTGCTTTGGAAGCTTTTCACAAGTTGTTTCAAGTCTTCAGCTTTAATTTTTTTCTGAATCGCGAGTGAAATCGAGTATTGGTTTTCTGAAGTAGAAAACGTTGAGTGTTAAGCAGTGCAACAACGTCATTAATTGCAATTAGCAATATTGCCACGACCTAAAAGCCATATTGCTACGCATCTATACGGCACGCACACCAGCAGTCACCAACTACCACCGACCAGCAACATCATCATTGTCGTCTTCATTATAATCAATGTTTAGCCGGTACACGCGGCCACACATCGTCGCTCGGCAGCAGCAGCACATTCGTCGCCCGTCTGCATTAGATCTGTGATTCAGATAAGATAAGTTTTTGTTTCTCGCTGATATGTTTTTGTTTTTCGCTTTTCTGAATTCATTTTAATCGCATTGTGTGTGTGAGTGTGGAGAGTGTGTCAGAGAGTGTGCTTAGGTTTAGTTTGTTTATATGTGATTGATTGTAGATAATTACGTTAGTGGTTGAGCGTCATAAGCTCCACAAGCGAGCCATGGATGATTTATCAGAAGATGAGGGGGGTAGCTCTTAAAGTTACCCGATAGCGTGCTTATCCAGATAGTTCAGCTGGTCCTTGGGTTGTCTCTATTTTCGGTCCAAAACGAAACCTCTCAATATTTTCCAGATTTCAAACGATCTGACGAAACGATTCTCGGCCGTAACCGAGATAATTAAGGTGAGAATCAATTAACTAAAAGTCGTTGTTTCCAACCTTTAACAAGCTAACGAAATTGCTGTATCTCAGTTTTTTACACTGGAGTATTTAGTGTACACCCCAGCTCGAGGTATTGAGATTGAAGGGGTGGTCAGCGAAGCGAGTTTGACCCCTGAGATCCTTGAAGCAGGAGGTTGGTCGCTTTAAAAACCCTTTGCTTCCTTCAGTCAAGATACTTGATGTGCGAAAACTAGGCACAGTGTCGATCACTAAGGGCGAAAAGAAATTTACACCATCAGACTCGTTTCGTGTGACCTTTTCTGGTTCAGCCCTCCCTCAATACGTCGAGTTGGGAAAACTTTGAGTACCTGTGCGGTTATTAGGCAATAAGGCACGCTGCTCCAACTGCGGGGAGAAACACGAGGATGGCGCCTGCGCAGACAGCACACCAACATGCGCTTTCTGTAAGGGTACTCCTCCTCATGCTCTCTCGTCGTGCCTGGCGTACAAACAACGCGGGGAACAATTAGAACGCTCGCTAAAACAGCGTTCCAGGCAATCTTTCGCCGAAATGGTGAAAAAGGCCTCACCATCACCCTATGCCAATTCAAAACCCTTTGCTCCTCTGTCAGATGACGAGTCTGACTTTAATTCGGCTGAACATCGTTCACTTTTCCGGAAGGTGCTTCAAGGAAGCAAAGACGCGTCCGCCCACGGAAAGTTGCTGAAAAGAAGCCCGAGACCAGCTTGCACATTTCAAAAAAGGTGGAAAAAAGGAAAAAACAATTCCTTTTGCTTCCCGTAGTACTAACTACACCCAGGACTTTGCATCTCTCCCGGGGACATTCAAAACCCCTGAAGCCTGTATTTTGAGAACAGACGTCCTCTCCTCAAGTGGGCTGTTCTCATTTGATGACATTGTCGAAGGTATCTTCAAGTAACTCAAAATTTCTGACCCTCTCAAAAACATTGTTTTGGCAATGCTTCCCACAGTGAAGACCTTTTCGAAGCAATTAACATTAAAGTGGCCCCTCCTTGCCGCAATCATTTCCTTCGATGGATAATTTTCCAAATGGGGTCGGGGATTTGATCACTGTTCTACAGTGGAATTGTCGAAGTTTGATTCCTAAATTGGAATCATTCAAATTTTTAGCTCGCAATACCGGTTGTGATGCATTCGCTTTTTGTGAAACATGGCTCTCTTCTGAAATCGATCTTCTTTTTCATGATTTCAATATAATTCGTCTTGATCGTGAGGATTATCATGAACGGGCTATCACGCGAAACGTCGATGAGTACTTTTTGAAACACGGCGCGAAGATTGCGTAACCGAACTACGAACAACGAGAGCGAAGAGTACTCGGACCAATGGATCCTCAAGTTCGCGCGAAAAGTTTGTCCAGATTCTGCGCCGGCACGGATGATTCCTCGCGAAACCGAAAATTCGATAGATGAGATCAGCCAACCTTTTTCAATGGAAGAGTTCTCTCTCGCACTCTTTTCGTGTGGCAATACGGCTCCAGGGGCTGACAAGATCAAGTTTAACTTGCTTAAGAACCTCCCAGATGTCGCTAAGAGGCGCACGTTGAACTTGTTTAATCAGTTTCTGGAACTCAACATTGTACCGGATGATTGGTGACGGGTGAGAGTTATTGCTATTCAAAAACCTGGTAAGCCCGCGTCCGACCACAACTCCTATCGACCCATCGCGATGTTATCTTGTATTCGAAAGTTGTTGGAGGAAATGATCCTCTTCCGTCTGGACAAATGGGTTGAGATGAACAACCTGCTTTCAGATACTGAATATGGTTTCCGTAGGGGTAAGGGAACGAACGACTGTCTCGCGATGCTTTCCATAGATATTCAGTTAGCTTTTGCTAAAAAAGAGCAAATGGCTTCTGTATTCTTGAATATAAAGGGGGCTTTTGATTCAGTATCTGTTGAAGTTCATTCAGATAAACTCCACGCTTGTGGCTTCTCACCATTAATGAATATTTTTTTGTACAATTTGCTGTCAAAAAAACATATGAGCTTCTCTAATAGAACCCGATTTAGCTACATGGGTCTCCCCCAAGATCATGTTTAAGCCTTCAAATTTGCGGCAAGCCGATAACTCATTCTTTGTCATTTAAATATCTTGGGGTCTGGTTCGATTCAAAGTACACCTGGAGATGACACATTGAGTATCTGAAGCAAAAGTGCATTCAAAAGATCAACTTTCTCTGTACAATCACCGGGACCTGGTCGGGAGCGCATCCGCACGTTGTACCGGACAACGATTTGGTCGGTTATAGAATACGGTAGTTTTTGTTTTCAGTCAGCAGCTCGGTCGCACTTCATCAAACTGGAACGTATTCAGTATCGGTATCTTCGTATCGCGTTAGGTTGCATGCACTCGTCTCATACCATGAGTCATCTTCACGTTCTTTTACTATCATCTTTGTTTGGGTCGAGACATTTTGGCTGCACGCGATCTGGAGTTTATGAAACTCATTTATGTGTTTTTGACTAACATTAGCCTTATTGATTAACTTACTTGTTTAGGTTAAATTTTTGAGGGTCAGTGCGTCAGTGTGTGATTGTGGTTGTGTGTGTGAGTGTGGTTGTGTGTATGAGTGAGAAATTTCTATTTTTAAATTAAAAAAGTTCAATTAAAATAATTGTTATTTGATGTTCTAGATATCAGAAAACCATTGTTCCATATACTTTGTTCAAAATTTCCACCCGAATTTTGCCATCCTTAAAAATGTTATTCCTATTAACCTCGAGACGATCGTAACTAATCGGTTCTATCCTCTTAACCTTAGTGTTAAGATAACTGATGTATATAAACATGAAAACTTGGGTCTGTAAAGTTGATTCGAATGAGCCTGTACAAATAAATGAATTCAGAAAAAAAACGAAGCCATGTAAGTTTGTGTGTGAGAGACATTTGCATCGTTGCTGTATCGCCGAGTGCCTCGACAATAATTCTAGACAAAATAGGTAAAAGGTCAAAAGTAACATTTGTAAACAATGACTTCTTGCATATTTTTTTGGAATCTGCTTGCCCCCAAAATAGCATCAGAAACAGACAGAGGGAGTTATTACCTTCCCGTCGGTTGTGGAGATAGATGCTAGCAACCTGGAATTTCTAGGAAATTTAGGTTTGAAGTCATTGTTTACAATTGTTACTTTCGACCTTTTGGCGATTTTGTCTAGAATTATTCTCGATTGGAGCCCAGTTGTGCACGAAGTTGTAGTGCTGTCGACAACTATCTTATGAGATTACAGAATCGTATTTCAATATTCCTCTGTTCAATCCATCCCCAAAAATGTTACCTTTATTTAACGTCGGGTAAACCTAGTAAATCGCCTAAGTCCTACTAATCCTAGAATTAAGTCATTAAATTATGAAAAAAAAAAACAAACAAACAATGAATTATCGGCTCCATAAAGCTAACGCAATTGTGGAAGGCTCAAATGAACAACAAATGAACTAATTAAAAAAAAATCAATATCTATTCTCAGCGCCTGCTGTTTTTCTTACCAAAACTGTTTTACGAAGATATTTGCCTGATTATTTAACATGGACGAATTTGTATTTGTTTAAAGAAAATCTTCACTACAGGTCTTTTCTTTTCTTAGAAAGTTTATTTAATAGGTTGACATAAGCTGTGATGAAAAACCATTGTGGTGGCTTTGACATGAAATTATCCCGTCAACAGCCAAAATAGGGATTTCTATTTAACAATCGACAGAAATTATACGGTCTGGTCATGTTTGCTGCACCTCCGCGCCAGGCTTCCGGTTTCATTGATTCGGTATTGAATAGCAATGTGGGCAAACTTGTCAGCAGAGTGTCAATTTTAAAACCTTAATCCACATAAAGTCACAACATTTTTCAACAGCTTCAGGAGCTACATCTCATCAACTATTTCGCTTGCTTTGTTTGTTTTTCTATTCTTTTCAGTCTTCTCTCACTTTTGGGTTTACTGAAGCGTCGGTGGAGCCCAGGCGACCTATTAATGACTAGAAAATTATCATATTGTTAACCACTTTCAATCACCTTTCACAAGTGATTTGCAATTTTTCGTTGTCAATGTACTCGCGGCGATGATCCGCTGAAGAATTAAAGAACATATAATACCCGGGAACTGGTTTTCTCCTTTACACTGTCGCTGGATAAATATGGGAGGTACACTTTACATTTGTAGGGGAAGGTCGGTGGCAATGAACCAAAATTATTTTGTTCTATGATTTAGTGGTTTTGTTTATATTTTGAATTCTTAATCAAGGTAGGTAGTAGTGATTTTGCAGGACTGAAATTTGTTGCAAGGAATCTACTATCTGCAATCATTAGATTACGAAACTTCTTTCATTGAGAATCACGTTGACTAGCATTTAAAACCTTTTAATTGAAAATATAATCTTCGGCTGACAAAGAACTGTGCGGTTCTCATTAATGTTCTTCCCAATATAATTGAAATTTTGTTCAATTATTATTCTGCATTAAACAAATTAAAAGAAAATTTGGTTAAGTTCTGTATTCTCTTTGTTAAAGTAATGCCTTATTGAATCCCATGTCTGATTGCAGCTTACCTTCCTCTAATCCCAAGAAATATGTGTCGTTAAATGGCATCTTAATATCTTCCTAGAGGCAACCCACATCCAACACGAAGCATGAGGTGTTTGATGGCACCCATCCATCCATCGTGGTCAAATAGCATCGACAAAACATCGTTTAAGTTTGTTGATAAGATTGATTCGTTTTAATATATCTATGGACATTATGTTTAGTTCAGGCTTTAACAGAACACATTTTTGATAGTTGAAAGTTGATTGCAGTGTTATACTTAATGCATCTTTTGATGGAACGCCAACCTAAAGTTTCATTTTGGGATATTAATCAAACGAAAATAAAGCGTTGCAGTTGTTCACAATATGAACTTTACCTTCCATGCTTCTAGCACGTCTTTTTTTTGTTAATTTTTTTATTAGCGGAACATGCGTCGTTATAAATTTTCCAGCGGTATAATTTGCTATTGTTTCAACAAGCGGTTCAAGAAGTGTCTTACCCTACGCCTTGTGGTCTATGCAACATGGTAAACCTACATCAAAGGTGGCCTCGTACCGCGTTGCCTGGGAAGTATGATAGCGTTAATGATCAACCAGCTGATAATAGAGGCATGTGTAAACATGTTAGCATCATAAATAAAAAAATAAACAGTAATTCACGTATCCATCTATGCTTAATGCAAATTTGCAGTTAACAATAATGGCCCATAATATGCGCTCTCAAGCATAGCTTTGAACAAATAGTTAGTCTTGTTGAATGTCTTAGACCCGTAATAACTTGAGCATTTGCAGTAACGATATACTTATGCCAATTAAAGTGTGTTTTGAATGTTGTCTTCGAAAACAGGTCATTTTTGGATTAATTAGTCATAGTTGGTTTATGCGTAAATATCTGTCGCGTTTCATGCTACCTTACAATCGACATATGCTTAGTTCTTACAAACAATATACGCTTTTTTTTTTATGAATACGTTCGTATTCTGCTTTGATTGTTTTAGGAATTGCCTAATTTCGTACTTAGACTGTACCATTTGCTAAACCAATAACTCTTTACAATTTTTACAATCTACAATTTACAATTTATTGTCTTCGATCTAAAATAAATCGATCTAAAAATAAATCGCACAGACTTTGACTTAATTACTATTTTTTGTTCTCAATTAAAACAACCTTTGTTATTTTTTCGTATTGTGTTAGGTGAATGGAGCGTCAAAAAAGTGAACTATCCGAGTAGATCTTCATCTTCTTGAAGTTCATCTTAGCTAGGAGTTCGGGGCATTAAATGTTATTTCTCTTATATTTTCGCATACATAGATGAACTATCTGAAGAGAACCGATCAACTGTTTAGCGGACTAAAATTAATCGGTGTAAAAGTAAAAGTAGGACTGTAAATTAAACTCAACATGTTTGGTTGATGTTTAGAATTAATCTGCTCTCTTGTATTGGTGCGCAACTAAGTTCTCGCTGTTTTTAGGTGAAAAAGGAACTTTATTTTGAAAACAAAGGTTACAAACGAATTATTCAAAGTATTCCCCATCACTAGCTACGAATTTTTCCCATCTTTCTGGAAGAACGTGAATACCATTTCGATAGAACTGTTCGTCTTTTGATGCTATCCAAAAACCAAGCCATTTTGAGATGTCATCATATGAGTGGAATTGCTGACCATGTGCCATCGAACGGAACAAGTAATAATCGGACGGTGCAATATCAGAAGAATATGGCGGGTGGGGTAGGACTTCCCATTTGAGCGTTTCCAAGTAGGTTTTCACGGGTTTCGCAACGTGAGGTCGTGCGTTGTCGTGCTGAAGAATCACTTTTTCGTGTCTGTGCTCGTATTGTGGCCGTTTTTCGTGCAGTGCTCGGCGCAATCGCATCAATTGAGTTCGATACCGTTCTCGGTAATAGTTTCGTTTGGTTTCAACAGCTCATAATAAATAACACCAACTTGGTCCCACCAAATACACAGCATAACCTTCGCAGCGTGAATATTCGGCCTAGGCGACGATGTTGAAGCATGCCCGGGCAGTCCCCATGAATGTTTCCGTTTTGGGTTACTGTAATGAATCCATTTATCGTCACCCGTCACAATGCGATGTAGAAAACTCTTCCTTTTTTGCCGCTGGAGCAGTTGTTCACAGACGAAAAAACGACGCTCAACATCTCTTGGCTTCAAATCGTAAGGAACACAAGTTCCTTGCTTTTGAATCATTCCCAACGCATGCAATCGCTTAGAAACGGCTTGGCGGGAAACTCCTAATCCTGAACCAAGCTCTTCTTGCGTTTGACACGGATCCTCATCGAGCAATGCCTCCAATTCAGAGTCTTCGAAGTTTTTTGGCCTTCCTTCACGCGGACAATCATCAACACTGAAATCATCGTTTTTGAAGCGACGAAACCAATCACGACACGTTGTTTCACTCAGAGCAGCATCACCGTAAACTTTTTGGAGCTCTCGATGTGCTTCAGCCGCCGTTTTCTTCGAATGAAAGAAGAAAATCAACACTTCCCGCAAATGATGATTATTTGGCACGAAATCAGACAAACAACCAAAATATATAACACTAAACCAAAATCACTGATTTGGCAAAGCGGTTTGTTTACCATATGTCTGAGCTTGGTTTATGACGCTTGAGATGTACAACATTCGACCAGCACTTACTACTGGCGCCATCTATTGCTAAACAGCGGGAACTTATTTGCGCACCTAGTATTTTATTTAGATTGCTGGGAAGCATTGATTACAGAAAAAATCGCCCGAAGTTGAATGATGATTGACAACTTCGCGTATACGCATAGTAAGCTCACGATAAGGAAAAGCACTACAATTTCCAAGAAGGTCAAACACGAAAAGTTTCTGTAGATTAATTCGTCTAAGTCGTAAAGTTGGCAAGTTGGTGGTACAGTAACATGCCAATCAAAATCGACTTTCCGAATTTAAAAAAAGGGTAATGCTCAAAAGTTTTGCCTCGCGGTCCAAAGCGGTCAAAGTTTGAATTTTTTTGACCCATGAAAAATGCAAAATGTCTTAGAAATGCATAAAACTTCAAGACCTAGTGTTATTTCTAAAAAATGTTTTTGAATAAATCGGCTCTCTAGGGCTTTGAATTTGAATTCAACTGTTTTTTTATTAATCATTTATTTGTACAGGCGCAATCGAATCAACAGACACTTTTGATTGTTCTTTTTTGTATTCTCCCCAGCGCGGAAGTAACGATCTTTGATGAAGTTTTCAGAAGCAGATAATTTCTCATCTCCATGCGAAGCGCTAGGACGCTAGAACGCATAGACATGAAGAGAAAGTGTATTGATAGTTCCGTATAGAGCAACGGCAGGCTTTGAAATTGAAAGATACAAGATTGAAAACGAGCGGAGGGCAATTTGAACGGTAGTATCCGATCAGGCACATAACCCTTTGTCATACTACTCCATGCAGGATAGGCAAGGGGGGAAATCCCCTTGACTGACAAAAGGTTATGCAACCGATCGGGCTCTTATACTACCTATTGCTAGTTTCTAGTTCTAGCGATGTGTCCGTCTCCCAATACTGCCTAACACGGGTGAGAAATTATCTCCCGCTGTTGGGTTTATTTTTAGCATGCACCGCCTATTTCTATTCGGCGAAGGGCTGACATCCTGTGTTATGTACAAATGGTACAAGGTCATGAAGCGGGTTTGAGGATTCAACTCAAGGAGCTTCTCAAAATTTTCGATCACCTGGGGGTTCATAACTTTACACCTGGCGAGGAGCCGGAGAGATAGTTTTGAAAAGCGATCCGTGAGTGGCAACATGCCAGCCAGCTTCAAGATCCATGGTGTGAGTCGAGTGCATGCAACCTAACGCAATGCGAAGACACCGATACTGAATACGTTCCAGTTTGATGATGTGTGACCGAGCTGCTGACTGAAAACAAAAACTACCGTATTCTATAACCGACAAAATCGTTGTCCGGTACAACGTTAGAAGATCTTGCGGATGCGCTCCCCACCAGGTCCCGGTAATTGTGCAGAGAAAGTTGATCCTTTGCTGGCACTTAGAAACACCATATTCTAAAGACTGTATCGTTAATTATGAGCATACCTAAAAATTCCTGTATTCAAATATGTTTTATTTATTTTGCAACTCAAATTCATTTACATTGTTTATTGACCACCAAAAAAACCCATTACATAAGTATTCATTTAATTTTTCGAAGATCTGGCCAGCACTCACACCTTCTTTTTGATGTTTCTCAAGAGGTTTTGCACAAACGTTTCGTCGATGGTTTTGGTTACGTTTACCCAGTCTTTTTTTGAATTTGCTGAAGTCATCTGATCCTCTAGCCTTCTTCCGCAGCTTTCCTTTCATCAAAGCCCAAAATTTCTCAAAGGGCCTTATTTGCGGACAATTTGGAGGATTGATCGCCTTTTCCACAAATTGGACATTGTTCTCTTTACACCAGTCCATGGTGGCACGCGCATAGTAGCAGGCCAAAACAATGTCGAACCTTTGTATTTTCGGATTAGTGGCAGAATTCGTTTCTGAAGGTATTCCTTCCGGTACATTTCGGCGTTCATATTTGCGGTAGTTAAAAATAGTATTGATTTCATACTGCTCTGGCAAATTGCTTGCCAAACCAACACTTTTTTTTCCAAATTTTTCGCAAAAAATCAATTGCTTCATGGTGTAAAACTGTGCCCCTGGAAGTGCCCTGTAGTCCAATTTGACGTACGTTTCGTCATCCATGATAATGCACATGTCATTTTTGCTAAAAACGTCGTCTTAGTTTCTGAGCCCGAGTTTTCACGGAATCCGCTTGAATTTGGCAGCGTTTCGGACATTTTTGTTTCTGGTACGTCTTCTGGGAGTTTTGCTCCATTGCGTGTTGGACCATTCCAATCGTCGTTCCACACTTTTTTTGCACAATCTCTGATGGATACCTCCTTTTTTCCTCCAAAAACTTAGCAAATTTGTTTGTCCAAATTTGGGTTTGACGCACCTGTTTTTCTACCACGGCCTGGTAAGTCCTTCAATGTGTTATGCATATCAAACTGGTTGATCGCATTTTGTTCCGCTTGAAGCAAAACTTTAACTTTTTACTAAGGTTTTCGTTTGTTTACAAGGCAAGAAACACATTGACACTAAACAGCTGTCAAAATAAGCCATAGTCTTTTTCATACAGAACCTCAAAGGTGTATTCATAATTGACGATGCTGTCCTTAGTAAGCTGCGAAAATAGTGCCTTTAGACAATACACGGAGGTGAAGGTTTTGGTGTTGCGTTTGATAAGTCCTAGTACCGCGTAAGCTTTCGATGTTACTTAAGAAATGTGCTCTGCAAATTTCAACTCACAATTCAGTGTTCTTCTGAAATCCTTTACCAGAGAGACTCTATGTACCGCGATAGTATGCATTGAATATTCAAATACTATTGGAGAGTGAATACGTTCGAAGAAAATCACATTGCATTTCGGGAACATTCACTTCCATTCCATTTCTGAGAAATCAGTCCAAGACCCTGTCAATATACATTTGCTAAGCACAGCAATCAACCTTGCTGTAACATTGCGAACAATTTTCAGATTATCCGCGAGCATTAGTGATTTCAGTTCAATACAAAGATCATTCAAAAACAGCACGAAGGATGATGAATGGAACCGACAGTGTAGTTCCAAACCGCATAGATGCATTTTGATTCGATAGATATGACAAGCGAATGACCCCTAGGGTTAAAGTTCCATAAAAAGCAATAAAGAAGAAGAAGAAGCGAGCAGCTATCATTCGTTATTGGATAGTCGACACGTTCAAACGTGTTTTTCCCGCTCTCGTGACAAAAAAGTGCTTTTCCGAGTTTTTCGCCCTGCTTCTCACTCCACGAGGTTGGGGATCGAGGAGAAGCCGCCTGATGTGGCCGACACGTCCGCTAGACGAGGCAAGTGGAAGAATCCCGACGTCGACGCTGACGTAAATCATCCCTCCGTAAATGTTCCCTCCGTAAACAGCTATAGACTGTTCCAGAAAGTATAAGCACACTTTCAAAATAACAAAAAAGTCATTAGAAATTAGAAGAAAATTAGTAACTTCCATTTAATTCCAACTACCTTTGCTTATCTTCGACAGATACGCGTATTTCGTCTACAATGTGCAGACTTCTTCAGTGTCTCGTACTAATAACTCGACTTATTAGTACGAGACACTGAAGAAGTCTGCACATTGTAGACGAAATACGCGTATCTGTCGAAGATAAGCAAAGGTAGTTGGAATTAAATGGAAGTTACTAATTTTCTTCTAATTTCTAGTTACATGTATTCCACTAAACAGCTCAAACCCTCTAGGATTCAAAAAAGTCATGTTGTTTTAATTTTAATAATTTTATTTGGCAAATCATATGAGTATTTGTGTTTTATACGATATTTTACTCTCGTTTAATCAAAATATTTAATCATAGCCAAGACTCCTAACTTTTCCTCGAACATGACCCATTAGCTTCTGCACAGTGGTACTTCCCACCATTTTGACGACTTTTGGTCAATCTTTTTTAATTTTTTGGATATCGTTCGCTGGTTTTATGCATTTTCGAAGCTTTGCTTTGGTTAAAACCCAAGAAGTCTCGATTGGCCATGCCTCCGGGCAGTTTGGCGGATTAATGTCTTTCGGCACGAAACATACATTTTGACTTTTGTACCATTCTAAAGTGTCCTTTGCGTATTTAATGACATGACTCCAAATCAGGTCAAAACTCTACTTGACCTTCCTGCTGCCTGATCATCGACAATAATCGCTTCTGGAGACATTCCTTAACGTATTTCTGAGTGTTCATCGTCTCCGTTGTGATGTACGGACTAGATGTTTTACCACACTCGCATATTGCCTGCCAAACCATAACCTGCTTACCGAATTTTTCGGTAAAAATTGCCTTCTCCATTTCGGGTATGTCTTTGTCTTCGCTTATAGAATTATAGAAAGTATAGAATTGTGGTCCGGGAGGCTTTTTGTAATCTAGTTTCACATACGTTTCATTGTCCATTATCATACACCCAGAATTTCTAAACAATAACGAATCGTAGAGTTTGCGGACCCGTGGTTTCACGGACGCGGCCTGTTTTGGGTTGCTTTTGGGTTTTTTCTGCTTACGGTATGTTTTTAGCCCAAGTCTTTCTTTGGCACGCATGACGTTACTCGACGAGATCTCTAGTTTTTTCGCAACATCCCGAACGGAAGTCTCTGGTTTTCGTTTGTAAGCATCCCTGATCTTTTTATCGATATCCGGACAAACTGGACTGGATTTCCGACCACTCTTTGGCGCATCTTCAAACGTACACTGTTCTCTATATTTTCGAATCACCGCTCCGATCGTACCGCTCCGACGCTTACACCCTCTTCCTTGGCCAATTTTCTCAAGGAGAGTCCGCTCACAGGGCACAATTTGTGCACGATAGTTTTTCGTTGCTCCGGAGTAAGACCGCGCATTTTGATAGGTAACACAAAACTGAGCACTTTTTTGATGCTATGTCATTCAGAAATGTGCAAACAAAAGGACAAAACATGTTGAAATATTTCATTATATTCAAAGTGACCGTTAAAATAAGGTGTGCTTATACTTTCTGGAACAGTCGTTAAAATCCGCCCATCTCAGGACGACCAAATTAATTTGAACCCTAGAGAGTTTGAGTTGTTTAGTGGAATACCTGTAACTAGAAATGTTTACCAGTCGAGTTATTAGTAAGAGACACTGAAGAAGTCTGCACATTGTAGACGAAATACGCGTATCTGTCAAGATAAGGAATTAAATGGAGAATACTAATTTTTCTTCTTATTTATAGTGGCAAATTAATTTACCAACTTAAGATGCGTATCTTTGATTGAAATTTCTCTTGAGCTGTACGAAATTTCCATTACCACGCTCCGACTCAACATGGCGTTTCTTCAAAAGCCGCGTCCTGGAGAAAATGGCCAAATCAATCGCCCTCGTCTTCTTCGTGATCAAGTGGTTAGCGGCGTTACCCGTCGTCCAAGCGATTGCTATGAAGTGAGGGTTCAATTCCCACTCCAGCCTTTGGAACTTTTCACAAAACGAAGGTGTCCATACTGGTCCACTGGGTGTTAAGTTGTTCATTGTGATTCGCTCTATGTTCAATGTGCAGTCTGTACAATGTCGAGTTGAAGACGGTGTAAATGTCTATTTTTATCCTGCAGCCCAAGAAGACTGGGAATAAAATTTCAATCACGAACAATGTTCCCTCCGTAAACACAGAATCCATTTAACACTTGCAAGCCCGTTGGACATATAACAAACAAAATATTATTAACAGTTAATTCGCGCCGAACTACAGTTTTTATTAATTATCGTGGTGAACCAATAGTAAAGCCTCACACAACATTTGCATAGGTTTACATGGTTCTTAAGACAGAATAAAATATAGGTAGACATTTTTTAATTCGATGACATCAAATTCTTCACATCGACAAGCAGTCCTACGTCGACTTTGCAGTTATGTCACTGACAAAGCTTTTCCTTTCGTTATTATTCGAAAAAGTCTTCATGATCTTTCTGGTCCATCTTTCGACCCATTGGTTTTGGTTTTCTATCACATTACTGTGTCCGCATAGCTTAAATCCTCACCAAGCTTCGGGATAGTATTGGGGGTAGTCACAGTTTACTTAGTGAAATATTTGGGTCCAATCTGGTTCTGGAGAAATTGTAAAAATCCAGTTCCAATACACAAACTTGGTCTTAAGAATGTAAACAAAGATTCCTCCTGGGATGGGCAGCTTGGCTTTCAAAATGGATGACGGTTTATGTAAAAGTCCCTAAAAATCACCAATATTATTTGTATCTCTGAGAAAGGGGAAAGGGAGGTGTTGTTTCTGGCAGCACGGTCCGAGAGTGTGTCTCCATATCCTATGACTGGTGCTAGCGGTCGCACTTTTAGACCGAGTTTTTCTTGCTCCTCTGGCAACCTCGTTTGCTCAGCTACTTTCGCGAGAACGTACCCGACCTACCGAATAATCATCGTCGTCATCGTTAGTCATTAGAAGTTCTTCAGTCTGCACGGAAGTAAATTAAATTGTCCTGTTAAAAGTAGCTATTTGTGCTGATAATTTCTGTGGTCCTGCCCATCGCTGAAATCTTGGTGTTAAAAATAAATCACAACGTAGGGTAATCGCGCCAACATAATTTGGTGCCGTGACCAGGATACTGCCTGGGCAACGTGCTAAGTGTTTCACTGAGCGTCGCCATTCTCCGAGCCGGCGCGTAACGGCTTTGACCTAAGAAGAACTCCATTCTTTCCGATTGTTCCTGATTGTCCTCGAGTAACAACTGCTATTCATCCCGGAGTTGTATTGTTTCTGGCCTCGAAGCGCCATTTTCATCATCGGCCTATTCATCGTAGCGTCCCTAGTTGCGACATTGGCCATTGTGACTGTCCTGCGTTGGCATCGCCCCAGCCTAGTTGCCGTATCGGTGGACCAGCTGTACCAGTGCTGGACATTTCTACGCCTATCTGCAGCATTCAAAATTTCCTGTACTGAAGAATCGGAATATCTACTGACGAATTACAGTACGGACGTTACTGCATCGAGTTCCTGTTGGCAGTATTAAAATACAAGGCAAATTTTGCCTTGGACAAGGTGAGTACCTGTCCAAGTTTGCTATCGTATTCCTAGTGGGTCTACTTGTTGTTCTTTGGTGCGCAGGTTGTCCGACGAGTGTGTGCTGCTGATCGTACATCCATTGCACGAAATGGCGGCAGAGCAGATGCTATCACGACGAGCTACGCTGCTTTCATCGTTAGATCGTGCAGAAGCCTTTGTCGCCGCATTTGATGCCCAGCGAGATCAGGCACAAGTGCAGCTGCGGCTTGAGTACCTGGACAGCGTATGGAACAACCTGGAAGTGGTTCAGGCACAGCTTGAGGACAGTGCTACAACGAGTCAGGGTAGGGCAGAACATGCTACCATTCGTGCGGGTTTTGAACCACGGCTATTCGAAATAAAAGCCAGGCTCATGTCGAAACTGCCTCCTCTTATTAACGAGCACATCCCTCAACCCCCCCGAGTACCGTCCACTCTCTCTGGCATCAAGTTGCCGACGATTTCTCTGCCCGAGTTTGATGGCGATTACATGCAATGGCTTGCATTCCACGACACCTTCATGGCACTCATCCACTCGAATTTGCCAGCCAGATTTGCCAGCCATTCAAAAGTTTCACTATCTGCGAGCAGCTGTCAAGGGTGATGCTGCACAATTGATCGAGTCGATTGGCATTAGTTTCGCCAACTACGCTTTGGCTTGGCAGACTCTGGAAACCCGATACTCCAATGATTATTTGTTGAAGAAGCGGCACCTACAGGCGCTTTTCGACAATCCACGCATGAAAAAGGAGTCCGCTGCAGCACTACATGCATTGGTGGACGAGTTCGAGCGCCACACAAAAATTTTGCGCCAGCTGGGAGAACCGACCGAAACTTGGAGTGCTATTCTGGAGCATCTTCTGTGCACACGATTACATGACGACTCTCTGAAGGCGTGGAAGGACCATGCGTCGACGGTAACGACCCCGGATTATGCTTGCCTCATCGATTTCTTGCACCGGAGGACGTGCCTCATCGATTTCTTGCACCGGAGGACGCGTGTGTTGGAATCCATTTCCGTGAATCACCACACACTCGAGTTTACTTCTGGTTCCAGCAGTCATTCTCACCCACCGAGGAAAACTCATGCTCACCCACAGCTTCGTCTTGCTTCTTGTGCATCGACGACAGGTTCAGGGGAAAAATGCATCGCCTGCAGTCAGTCGCATCCTATAGCGAAGTGCACGAAATTCATCCGACTTTCGCCAAGTGAACGACAGCAGCTTGTGAGCTCAAAACGCCTATGTCACAATTGTTTGAGGATTGATCATTTCGTTCGCAACTGTCCATCCAGTTTCAGTTGCCGAAAATGTAATCGCGCCAACAGGAGGTTTGAACTCCCCTCTGATTGGCTTTGAAGGACGCTCCAGTTGGCTTTGAAGGACGTCCCGATCGCTGAGCTAGTGAGATATAACCACGCTTTTTGTACAATCCTAGCGACGGTATCTTTGCGAAGCTGGACAATATTGGCAATATCACGGCAGCCTTTACCAGGTTTGTGATGTTCAATAATCAAATTTCGGACGCTAATCGAAATTTGTGCTCCTTTAGACATCTTGCAACAAATAACTGTCTATTTTGAACACGGAACTGAAATGTTGTGCCCGAAAACTTATAGAGCACTAAATGATAGCTAGACGCATTTAAGAAAGTTGCAGAATACACACTAAAACTCTTTAATACACACCTAAATCCTTTGGGGTGGATAAACTTTTTTTTGTAATTTTTACCCTTTTTCATAAAATCTCAAAAAAGATATAAGCGCCGTATTTTCAATGGCAATGTGATAAATGAAAATAAATGTATCATTCATCTAGGAACACTCATAAAATTAAACTGATTTGCAATAGAAACAAAATATTAGTAAATTTGTGNATTCGGGGCTTATTGTATATGAAGATGACCTCAGAATGTACGTGTATGTGTAGGCATTTTTAAATTGGGTCGTTGGGTTTTCAATACAGCTATCACCTCCAATGTGCAGGGCTAAAAAGGTTTGCATATAGTTGTAACATCAAAGTTTTATGAAGACCATTGTCTTTATCTGATTGAATTTTTGAATTATAAGACGTGTTTTAAGAAAGGCTCTTAAAAAATTGTTTGTTTTTATTCGCTTATTTTCTGTCGGCCTATGTCCTCCCAGCGTGATGATAGCCACCTCCACCACCTGGACCCTACATATCGCACTCATCAACACATGAGCCGGGACCATCGTCTTTATTTCGCTTCGGAAGAAAGGCGTGACCATATTTGTTCGCCTTAGCAAAACCACTGACCTCGACTCGGATTGAACCTAGATCCAGTGGGGTGCCAGCCAAGTAGCAGTCACGCTTACCACTGAACCACCGGCACCGGTGTCTTCAAAATGGTTGCTACATGTTTTTTCACAAATAATTATTTCAGAGAGTTACCCAGTTTTCAAATATAGAGATTGCTGTTTGCAAAACTTGAAAAACTATCAATAATAGCTATCAGTTAAAAATAATACTACAAATATCAAGTGGATCTCGGGCAGAAAACGGATAAGTGTAGTAATCTACCACACAATAAAATGAATTTGAATGAAAAACGCTTTCATTTCATACAATACTTATCTTTATCCAGTGGTATCCATGGGAACTAAGGGTTGTTTATGTATATACCATAACTCACACAACTTTTTGTTAGTTTTCCAATGTGAACTATGCGTCTTATTTTCTCGGTTATATTGGAAAAGAAAACAAATAAAAACATCTCCATTCAACAGCTACTTTCAATTTGATAGCTGAGCGTTGTGGATAATTGAAAATCGTGTAATTAAAAGTTTGGTTGATAAAAACGATCAGTGACTGTGGCGAGGCATTACGGCGCACACCTTTACTTGAAAAGCTGCATTGATATTTGCATTGATTAAAAGGTTAAGGGCAAAAAGTTGTTATGTGCTCCCACTTTTTGTTTCCGAAAATGACTGCAAATTTCTACAGCAGACTAAGTATCTAATTTTACTGATTTTTTTTTGTAAATTTTACTGGATTTTAGTGTTGCTTAAAGAGCTGTACAGAAATGTTTGATATTCGAGTGAGCGTAAGAGTGCTGTTTTGCCTTGTTGGTCGAGGCACATTGTGAGTAGAAGAGATTTCTTGTAATTTGCTCAAAAGTGGCTTAGTTAATTGCAAGTACTTTTAATAATGACAAGTAGCTGCAACGGTGAGGATTGTACAATAGTTCACTGTCCATTAAACTTCGATTTCCGGTCTGGTCTACGAATTTCTCGTTAAGGAAAATTTCTCGACTCCCTGAGACTAGGGTATGATTGTACTTGCCACACAATCATACTAATGCAAAAATGGTAACTAGCAACAAAAGCCTTCAATTAAACTGTGGAACTGTATTTAGAACAATAAGTTGAGAACAAGCAAATGCGTAACAGATAAAATGAAATGGTTTATAAAATAATGCGTTAGAATTACGAATATTATGATGATGATTATGATGATGATGAGATACTACCATCTATCATAGCAAGGTAACTTTCCATAGCAGCGGAATAATCTGAAAAAAGGATTTGATCAGGATTCTATTGTTGTTTGTGATCATCAAGCTCCTTTATGGAGGGCCAAACACGTTCGGGCGGGCCCGTAAGCAGCTACACCCACGCGAAACTCGCGAATATAGGGAAGAAAAACTCCAAAAGCAAGTGCACACCCACAGCATTAGAATCGAGCCCTCGATTGACAGAATAAACCCGATAGATGGGGTCGAAGAGCCCGCCTTCGTTCCGCGAAATGTTAACAATAAGGAGAAGGCAGCCCCATGCTCCCTATCCGAATCGTTTCACTTGGGTGCCCTGATGATGGTCCCTTCCTTTCCCTGTTATATATTAGGTTGTGAATATTCAGTATATTTTGTAGTGGTCATTTGATTGCTTACCTTGTGTTGGAAAATTTGACTGAAAGTTAAATTGGTTAGGGTGTATACCGTTCTATACTTATTGCTTTGTGTTGTCTCGGTGGAGACTGATTTTGGGTTGACGTTAGAATGTCATATGGTATTGTTAGCGGTCATACGATAGGGAAAAGATCAGAAAAAAGAAAAGAAAGCATTAGTGACTGGTAACACGCTTTGCGCATGTGAGATTTTTATGGTGATATTCTCACAACTGCCGTTCAGAATGGTTCGAATGCGTATGAGAGCATTCCCTAAGAGTTTCCACTCGTTTACTCAATTCCATCATGTTTGGTTATAGAAGACTTCACCAACTTCGTCAGTTTTCACGCTCCATCCACGAGAGAACCTCTAAAAAAATCAACATCAAGTTTATCAGTTTGGTCAAAGGAAACTCCTTCCACGGAAGAATCTGTGGGATCTTCCATTGTATTGGAGAATAATACAAGCTTATATACAGTTGTTGGGAATACTCGCAGAAGAAAAGTCATCACCATTAGAAGCTTCTAGATGTTATTATCGCATTGCTGCAACAACTTAAATGTTTGGCCAATTTTTTAAACAATTACACATGGTTCCCCTATGGAGTTTTTTATGTTTCGCAGGATTTCGACAGATTGATATTGAATTAATAAACAGCTTTTTTTAAGAGTCATTAGAGTTGAGTAAAAAATAAGATAACTAGAAATGAGAAGAAAAATTAGTATTTTCCATTAATTTCCAACTACCTTTGCTTATCTTGACAGATACACGTATTTCATCTACAATGTGCAGATTTCTTCAGTGTCTCGTACTAAAAACTTAACTCTCGAGTTATTAGTACGAGACGATGGCGTCGCTCTAGCTCCACTATTTAGGGAGCTATGAGTTAAGAGCGTTAAAATCGACTTTTTGACCACTGTGCATTGGCCACAACTGCCTTGAAAACCATGACTCCGGCCGGACATTTGTAAACTTGAATATCACGTTCCCTGGAACATCCTCAATATTTTCTGCGAAATAAACCTGAGTGTTAAAAATACGGGATCGATGGTGAACAGATTCTCATCGGAGAAAACGATGATAGTGTGCTTCTTTTTTAATGCTGGGAACGTGGGAATTTGGTGGGCCAACAGTTTCACCAGGATCTATTGTATTTTACACAGACGGTTCTAAAATGGGTGATAGAACAGGGACTGGAGTGTATGGACCCAGGACTAAGCTCGTCATACCAATGGGTAAATGGCCTACGGTATTTCAAGCCTAAATTCAAGCAATCTTAGAATGCACTGCCATCTGTCTTAAAAGGAAATACAGACACGCCAATATCTGTATCTTCTCAGACAGCCAGGCGGCTTTGAAAGCTATCAGCGCATTTAAGTGCTATTCCAAGCTTGTGTGGGAATGCATTGAATTACTGAAAGAACTGGCTTCAAAAAATAGGGTCAACCTATTCTGTGTACGAACGAAGTTGCTGACCAACTTGCTAGGGAGGGGTCCTTCTATGGACCAGAACCTTTCTGTGGAGTATCCTCAAGTGTATTATCGATGGAGCTTAGAAACTGGGAGAAACAGACTGTAGAAGCAAATTGGCACACTGCAACTGGAATAAACCAGTCTAAAAGATTCATTGTTCCAAGCGTGAAAAACACAAAGGAACTGGTGAAACTTTTTTTTTTATTTATATAACGTACAATACTATAACATAGCCTGATACACAATATCCCTCCATAATGCCCGATTCGTGGCTGCTCCTCTCCAATCCCTTGAGCACCTTGTACCCCCTAGGTCTTGCTTCACCCGGTCTGACAATCTCGCTCGTTGTGCCCCACGTCGTCTTGTACCAACCGGATTCACATCGAACACCATTTTTGCAGGATAGTTGTTCAGCGTATTCTTCCAGCTTTTGCCACCTTATGAATACCGGGTTCGCCGGCGAGTTGGGCGAGCTCATGGTTCATCCTTCGCCTCCATAGTCCGTCCTCATGTACTCCACCGTTCTTAACACCTGTCACTCAAAAACTCCGAGTGCTCGCAGGTCCTCTTCAAGCATTGTCCTCGTCTCATGCCCGTAGAGAACAACTGGTCTTATTAGCGTTTTGTACACAGATGCACTTCGTACGGGAGCAAAGTCTGTTTGAGCATAGTTGCTTGTGGAGCCCATAGTAGGCACGACTTCTACTGATAATTCGCCTCCGGATCTCACGGCTGTTATCGTTGTCCGCATTAACCAGTGAGCCGAGAGGGACAAACTTATCGACTACCTCGAACTCATTGCCGTCGATCGTTACACTGCTGCCGAGTCGGGTCCTGTCGTGCTCTGTTCCGCCTGACAGCATGTACTTCGTTTTGGACGTATTTATCTTCAACCCAATCTTCTCTGCTTCGCGCTTTAGTCTGGTATACTGCTCTGCCACAGCCTCAGATGTTCTGCCGACAATATCTACGCCATCGGCAAAGCAGATAAATTGACCGGACCTGTTGAAAGTCATGTCTCGCATGTTAAACGCCGCTCGTCGCATAACACCTTCAAGAGAAATGTTGAACAGGAAACAAAAGAGACCATCACCTCGACGAAGCCCCCTGCGGGATTCGAATAAACCCGAAAGTCCACCCGATATCCTCACACAGCACTGGGTTCCATCCATCGTAGCCTTGATAAGTCGGATCAGCTTCCCCGAAAAACTGTTCTCGTCCATGATCTTCCATAGCTCATATCGGTTAATTGTATCATATGCGGCTTTGAAGTCGATGAATAGATGATGCGTTGGGACTCTATATGCATGGCACTTTTGAAGGATCTGCCGCAAAGTGAAGATTTGGTCCGTTTAAGACCGTCCTTTGATGAAGCCGGCCTTATAACTTCCCACTAATCTATTTGCTAGTGACGACAATCGCTGGAAGATGATTTGGGATAATACTTTATAGCCGGCATTAAAGACAGTGATCGCACGATAGGTTTCACAGTCCATCTTGTTGCTTTCTTATAGATTGGACAGATAAGTCCTGACTGTCAGTCGATGAAGAAAAAACAACCTCCAGTCCAAAATACTGGTGGGTGTAATAATGAACTGCGTACAACAAATGGGTCTCATCACAATAGGTTGATAAATGATCGCGGTGAGTTAGTACCCCGACAGAAGAAGAAGAAAAAGAAGAAGAAGAAGAAGAAGGTGATGATTCTTATTTCCTTTTCTTAGCAATACCTATATGCTGATTGATAATTTTCGGCCAACCGTCCCTTCAACCAAAGGTGCATTCGAACAAACATCAATTCGGCCCAAACATTCATATGCCAAACGTCCCGCCTGGAAACATGTTCGTCTGACATTAAGGATCTTCAAGTTTCTACTACCCATGTATCTAGTTCAGATGAAAAATTACCTATTTAGCAATTTATGGAGTCAGCCTTAGCTTAGTATGATGAGCAAACTACAAATAATAACTTAAAATAAATCAGCATCATTTACATTTTCCTCCTTCAATCGTCAATGTACATTTTTATTCGTAATAATCGAGTCAATAAATTAAAGCAGCAAATATGCTTTCACTGCGCACAAGAAATGAAAAGTTTATGGGAAACGAATGAAATAATGCGCGCTGCGTTTTGCTGTTATTGTGAATGCTTGAGGGAACTGCTGCCGAACGACGCCGCCGCCGCTGTTGATGATGATGCATCTATGCGGTGTGACGGCCGGCGATTAGTGTGTTACGATCGGAAGCAAAATGGTGTATCACCGAACTGCGTATCACGGGAGATTCGTAAGACATCCGGCCGTACCACTGCAGTGAATATAATAAATGCCGTCCAACATTTTCTATTTATTGGTCCGCTAGTAACAATTTATCAATTTTTCTGGACCGCATAATTGAAGAAAAACAAAATTGATTCGAGTCGCTGCTGTTTGATAGATCTGTAGATTGGTACGTATAAAAAGAAATGATAGCTTAAGAAAGTCTGACTGACTGATAATAAATATCTATTTTGCTATAAAGCAGTTTGTCTATCATAGGTTTGCCGCTTATTGACGGATGAGATTAGCAGACGTTGATAATCACTCTTGATTATTTCGCTATTCATAAATTGTTTTCGTTCATAGATATAGGATTTGTTGTTCCTGGTATGCATCAACCATAACAATCCATCACGAAACAATTGTTATTTGCATTGATCATTCGCGGGCTATGGTAGTTATACGGATGCATTCAATGATCACTGTGTTGCAATCTTTGGCAAAATTAAGAGTCTCTTAAAAGCCCAATCGCAACAATGAGCTGAATAAAGAGCTATTTTGCATAGTAAAGTAAGATTTGTGGGCTCAGATTGTCTTGTCGGCAAAGAAAAATCAGTCAAGTCTAAGTCTAAGGCTGCTACCATAGTGGATGATGTTAGATAAAGCAACAAACATGCAAACAAATTCATAACCGTCATGTGTTGTTTTGCGGAATTCAAAATCTCAACACTATTTTAAGGTACCTGCCCTCATTGAGTAATTTCAATACATGAGTTCTTTACCCGGGCGACACATATTGAATTGAGACTTTTAACTAAAAAAAAAGAATAATAATATTAATAAAACTACATGAATTAGAGCAAGAAACACTACGAAACACTGAAATATGCAGTTCAAATAAATATCCCCACTGAAGAAAAGCGTTAACGATGGAATTGATAAAATTAGCAAAACGCAATTAATTTAATGGTAAAACAACCCGCAACATTTAATTTATCATGTTTTTGGTTGTTGCACGAAGCACGTAATCAATTATAATGTTTGGAAACTGGTAATATCCTTCTTATCAACATCTCAATTAAGTTCTCATTGAATTTGCAAATCAAAATGTAAGGATCTTTTCTGCTGAACTTCATAGAATTGCTCAAAAAAGTTGTTGTTAATTTTGTGAAGATAAACAACTTTATTTTCATCTTGACGCCAGCTATTCGGACAAGTTCCGAACTGTTTGTTAATGGAAATCGATGGACTACAAGAACTACAAGAAGCATCATTGATGAAATGATAAACTGTCGGAAATGTTTCGTTTAATTTTTGATTTTATCTAACAGATTGAATGTCTCGCCTTTGTGTCCCATGAGGTAAAATGAGGAATGAGAAATAATCTAAAAAAAAAATAACTACGAAGCTTACAGTATTGGCAAGACAAAAGTACACACTACTGAATCGTTAACAAGATTGAACATATTTTGTTAGAGGTACAATATTGCACATAAGTTAATATGAAAACAAAAATCTGTATTATATACATATTCCTACTACTGTGAGAATTCACGCTCAGTATACTTAATTTACTTACATAATCACCCTGGACCCTGGAGCTCATAAATAAACTTTCACTCGTTTCGTAAACATGGATTTTGTACACAGAACAAATGTCTCGTAAATTGTATGAAGCATTCATAATGCTTGTCCTCTAAGAAAATGCTATCGTTACACCACGGCATTCTTTTTCGCCTGCTTCTGCTTTATGTTTATTTTTAGACCTACTGTATTGAAAATAAGTTCTCCAAGTAATGTTTTTTGAAATCATATAAAAACCGATGTTTCATTCAAACAAATGGATGATCCTTTTTTTTACGGGATGGAAGTTTAAAAATTGTGAAGACCAGATGGAATTAAAATTATTCTCTAACGATTTTTCGAATTTTTGATCAAACACTATTTATTAAGTGTTTCATCACATTTTTTGGACGCCTTAGCCAAAATTTTGTTGATCTTGTGCATAGCCTCTGCTGCTTTATCAGTCTTTCCGAAGATCCTTTTCACAGTCGCCCAATAGCGTTCGATGGCCGAAGCTGAGGGCAATTGGCCGATTGATGTCTATCTCAACTAAATCTATACCCCAACGCTAAATCCGGCTAAAACAGTGGAGGGTTACTATGCTTCTCATATAAACGCAGCAACCTCTTCTCTAGACACTCAGATCGATAGATTTCCGCATTGATTGTTCCGGTAGTGTAAAAAATGGTAGACCTCATACCGCAGGAACATATTGCTTGCCATTCCAGCATTTTTGGACCAAACTTCTTTACTCCAACTTCTCTACATGCATCCGGTCGCTGCAAATCTCGCGAATTCAATTTCCGGGCTCTTATTGCTGCACGTTGTTTCTGCTCTGCACTTCGTTTGGCGATTTTCTGCTTCCTGAAGGTATACAGGTTTTTTCGTTTCTTGATACGTTGAATCATTCCGACGCTGGTTCTCGCTTTATTGGCTAAATCACGTATCGACATTGATTTGTTCTTACGACTTAGAGTTACCACTCTCTGATCTGGTTAGGGATGGAAAATCCGGGTTTTCTGCTTATTCCTAGTAGTTCACCCAAAGAACAGTGTTCCTCAAACTTGGTTATGATGAATTTTACACTCGCGTGATAAATTCCAAAGCGCTTTACCAATTGTAGCATACTTACACACTTTTCACGTAGCCATGTACCCAAACCTAAATTTTCACGTCTTTCCAATGTGCGATATTTTGAAAACGAAGAATTTAAACCGTGCAAACAAGTAAACAAACGAAATATGACAGTCAAAGCCACAGCAATTGAAACCATCACAAATACGCGAGTGCAACGCAAATGCACGTGGATAGCTTATTTTCGATACACTCCGTACTTTTGACGCGTTAATCTGTGAAAAAACTTTCGTTAAAAAATGATCATTTTTTAGATGCCGTGAATTCAAAAGAGAATTAAAATTCAAGTGGTGGCCACGTGGCTCCGTGAGAAGGATGTCTCAATGATCACACTATTGAAAAACGTTTCGGAATTATTCGTGAAATTGTTAAGCCAATCATCAACAAGTTTGGTAATACTACAAGTGCGATGAGCTGCCAAGGAAGAAAACCAGGTGCAGCTGACTCAAATTTTTTTCGGAAGGAAGTCAACCACATCTTTCGGAACAAATCGTTGTCCATTCGTAATGTGGCCAAAAACAAAGCTGATACCTCCGTCGGAATGGTGCAAAGAATCGAGAACCGTAACAACCTGATGACATATAGCAAAACAAAGGGCTAGACAAAAATTCAGGGCAAATCCAGAGCCAGAAAGTTACACAGCCGAATTTTGCAACGACCGCCTACCTGCGGTTTGATCGATATTGAGACATATGTAAAAGAGGACTTTAGCCTGATTTCATGACTGCAATTTTTCACCAAGGTCATCGACGAAAAAGTGAGCATTTTCGAAAAGTTGTTCGAGCTGGAAAAACTCAATTAAAATTGATAAAAATAATCTTTTAAAATACAGGATGGATTGGCCATATGAACACGGTTCTAATTGATTCCATTCATGTTATTTGCTCTAAAGTAATTGTATTCTCTTACGATGAAAACGCTAAAGTTGTTCTCTTAATCTCAACGTTTTCTCGGATGAAAAAAAGAGTATAAATAAATATTTTCAGCTTAATTAACAACTCGTGAATGTTTTTTCATCAGCACGATTCATTGTCTTGATCAAAGGAGATTTTTGAGATTTTTGGCTTGTCCACTCAAAAACCTCAAATTTAATAAATAAATTCATTTCTAACTTTTTACCAATTCTACTTTCAGTGTGCTTTTGGCTTTTGGTGCTTTTGGCCCACTGAGCAAAAGAAAAAAAATGACACTCACACTACTGTGACAGGTGATAGTCTGAAAGTAAGTTTGTGTGTGTCCCCAAATGATCTCTCCATAAATTTTCATGTATATTTTGCAGAATATTTAAATATGTATATATATATGTTTTGCGCATTTGTTAAACAGTTCCTGATCAATGGCATCGATGAGATCAGGTGGAGCATCGGTAATAACGGGTACCGATCCGTCAAGAAGCTTCTAAAACGTGACTGTCATCAAATGTACTTACCTTGGCTCTTTGTGCAAGCTACGCATGCGAAAAGCTGCCATTGTTCCTGGAGCAGTTGCTGCGAGATGTCTACAGTTGTTTGTCCATCAGCCTCAAACGATCCAAGGAATTCCAGATGATAAAAAGAATCTTGGTGTTGAAATCTTTGAAAGTACTGCTTCCATCTGCCACCAGATGGCTATCGTTGTAGTCAGTTGTCAAAAGGAATTTGGTACAGCTTTCAGAGCTCGTCTTGTTTTTCTCGTACCGTTCTAATCCAACTGCGACAACAATTAAACCGCACAGCACATTCTCTGCCATCGCACTGAAAAAAAAGTTATTTTAACAAGCGCGTTAAATTTCCCCTCGTTTAATCCAAGCCAAAGGAGGCGTAAACAACACAATTGGTTGTAGTTTTTGATGCGCCATACAACAATGTTTCCAATCTTTCATACAACAGGCTTGATTCAGGCGGTATCTGGCTTGAATTTACATAAAATATCCCATTATTTTCTGCCAAATCTAGCATTCCCTTTATGTGCATTATATAACGCAGAAAATTCATTGTTTCTTTTTAATCTGTGGAGTAATCCAGTTCAAATCCTTCAAAGTTTTTAGTTTCTTGAGGTCAACGCACGATGCAGTAGTTAGAACTGGACCGTTCAGATCAAATCGCTCAATGATCTGTTTAATCCATTCGGTATAGAAGGCGCTGCAGTTTGAGTATAAAACCTCCTTCCTTCCGACGTTAGAATTTCTCCTGCTGCTACCCCGATATATATATTTCGAAACCTGTGCATTCCAAGCAAAATTGTCCAAGCTATACACTGCTTAATTTTTTTTTTGTCTTTTTTAGGGTGACTTTTAACCTCCTGGGCTAGTTTGTCACCTGCTGCTTAATTAATTCTTTTCTCTGATCGGCTATAAGTTTGTGGTTTTCTTGCGTGATAAAAACTATTGAACATATTTATAGTTTATAGTAATTTGCATATTGTTACACAGATAAAATGAAACATTGAATTTTCTGCGTTATTTAATGCACATAAAGGGAATGTTAGAAGCCAGATAACAACGCCTGAATCAAGCCTGTTGTATGAAAGATTGCATACATTGTTATATGGCTCATCAAAGACTACAACTAATTGCGCCAAAATACCTTTGGCGTGGAATTAAACGAGGGGAAATTTTATGTGGTTTTTAATTTTTTTTATTTTTTTCTGTGTACATCGCATAACATAAACTGATACATCTTTTGAATGTTTAGCTAAGTCTTCATAATACCAAATAACAATTATTTGGTAGCAATAACGTATTATTTTACTTTTAAGCAGCGCATTTAATCTTGTTCACATGGGGATTCCATTCATCCTATTTCTGTTGCTATGTATTCTTTGCGCGCCATTCAATCTCAATTGAATTAGTAAAAACGAAAAATCAATAAACTTTTATTACCTCTATAAGATATATTATTTTGACGCTAACAAAACGGACCACTACCGGAGACCTGATGCGAAATGTCGGTCATACATTCCTTGATCAGACATTGCACTTTCCAGTCATCAAATTATAAACTTAATCCGTATTCACGGGGTGTGCCGCGGGTTAGAAGCAGGCAATATACATACACGTTATTTGTTATTTTCCGGCTTGGAGTCGGAATAACCTTGGCAATATAGTGGCAGTGTTCCGAATTCTCAGCACTCGTGAATTACCTTGATCTTGGAGTGTGTGCTGGATTTCTACCAATTGTACGATTCGAGTTTAGTGGTGGATTGTTTTTTTTATCCTACATGTTATTATACGTACAACGTAGACAGACTCAATCGAATCTGCAAAAGAAAATAAACAAAAAAGCTTATTAAAAGTGTCAGTACATCACGCAAATGGGATTTTCACTATTCAATTAAATTGAACACATCACCATGGAAACATCTATTGCATTGTCGTCAGCAAGAAGTAAGCCATTTGGGAAAGCATGATTGCAATGATAGAAAAAGTTGAACAGACGGGCTCGGTGGATAAGTGGTAAATTTCAGAAAGTGACATGTTATTCCCTCAAACTAGTCTTTTTGCACATTTGTTAAAACAATTCATGCCACAGTGCGCGAAATTCATATTCATCGGAGAGTGTGGTTTAAAAATGCTAATTTTGCACTCAAATTCATAACGATAGGGTTGCAGCGGTGCAATTTGACTTTCGAGTCGATGCACTTTCTGTGCATCTGGTATTCATGCATTTGTGTACTTATATGACTTGAATTTCCGAAGAAGTGAAACGATGTTTATGAAATCACACGAGATGCATTTGAATAGACGGTTTATACTGTTATTCATTTCGTTGAATCCGTTGTGATTGGGAAGGTTTTGAGAAAAAGTTTTTTTCCATGGGTTTTTTTTTAGTTTCAGACTTAACATTTAAATAGCGGATTGTTAGTGCCCAACCCTGATCTCAGAGCTACTACAAGATAATATAATTTTGAGCTCTACAATCTTCATGAATCCACATACTTCATTTAATTTGACAAATATGCATAATTGAAAAAAGCTACTCATGCTAGTCACGGACAGTCACTTAAAGATGACATGGTTCGCTTGACGTTAAGCTCAAATGAGTGACCTAAGTTTTTTTTGTGTCAATATCATCGTGCATGGTTGGGATTCAACAGATTTGGTGGGGTCTCAATAAATTTAAATGTCGAAATACCAGCAGTTCGAAAAAAAAATGTTAAGGAATGCAACAGAAGCCTGGAAAACTCTCTAAAATTATCTCTAAAAATTAGCTCTAAAATTCTCTAAAAACATTACTCTAGTTTATTCTTAAAAAACGTCAACAAAAATCACCTAGTTACCATTGCGAAATATTTGAAAGTTGCCTATATGCCAAAAGCAAAACGTTGCTTAAATGCCGATTACTTTGATTCAAGGGTTGAAAACAGAGGACTGAAGAAAGCGTTAGTTCTTGAAGCCTGCGACTTTCGGTGTGGCGCTAGTGACGATTTTAACATTTTAATTTCGGTTCACAATGGATTATATTTCTTTACAATATTTTCTTCTGCTAAACTACTAGTATCAGTCATTTGGATTAGACATAATAATGCCTGGCTGATAATCAATGAAAAAATACCATCGTTATGATAACCACTGCACTAAGTACATCACGGATGATTTTTCTCTCGAATCAAAAGAACGACAAAACTCGACAACTTTCGCCACGTATATTGTGTTTGCTGCATATAGCCTACAAGAAAATCGAGCTGTCAAATTAGCACCACATGCAGCACCAAGTTTTTTACTCCACGATTATTGTTCGTGGATGACAGCCGCTTCAGTCCTGTGGCAAAAACACACCCTTGATGAACAAGCGACTAAGGACAAGAACTGGCTGAAAACGGTTTCTGCGGAGTGCAATGATGATAATGCACATTCAATCACACTTGAAGGTATGTTGTAGACGTTGATGCCGCAGTTCAAGGAAACGCGGCAGCTTATGGACACGGTGAGGACGATGATACACGATGTAAACTTCAATATTGATTCCGTTAAAACTGAGCTGAAGAACGACATAAAATCGGTCAGGAATGAATGTACAGCCAAATTTCTGCACCTCAACGCTACATTGGATTTGCTGAGTACAAGGGTAGATGGTGCGTCTTAAAAAAATCGGAGCCCTGCAAAATCGAAACGAACTCATCATGAACGGCATTCCATTTCAAAACGGCGAAAACCTACACGCGACGCACTCGGCAATCGGTTACCACGCGAAGCAGGCGCATTAAATCCGGCAGAAACTCAGACAGCGACGGTCTTATCGCTGTTGAATTCGCTTTGAAGACAACACGGGACGAGTTCTACAATTCGTATCTACGGAAACGAGTTCGCAAGCTTAGACACATTGGGCTGGATTCTGATCGGGTGTATATCAATGAAAACCTTTCCATCGAAGCACGCAAGCTTAAGTCGGCTGCGCTACACCGGAAAAAGGCGGGTAAGCTGGTATCGGTCTACACTTAGGAAGGAATCATCTATTCGTAATTATGTTTTCGTTCACTATTGAAGTATTTTTTTATATTGTAACATTTTGAGTTGAAAATTATACGTCAGAAATATTTGTTTTCTGCTCCTCCGCTAATTTGTAGCCCTCGAGAAATTGCTTCCCTTACTACACTTAATGCCTCCGTCACATAACCACGCCTCAGCGAACATTCCGCTAGTAGTACTAAATGCTGCTCTGTTGCCTGAGAAGTTAAATATCTGCCACGGAAATTTCCAAAGTCTCTGTGCGCGTAAGTCTAGTAAGCTGGATGAGGTACGAAACGTCTTGACAGACTCTAAGGTTGAAATTCCGTGTTTTACTGAAACATGGCTTAATTCCAAGAACAGCGATCGTAGCATTGAGAAACGACAGAGCGTTAAGTGCGGTGGAGGTATCGTTGTTTACTACAAGGAACATTTAAACTGCTCAAAAGTTTTTGGCTCGACACTCACAGAGGAATCAGTGAACAAAACTGAATGTCTGGCGTTGGAGTTTCGAGTGGACTGTCATAAGATCCTGCTAATCACCGTCTACAATCCGGAAAATGATTGGCTGATTTCGCCGTTTGCTACGAAAACAATGTCCTTGTGGGGGAATTCAAAACTGACTTACTAGGGCCTAGTAACAAGCGTATGTTTTTTGAATCGATGCTAAGTACCTATTCGTTGTCATCCGTTTGTAGAGAATCAACATTTTTCCACAGTGGAGGATGCTCGCAACTTGATCTTTTCCTAAGTAATAGCAACGATATAGTTTAGCGGTTCGGCCAAGTCAGCTTTCCTGGATTGTCACAGCACGATTTAATTTTCACGTCAGTTGATATTGGAATCTCACTGACCTCCAATTAGCACACTTATCGAGATTATGCAAATTTTGATCCGCATGTTTTGGAAACGGCAATTCTGTCCATCCCCTAGAACCTCTTCTACGCGTTTAAAAACCCGAACGAATCTATGCAATTCTTCAACGCACACGTTAAAAGAGTTCATGATGAGTGCATCCCTCTCCGTGTCAGTACCAGTCGGCATCGGTATAATCCGTGGTTCTCTGATAGTGTCCGTCAGTCCCAGCTAGAACAAGACTTGGCGTACAAGGATTGGTTGTAAACTCCAACACATTTGAAGGACGTCAAGTGGCTACGATATAAGGTGCTGAGGAATTGCTGTAACACTAAAATTACCCAACCCAAACAGCTGTACCTAAATCGTTTTTTGGACAGCAGTACTTCGTCCAAAACCCTGTGGCAGCGAGTGAAGGGTCTTAGGGTCGGCAAGGATAAAGAGTCGCGGCCTTGTGAGTTCGATTTAGAAGAGGTGAATCGCACATTCTCAGCTAACTTCTAACTTCAGCTCCCATCGAGATGCAACGCTTTTGAGATCAGCACCAGTATCGCTGCACAGCTTTTCTTTTCGACCTGTGTGTTATTGGGAAATCGTCAATGCCATCTGCGGCATCAAATCAAACGCTGTTGGGATGGACGGTTTACCAATAAACTTCGTTAAGATCATCCTTCCGTAAGTTGTGCAACACACATTTGAAAGTTCCATCTTTCCTGACTCCTGGAAGCATGCGACAGTTTACCATTGAAGAAAAAAGCGCATTTGAACGACATCAACAATCTGTGACCCATCAGCATACTTTGTGCTTTGTCGAAGGCTTTTGAGAAGCTTATCAAACAATGACCTCCTACATTGAAGGTAATGGCTTGCTGACTGATTGTCAGGCAGGTTTCCGAAGGAGACAAAGTATCAAAACCGCAGTTCTTCGAATGTACGACGATTTAGGAGCCAGCGTCGATAAAAAGGTGCTGGTATACTGTTACTACTAGACTTTTCGAAGGCTTTTGATACCATCCCTCAAAGCAAACTTTTGAACAAGCTGAAAACACTATTCAAGTTCTCATTTCCCGCCGTAAACTTGATGGAATCTTACCTGCGTGGAAGAAGGCAGACGGCAGTCTGTGGTGAACGCTGCTCAAGCAGTGTGGAGGTACCATTCGGTGTTCCTCAAGGCTCAGTTCAAGGCCCCTTACTCTTTTGCTGCCATATAAATTACCTACCGAGGGTGCTCAAGTACTGTTCCATTCAGATTTACACAAATGATGTGCAAATCTTCTTCGGTCGGCTTGGTCCTTGTGCTCGCGATTTAGTCAGGATGGTGAATGATGATCTTCAACGAGTTGCACATTGGTCGCGATGGAATGAACTTCACGTAAATCCAGCTAAGAGTAAGGCGATGTTCATCACAAGTCGACGTCGCAGAGGTGGAGATTTGGTTCTACCTACACCTGGAATTGTAATTGACGGTCAAAGTATCGAATGGTCAGAAACTGCCAGCAATCTAGTATTCGTCTTTCAAAGTGATCTGCTGTGGGATGGTTTAGTAGCACAACAGTGTGGAAAGATTTATGTTAGTCTTCGCACGCTGTATTGTTGTGCCTATTCAGCACCGACTGGCACCAAACCTAAATTGTTCAAATCGTTGATCCTGCCGCATTTCTTGTTCGGAGATGTTCTCCATATACGTCCCAGCTCCTTCGATCGGCTACGTGTGGCACTGAACTGCTGTGTCAGGTACGTCTACGGATTGAGCCGTTATGATCACGTGAGTCAGCTGCAACCGAACCTCATTGGATGTCCCCTACAAAACTTCTACGCACATCGATCTTGCGTTTTCTTGAGGAACTTGTTGACAACGCAATCTCCACCGATACTTCATCGCAGACTTATCCAAACTCTAAGACGCCGCTTGCTGAACCTATTGATACCAGCCAACAACACGGTGAGTTACTCCAGTTCATTGTTCGTTCGAGGTGTGATAAATTGGAACTCATCACCACCCGCAGTGAAGCGTTCTTCTTCAGAAGTAATGTTCAAGAGTGGCTGCATAAATTTTTGGAACCGAAAAAATTGAATAATTTTATAAATTTGAGACTGTGAGATTAGTAAAAATTGTTTTAGTTAGAATAAGTATCAATTGAGAGATTTATGTCTTCCGCTACTGGACTTCAAATAAATAAATAAATAAATAATCACATGGGACATATTTGCGTTACTGGTAGAACACCTGTTGCCACCATATAATGTAAGTTTATAAAAAAAAACATTCGAAGCATGAAAAATAATAGTTTCATTTTTTTCCGAGAAGCTTCCATGAGTGAAACAATATTGTTAATATGAAGATTATTGCTGCCCAATTAAGATGTCTTTATATATGCACAATTTTTGCAAAACGGTTTTCATTGCGATATTTTTTCTACGCCATCGGCCTTTCTTCTCAGCCATGGTACTGATGGGCATTCATTGTAAACGCACGTTACATTGACCTTGCGTAGTTATTCTACATCATTTCAGACAATCTTCTCAGAACTAGTTACGTACGATGTCAACGAAGTCGCTGCAAGGAGTAATTTGCATAAACAGATGAGGTAATCCATTTCATTTCCTTGCTAATTACTCATTATGTCGAGATCGTTCATCTACCCTGGGTTGCGATGTTTAAAATTGGTTCTAACACTTTCTACTGTTGGAAGTTCCGTTGTGCGTTGTCATTGTACCCCAGAGTGAGGGTGAAGATAAAACTTGTAGTTCTCCTTTTTTAAAGTGTGTACAAAAGCTGAGCACCGATGGTTTTCTCGCATCGCCATCGCGTCTTCTGCAAATAGCTCAACAATGTCACAGTTTTACTCGCCTACATCTCAAATCCAGTAAGAGTCAATTTTCTCAATTCATTCATTATTGACGAATGGGAATTACTATCTCAACACCTGAATTCACCCACCTATGGTGATATCTGACCCTTCTTACGAAATTCACAGGAATATGTCCTGGAGATATTCTGGGATCAGGTGAACCAAAAATTCAGTTCAGAGTTCAAAAATATTCAAAGACGTCCATAGGACCGCTGTTCAATCCATGGGTCCACGGTGTCAGTGACATACAAAAACATAAACGCACTAATTATGCGTTCTCATCGAGCTGAGTCTTGACCCTGTGGACCTTGAAAATATTGAATTTCCATGCGATGGCAGTACCTTTCTATACAAGAAAGGTTTAAATGGGAGAGTTTACGACACTCTTTCCCATATCAGGAATGCCTAGGGCAGGGTTCATGTGTTCGCTCCCACCGTTTTTATTTTATTTGGATTCAGTATCCAACAGCGACTCGAATCTGCGCGCGAGGAGGACTTCAGTGGACGAATAAGCAGATGAGAAAACCTCCAAAACAAGAGAGTGAGAAGCGAGTTTGGGGCACAACTGGTAAATGCTCGGATAGGTATGAACAGTGAGCGCTTCAGGAAAGAAAAGTAAAGTGAATGATGATAAGCGAAAGCAAAACAATTTGCGAAGAGCTTTGTGCATGGAAATGAACACTGGAGAAGGAAAAAACCAACATAAAAAGAACTGCAAACTTTTTGTACTGTAAAACGCTTTGTAATCCCGCTATGAGCCACAAAGTCGAACGCGTGCATGCGGCGCGAGAGTCCCCGCACCGAAGAAAGAGCGCGCCAATGTGGTGGGAAGATTTGAGTATTTGCACTCATATGTATGTTTGTGTTATAGTTTACCGGCGAATGGTGTGTTTGATTCTAATTGGGCCTATTTTATGTTTTTTAAATTATGGATGCACTGATAATCTGAGTATGAACTTGGTTGCTTTGATGATGATGAATGAGCAGTATTCACATGCGGAGATTCTCGATTGACGATATTGTCGACCTAGTAACACAAGTCACGAACATCCCGTTCCGCATTTGCAATATGAAGCTATCATGACAGAGATCATAGGATAACTCATGTTTGAGAAAAGATTGCATGAATGGGCGAAAAAGTATCTGCGAAAAACATTATGATTTTATGAAGTGATGTGGGATAACATGTGCGGTATTTTTGTTTTTAATAGCCAAGAACTGTTTCAAAAGCAAGCCACTGTATATTTCAACTCCTGACATCAGCTCTACTACTTTAATATAAGTACAAAGTGAATGTTGTAGGGTATGTGTCCCTTGATTAAGCCTAATATGCAATGATCGATTACATTTCCAACACATTTTCATGATATTATGTTGAGTAAGTTTCGTTATAACCAAATCTAGTGATATAAAACCATTTGCAACTTATGTGTTGCTTGGGATTTTATCATTACACATAAAGTATGTTAGCTGTAACCGATAGTTGACTAGTTGTACATTCGAAAAGTTTAATAAGACTTTTGGTAGTATGTATAACAACATATTAAATTCATTTTATAAAGTCAGAGCCTTTAGAGGAATAAGGATGTCAGTCTATAAGTACCAAATTGGGTCTATAGACTGTTCCGAAAAATATAAATACACTTTCTTTCTCAAATCAAAAAGATCATATTGTGATCTTTGATTATTCTATTCGCACACATAGTTAATAACAATATTTTCTTTTCATATTCAGTTCAATTAGCTTAGGCGACGAGTCCTATCTCACACTGGATGGCAACGAGTGGCATGGCACTTCGTATTTTACTTCCCCAAGTACGCCAAGAAGGTGTTGCTGTGGCTGACAATCAGCGAGAAGGGGATGTCTATAGTACGAAATGTCTGCCGGAAGTTGCGTCTCGTTCATCAAGAAATACCTTAAGGGCGTAGACGTGGTGTTCTGGCCGGATCTGGCGTGGGCTCACTACTCCGAGCGATCTTTGGGGGAGATGAAGCGGCTGAATATCGATGTGGTACGATGAGGCGGGTGCCCAACGTCCCTTAGCTGCGTCCCATCGAGAATTTCTGGGCCAACTTGAAGCGTAAGATCTCTCCAATTGCCGAAACTGAAGTTTTGAGAAGAACTTAAAAACATGCCTATACGCATGTTTTCGTCCGCAGCGAAGCTCGACGCCGGAACGCTCGCGGGCGTGAAGCAAGTGAGCTAGTATTACTTTCCGTGGGAAATTGATCAAAAGCAATTATCTGTCATAGCTTTTTTTTATCACCATCCTTAGAGCGTCAATTTTTTAATGCAAACGTTACTCGTACAATTAATTGTTCGAATCACCCCACAAGCCCATTTAGTTTTGATCGGACACAGTTCATCACTCGCACATTTGTTTATCTCTTTTATTCTTTAAGTTGCTTCAAAATAATTGTATCAAAATTTGCTGTATTTTGAAATAAAACCACTTAAAATATTTAGATTGAAACATAGAAATTATAACCGGTTTCAATCTCAATTTGGATTTTCAGTTTTTATTTACATTTTCAGCATTTCTTAGTTCTTTTATATTTCAATGCGATGCAACTATCATAGAATGTCATAATGATAAAGTACTCTTTATCATTTCCGAAAGAATCGAAAAGTTTCAACTGGCGTGTTTAGTTTCGAAATCCATACGTTTTACTCGTAGATAAAAATTTCTTTATTTTAGTTCACCATTAATATAGGCCCGCATATTATGGGATCAAATGGTACTGAATCTTTATTTTTTGTTGCCGTTTCAGTGAAAACTTTAACTTCACCTGAAATGATGCTACACTCAAAAAATAAAGTCGAGCAAAATTTTGTTCGCGAAAAACTTCATGTTCAACCTTCTGTAACTTTGTCAATTATCAATATTTGTGGCTGAAAATTCAACAACATAATGAACAATGCTTAAACCTTATGTGGTTAAAATTTCATGAAAAAAGCCGAGGTGAATTCATCTTATTAATTCACATGATTTGTTACGCGAGAAATATCCCAAATAACTAGTGTAAGCCACGAAGAACTTTAAAAATATGGCATTCAGTATGAATTGGTTTGTGAAAATAACGTATTCAGTGTTATACAGTATTATTAATAAAATTCACCTCGACTTTTTTTGCACCGATATTTCAGCAAGGTCAGTATCGGGTGAAAAAGGGAAATGGTCATGTTGGTGCGTGAACTTTGACGCCACCTGTAGTCCAAACCACTTTATTGAAATAGTTCAAATTTTGTCCACATTATTTTCTGCATGCAGAAATTTTTAATATGCTACCTAAATGTTTCACAGAAATACGGATTCTTGAAATTGCTTTGTCCAAAAATGACTTTTTTCACATGTGTTATGATAACTTCAAATTTATAAATTTTATCAGAATAAAATTTTAACCACATAAGGTTTATACATTGTTTATTAATTGTCAAATTTTCAACTAAAAATATTGATAATTGACAAAGTAACAGAAAGTTGAACAACGCGGTTTTTGGAAGCAAATTTTTGCTCGTCTTTTTGTTTGCTACTGAGTGTACACTGCCCAAGTAACAATTTCAGTTCTATTCCAGCCGTATAGCACTCCTCCCGGCTTTGTTGATGAAACTACTTTCAAAACTGTTTTGTCCACCAATACCTCCTCTATGCATCTTTAAAGCCGAAATGTGTACTAAGTGGCCCAGTCTATAGACGGCTGTGAAAACAAATTAATAAAACCTTTCTAAGACCAAACAGATTTTGAAAATGTTCTAGTGAAAGATGTTATGACCACTTAAGAACCATCATAAAACTTATTGGCCGCCATCAATACCAGCATAGGATAAAATGGCCACAGCTGTCAAACTTTAGGGCGATATCGTGGTTGGTTTTTGTTGTTCTGCTTTGTTCGATTTTCTGCCCTTCTGATTCATTCAACAGTTAATAATGGCTAAGAAAAAAGTTCTAGTGTTGCAGGAAATTATGTGTGATAGCAAAATATCCAAAACAAATTGAGTTTTTTTATAGCGTATCATGCTCCAAATCATATGCACATTTAATTTTATGGTGAATATTGGCACGATAAGAGTTGAAAATTAACGCGCCTCGGAAATTATGCAATTTTACAACAACAAAAACAAAATTGAAAGAAATATATTTGATAAATTAACCATGAAAGTCCTGAAAATTGAAGGAATTCAATAAGGTTATCTAAACGAATACCGAAGTTAGTCTCAGATCTACAGTTCAATTGTTTTACATTTAATATTTGGTGTATTTATTTTTCTACATTTCAATTATTTCATATATTTCAATATGGCGATTGCAAGAAATCACAGTTTTGCCAAAAAGCCAATTTATCTTCGCAATGGCTACTATAAAACTATCTGGTCCTATGGTAGCTCTCCTCAATACCAATTAGCCGTTTAATGCATTTACTGGAGGCAAAATGGTTCTTAAATGCTTTTTCAACTTACCATAATAAGATAATATGAATGAGTTCTAAAATGGCATTTAAAAACAGCATTTTATGAGTTTATAAAGTCAAAATAAAACCTATGATAGGAGTAAAGGGAATTTTAGAATTCAAGGTTTTAAGATCGTTGTTAAGAAGTTGTGTAGGTTCTTACAAACCTGACTAAAATTTGAAACCTGTTGGCACCTCTTGCTGCCATAATAAAACCGTATTGATTTCTAGTGGCTTTCATAAGACTTGAATAAAACTTAATGAAGCTGGATGGTTTTGGCAATGTTACTTGGGTGGCACTCCGGTGTCAATCAATTTCCGGATTAGTGATTAAGTGAAATTGAAACAAGAAAAAGCATTTTGGAACATTTAGAGTAAGGTCTGTAATGATCTGAAAGTAGTTTAAAGTGAGGTGATTTGGTAAAAAAATATAGTACACAGTGAAAACTCAAAAATGTTCGACTCACAGAAGCTCTTACTACAATCATTATTTACGGAGATTCTTAGAAAGTGAACCTGCTCTCAAAAGGTAGCTTTTAAATAATCTAGAAAAGAAAATTTAAGTTAATTTCAAGAATAACTTTTAGGTAAATTTTAAGGGAAGTCATTGCTAGTTTAAGGAGATGTTTGAAGAGAGATGATTGAAAAATCTAATAAGCTAAGCTTAGCTGAATGCATGCATCTATAGTTGCTACTCTGTGACTTATCAGTGAGAATCAGTGAAATTGCACAATGAATTACTTGAATGGGGCTAGCAGTAACCGGCCATTCTGACTGTACACGTTTCAGTGACTCTTGTGACCTGTTTAGGGACCGTGTTTACCTCTGCATCCCCACAAAGGTAACAGGAAGGAGGTTTGTTTTTTATGTTTAAGGTTGTATGGAATCAAATTGCAACACTTTTAAATGGCGGTATCTTTTTACCCGTTGGGTATTTTCTATTGACATTATGGGTGGAATTAGTTCAATGTGTATTTGGTTTCACTAGCAGATGTGCAATCGTTGCGAAGATGGAGTCGGAAGAACAGCAGATGTTGACGAAACTACATTATCTCGTTATGGATGATGAGACGTATGTAGAAGCTAACTTCTGGCTGCTCCCGAGGCTCCAGTTTTTCACTGCTCATCATAAATTCGATGTCCCTGAGCACGTTAGAAAGCAGTAGATGTCAAAGTTTGCCAAAAAAAAAAGATTTGGCAAGCAATTTGCTCGTGTGGAAAGCGGAGCACCCCATTCGTGACAACTGTAACGATCAATGGGCAGGTGTACCTAAATGAATGCCACCAAACGCGTTTACTTCCTTTTCTGAGGTCACACGGTTGTTCTACGATTTTCTGCCCGGTTTTACTCTCGTGTCATTACTCGAAAGAGGTTTTAAAGTGCTATAGGGCTTAGGATGTCAATTTCGTGCCGAATCATCTCATTCGGGGGGAACGCACCGGAACTTCGGCCAAACTGAAAAGTACTGGGCCATTATGAAACAGGCACTTTGGAAGCATTCTTAGGAAGTCAAATCGGAGGAAGATATGAAGGAAAAAATGGATTGCCACGCAAAAAAAAAAAAGTTGGTCCAAATTTTGTACAGGACCTTATGAGTAGTGTAAAGAAGAAGATGCGTACATTTGGGTATGGAATTGAATTTGAATGAAACAAACATGGGAAAATATTCATAACATGTTTTATTTTACTCCCTGAAAGTTTAAAGATGATTAGTAGAACGGGCGAATTTTGCCGAATATTTGTGTGTGTCGCAATTTGATTCCGTACGCCTTTTAGTGGGGTAGGGAGCGATGAATCAGGATTTAGCTTGATATGGATGTGATCATTTTTTTAAGGTTTACTGGCGGGACTCTGAATAGAAATCTCTACGCCGGACTTTTGATGCTATCGTTGCTCAAATCCTTTCGAATCATTTTGCCAACCGTACACAGAAAATTGTCATCCAAGAAGCCGCTGCTGCAAATGATTCAGAAAGATCCACGTTTGATAATTTCGAATCCTTTCGCCAGTTTCATCAATTGTCTTTTTATAATTTTGTTAGCCAGTGTTACGATAACAAGTTCAATAACGCATTTTGTAATTTCTCTAGTCTCTTGTTATTTAGTCCGTTGGTGTGTCATTTACAGTATGTAAAAAAAGTTTATCCACCCCTTCTCACTTGGCACATTTGCTTCAAATAATCCACCAAAACATTGAAAAACAATTTTTAATATTAGGTTTCTTTCTCAAGGGATAAAAAGAAAGTCAAATAACGATAATTTGATGTAAAAGCACGAACTGTTCGTGTCTGAGACCAAATATGTAAGAAAACGATAAAAAATAATGCAAAAAAAGTATATGCACCATAATCCTGAAAATCATTCAATATTTCGTGTGACCTCCCTTGGCTTCAAGGACAGCTTGAAATCGTCGTGGCATTGACTGGACAAGCTTAGCAGTCGTTTCTGGTGCGATTTTGTCCCATTCAGTTACAACAACTTGTCGTAATTGCTGAATGCTTGATGCTTTGTGTTCCTGATCCTTAATTTTCAAAATAGACCAGAGATGCTCTATTGGATTAAGGTTAGGAGACTCCAAAACATTGATTCTCTTTTCCTTAAACCATTGGCATACCAGCTTCGATGTGTGCTTTGGATCCCCATCTTGCTGGAACGTGTATCTCCGGCCCAGCTTCAGTTTTTTTGCACTTGCTGAAAGTTTTCGTTTCAGTATGTCCAGATAAACCTCCTTTGTCATTATTCCGTCAATGAATTTGAGTTCTCCAACGCCAGACGAAGCCATCGAGCCCCAAACCATGACTCTACCTGCACAGAAAATGATAAAAGCTAGTTAAGTTAGTTGAAAATTAATGATGTTGCAATAACTCACCTCCACCATGTTGACTGTAGGCTTTAAACACTGGGTTTTCAGACTTTCACCGGTTCTGCGCCATTTTCGTGTGATACCACCAAATGACCTTTCTCCGATCATCGACTGTCCATGCAATATGATCTCGAGCCCACTTCAATAGTTTTTTAAAGTTTTTCGCTCACAACCATGGTTTTTTAATTGCCACCTATCTACCCTTCAGACCTTGTAGATGCAATCGATTTCGGATTGTTTGAGGTGTCACATGGATAGAAAATTCACTCTCAAATTTCTTTGCAATTTTTGGAGCTGACAAACCTCGATCTTGTTCCGCCTCTCTGACGATAGCCCTGTCAATCCGGGAACTTGTTTTCGCCGGTCGCCCTGATCGCTTTTCTGGTGTGAAAGAACCACTATTTTTGTACTTCTGAACAATTTTGGCAACCGTATCTTTACGTATCTGAACGATATCAGCAATTTGACGGTAGCTTTCACCGCACTTGTGATACTCTATGATAAGTTTTCGGATACTCAGCGAAATTTGTGCGTTTTTAGGCATTGCAAAACACGAGAACTCAAATTTGAATCACGAAAGCTTCTACACTACGAAAGGATAACTGTATGCAATGTTTACATTCGAAAAAGTGACAGGAACCGCTCAATACACGGCAAAATGGTACTAAGCATGTTCGGGTGGATACATTTTTTTTTGCATGTTTTACTTCCCTTTTCTGTTGATCTTGGCATAGATTTTCAAGAGCAAGATTAATTCAAATATATTTAATGGTATAATGATAGGTACTTTATAATGGACCAAACGCATAACAACATTCATTTTATCAACTAATATTTGAATTGATAACAGAAAAATTGTAAATTTGAAGCAGGGGTGGATATACTTCTTTTACATACTGTATGTGCTCTGAGAGTCTTCCGAAGCAGATTTCTCGAAAAAAAATTAAAAAAAGTGTCATTATGTCGTTGAGACACTTGAGCTCTTCCCGCTGTAGTAATGTCTGATGTAACAAATCTTACTGGTCTCAACAATATAATTTTTATGGTGTACTGATGGGACTCATGAGGATAATTTTCATTTAAAAAAGTTTGGGAGGTCGTTTTGTCCCTCTATGTTATATAATTGGTCAGTCAGTATTACGTTTATAAGTTCAAGAGGGCATTTCGTAAGTTTTTTAGTCGCTTATAATTTAGTTAATTGATGTATAGTTCTTAAGGCTCTGAAATTCATTGATTCATACCTCGTCTTTCATGTGTGTGCAGACTAACAATAATTATTTAAGTCGTGTTCAGCTATAAGATTAACTTTTCGATGGCAAAGTATAGCTTCATCACGCATATTCCCTATCTATTAATATAAAATTTTCAAGAACTAAGCTGTTATGAGAATGTTTGTATACCATTTTTTAATGTCTGGTATTTTTATTATGATTCTTTAAAGTAAAATAAAACAAAATAAGACTAGCGATACGTTCCTTGTTTTAATACAACTTTACGACTTTCAATAATCTCGAACACATTGTTTCGCATTATGTCAGGGAATGCACACGAAAGGTGTTGCAGCCAAGAAAAAATCACACATAATTATCACAGAGGCTAGCGCCCCACCAAACTGCAACAGCATTCAAGGTTCTAAGACAGGACGTCCGTTGGAACACATCTGTAAATTCAGTGCATCAATGCCAAATATGTGACCCGACATAACATAAAAATAGTCAACATGTGAAACCATCACGACAGGATATGTCTTTGGATGACATCTCAGTGCTGACGGCGTAGCAGGCCCACCAATCGCGACTAGACCACGTATCCGAGGAGATGGCTATTATTGATTGGAAAATCTAAACAGACGACAAACTAACTGCTAGAAGAATGGAAGAAAATTCATCGAAAGATCCAAAAGGCAAATCTTCAACAAATGCCTATTCTAATCTTGACGATGTGCTTTGGCAGATACGAAAATGAAAAAAAAATACCTCTACTCAAAAAAAATAATTAATTTTCACAAGCGCGTAAATTTTACCCTCGATTAATTCCAAGCTAAAGGAGGCGCAAACAACGAAATTGCTTGCAATATTTCATGCAACATACAACAATGTTTGCAATCTTTCATAAAACAGACTAGATACAGGCATTATCTGACTTAAATTTACATGGAATATCTATCATTCTCTTTATGTACATTAGAGAACGCATAAATTCTATATTTCTTTTTATCTGTACACATAACAGCAATGAAAAGAATTCTTACCAAACATCATCATACAGCCACGCTTAATCTTTCAGATATCTCTATAGAATGCAGGATCATGAAATATTTCATCAATCGAGAGCATCCCAAATTGTAAACTTTATTCGCAACACGCCCTTTATGACTGAAACGTATTGTATAGCAGTTACCACAACCAGTTTTCATGAAGTGTGCTACTAGGAACTGTACGCCAAGCTGATCATCAATCATGTTAAAATAAATGTAAATACACTAAGGTTTTTTTTTAAAACGGGGGATACATACGTTAATTCCGGAATCCGTGTAAAAAAACCGTGCTAATTCCGAAAAACCGTGTAAAAAAACCGTGTTAATTCCGAAATTCGTGTAAAAAAAACTTTGATAACATGCTAAGTCTTTTGCAATGAAAAACACTTTGCCGATGACTAGAACTTTCCATCATATCAGAATCTCAAAACAGAACAAGTTGAAAATACTTAATTTTGCATACTCACTAGCACCACCCGAATGGAACGGTTCACCTTTCAAATGCACTTGACCATCTGAACAACTTTGCCTAAAACTAAAACTTTCTATCTTATCAAAATCACGAGATAAAACAAGTTGAAAATACTCAATTTTGCATGCTCGATCGATCTATCTTTTGAAAGAACGATCCATCTTTTGAATGCCCTTGATATGCTGAACACCTTGGTGATGACTAGAACTATCCATCTTATCAGAATCGCACCTTTGCAAGTATTAAGGGTCTCGAGATATGCCATCATGAATGTACTTGTATTATCTCCACTTATCCCCACACCCCCCAATATTTTGTGTTCTGGCTCTGGGGCCCTCGCTTGACTCTTTTAACTTGTTTTGCTATCCATTCCACTGTTTAGAAAATCTTTTAAGTGTTTTTCATTGCAAAAGGCTTAGCATGTTATCAAAGTTTTTTTTACACGGATTTCGGAATTAGTACGGTTTTTTACACGGTTTTTCGGAATTAGCACGGTTTTTTTTACACGGGTTGGAAAAAACTGTGTTAATTCCGGAATCCGTGCAAAAAAAGCCGTGCAAAAAAACCGTGCAAAAAAAAACGTGTAAAAAAACCTTTGTGTATAAGGCTTCAGAATCGTATGTCAGTTGTAGACGAGAATTTTGTTTCAGTAAGGACGTTTTTCGTGTTTCATAATTAGTTGAGATGCGTATAGGACTTTACACGATTGAAAACCCACGAAATGTTGTCATTGTCACCGATTATCTATCATTCATAAGCCGAATTTGAGTATGTCATTTGAACTCATTTGAACCGTTGCCGAGAATGGAAGGGAACCTTTCCACCACTGCTGTGAACTGGTACTGTGCACTACTTTTTAAACCTTCCTAAAATTACTCAGATACACAACATCACCTCAGCCAGTTGTATAACAACGATAGTTATAAATCAAAAATGCTGAAAAATTTGCTGCTGTAACAATGTAGTATTATCATATCCCGTATGGGGATAGGAGAAATTAATAGGCAAGTTATGAAATCTGTGATGCATCCTTAAACAATTGAGATAACAACATCCTATCGAATAGTTGTTCATATCATTAATAAATAATTAATTATTGCGAACGTCCATGTGTTGCTAGTGGGTGGATTGAACATGATGCGGTTTTTTCAATCATGAGTTGCACGCTTCAAACATCAACACCGCCACCGTCATCATCGTCATCGTCATTTTATCGCCATTATTTTACCGTACATTGGAGTGACTTCTACCATCACAAGCCGTAATCAACCTTTACCAATCTATGCAGTATGGAGAACTGTGAATGGAGCAATTGGTGAAGTGAGAAAGAGAGTAAATAAACTCCCAACTCTATCTCCGTTGCGGCCGTTCGGATGAGATAGGCTGGTGGAGTGTAGTGAATGGTCCACTGGATCCAGCGTTGGGGTCGTTCTCTTTGGCAACGTTTATTTGTGCTTCTCCTTGGGGCTGTGTTGATATGCTGTGTTGTGGTCTGAGGATCAGCTCGTGCATGAAAATTCACTCGGAAGACAAAAAAGTAAATCAACGTTCAGTCTTGGCCAGTCCGTCGACCATTTATGACGTGTTTTTTCACTAGATGCGCACCTCGCGTACTTTGCCGGCATTTTCCAACCCAAACCATTCTGCATAAAAGTGTGTGAAGTCTCGACTAGCTCTTCTCCTTCTAGTTGTTTGTGCGTCGTACATATGAATAGAGGTGAAATCCAAGGGATGATAATAATTATCTAACCTGTTCTAATCGTGAAGTGCGGTATTTTTGTGGGAAAGTTTAAACAATCCAAAGTGGCTCGTTCCTTTCCTATTCTAAGTGTGCACCATTTCCTCGTTCTGTACCAGAATAATCATTGTGGCAGAAGAATCCGATAGTGTTTATCTCCAATAGAAAGTTCGATATTGTATACTGAACAACGTGTGTGCATTGAAACCTGTTCTATTGAAGTTTGTATAACGGATCAGTCGTTTTAAAGGATTTGAACAAAATGTTACTGCGAAATGGCATAAGGTAAGTACTGTTTGTTGAAGTCGTTTACCTAGATACTCTTTTTCGCTTGTTTTACCTGCTATTCTCCTTACTTCTGACGCATTCCGCTCTGCACAGCGGTGCAGCGTGATAACCAATATCTGCATAATTTATAATCACGTCGTCTGCAAAACGGCATCCCGGAGAAGAAGATGATTAGGCGTATTTCTTGCAACATCGTCGTCTGATGGCCGGTATGCGTTGGTTTGCAGCCATACCTAGTTGACATGTTGCAACCTACATAAAAACACATTCTGTTAGATATTACGCCTTATCTTTCGTTATATGGTTAACAGGCCTGTCTATAAAGAAGTCCATAGAAGCAGACACCTGCTCCTGGACTCGACTATGGACCAAAAGCAGTGGCCGCAGTGAAATGAAATTCGATTGCATTAAGAATTGATTGGTGCTGAACGTTTTCCAAGAAAGATTTCTTCTTTCGAGTCGGCTGGGAGATTTGCAATGGCCGGAACATTTCGATCGACATCCGTACATACACGCGAGGCAGTGCTTTTATTTTTTTTCGTCCGTCCATCCGTTTTCGTTCTTGTGGGCAAAATTTCCCATTTTGGATGATTTATTCTTCTCTTTTTAGCGCTTTCCGTGCGCTCTTTTTCTCGCTTTCGGGGCTGTCTGCTACTTTTCTCGCTTCCCGGTCATGGGTGCGCGATCTTTCTGCTTCGCAATTTCGTTGGAAATCTCGCATTAGTACGTAAAAATCGCAAGTTTCCGACTGAGCCAGTTTGATGTTTTTAGGTCTTCCGCTGCATACCTTCGGTCCGGTTGTGTGTATTCGTATGAACCGGAGGTCTCATTGGGGAATTTGAAACGTAGAATTTTTCTTTTGAACGCTTTTATGAAAACGTCATTTCTTCTTGGTTACATAATGTGGGCCAAGTTTTTGCATTTCCCTCAACATACGTCGAACGTTTGGCAAAATAAAAAAAAAAATTCTTTGCGAACGTATGTACACATTTCACATTGCAAAGGGGAGGAGGAAATTAAATACGAAACCACTTCTTTTCGCATCTCTTCACTATTGCCGTAGAAAGAAGTTTAAATTGTTGTTCTGAAGATTCATATTTTTGTTTACTTGCTCTAGTGTGTGACGGTTTAAAAGATGGTTTATTATCGATAAAAAGTTAAACATACAAACTCAATGCCTTCTAAGCCAATAATGCAGAATAATGATTCAAAAGATTTTCAAGGCTAATGTGATACACAGATAAAAATGATAAATTTAAACACATGTGAAAAATTTCTCCTCGTACAGTTGCAAGCCAATATAAGCGTAAACAACGATATATTGCGTAAACAATGCTATATTTCTTAGAAAAGACCTGAACTAGGTGATATAGGGCTTACGTTTACACGAAATGTCTCATGAATATATGTCGAATATAGCATTCCGTAGCATTATTTTTCAATACAATTGTACACGAACATTTCTAACATTTTAAAAGTTCTACATTGCAATGACAAACATGATTTAAGATATTCCTTTCAAAGCTAGTTTTTAGCATTTTTATCATTGTGTGGTTTGTAATGATTTAAGCTTATGTACAGGTTATTTTTAACAGAGGTGTAACATTTTTCCTGAAATTTCCCCCCTAAAATTGCAAGAAAAAGCAAGCGTAAATACCGAATTTTTTTTGCAATCTTTCATAAAGCATACCACATTGTTCGAAATGTTCCATACAACAGACCTGATTTCAGCGATGTCTGCAATAAATTAACATGAAAGATCCCATTAATTTATGCCAAATCTAGCATTCCTGTTATGTGAATTAGATAACGCAGAAAATTGAATGTTTCTTCCAAACTGTGTAGACAAAACCGGGAATCGGATGTAGCCACCGCCAGCATTGTGGTGCAAGGTGTTCAGCCTTTACTGACTGCGCTAAGGGAGGACCTTTAAAAAGAGAAAATAGAATGCGACTACCAACTCTAAGTTATAAATATAGTTCATGCAACAAGTTGCAAAAAGTGAGTTTTTCCTGCATGAGTCGTACAATTTTAATGAAACTGAACGCTTTAAAATGGAATGCTTCATGGCCTTCATATACCTATAACTTGTCCCAGATGATGATTTTCAAATTAGCTTGTATGCTGCATTTTGTTTCTTTGATTATTTGCATTGATTTTTTGCTCTAACTTTGATATTATGTTCATCATTGAATATCATATGAATATTACAGTGAATATAACACTTACGATATTGCAGTTAGGACAACGCATTGATAGAAAAGGTTGTAGAATTAGTTAAGAGCTACGATTTAATCTTTAGATATATTCAGAAGGTCAGCTACTGAAACAAATTATCGATAAATTAATCCTACTGATTCGAAATTACTATTCATAGCACCCATAACGATGACTGCTAAAACATCGAGTTGCTCTCAAAATTCACCAATTTGAGAAAAATTGTTTTTTTTTTGAATGACTCTTTAATATTGGGAAGTTTAGTAGTTCATTTATTTATTTATTTATTTAATCAACTTAGTTCATCGGACTTATTGTCTACATGACACAAACTTAAAACTAGTATTGTACATTATATTTCAAGAATGACTATAAGTCATTTAAGGCAAAAATGAATATTACTGCCATGTTTTTCCTGTTTAATGGCTAGTATGCAGCTGACTACTTGAAGATCTGAAATAAATTTTGCCTGAAATAAATTTCTACTGAAGTAATTTTGACAACTGCTCCGGTATGGGTGAAGTTTTCCTTGTGGAATATTCAAACGGAATATTATTCCGCAAGGAATATTTAAATTACATAGACAGACGTTACTATCGTTACGAAGTCTGCCATCCTTTTCAGCTGCATACAAGGTAAGTAATTCCAACAGTAAAAGCATTTCTTAACCATTACATATGCTATCCTAATGCACATAACTTTTAAGCTGCAAACTCGGCTTTAAGGCTAGTAATCAGCTCAAAAGTAATGTGCATCCATAAGGATACGACAAGCACTGGTCAACAAACACTTTTACTGTCTGAATTACTTACCTTGTATGCAGCTGAAAAGGAAAACAAACTTCGTAACGTTAGTAACGCCTGCCCATGTAATCTGAATGGGGCTGGCAATTTTCCTTGCGGAATAATATTTCGCTCAATTATTACGCAAGGAAAACTGACATTACACCCATACTGAAGCAGTTGTCAAAAGTACTTCGGTAGAAATGGGAAAAATTACTTCAGGTCTTTACTTGTCAGCTGCATACTTGGCTTTAGCACAAATTTTAGGCACAAGCTATTTTTACAACAGCCCCAAATAAAGTGTGATGATACTTTCTAAACTCCACCATCCTCCTAAATGCATTATGCAATTCATAAGCCTCCCAAAAGTTACACTCCAATAACGCTTGTTCATAATTGCTTCGAATTAAGTTCTCAGCCAATTTTATCTTATTGTCATTGAGATAAACATTTTTATCTGTTGATGAATCAATAATAAATAAATAAATAAATAAATAAATAAGCCATTATGAATTTATAGAAATTACTCTTGCCACCGAATCTCTTAATTTTATGAAAGAACAAAATTTAAAACGAAAACTAAAACATGCCGTTTGATTCAGCATTGTCACGGATCATTTAGTTCGAGTATGAGTCGTTCAAAGGTAACTCTTTTCACAAGTAAAATGAAAAATAAATAAAAAATGATATCTGATGAACTTGTAGCGCAAAATTGCTCAACATGAATTTTCACGCTCGCCATTCACCTTCACGCTGTTAATACGTGAAAAACCGGCATCGGCACTAAAAATCCTCAAATGATCTCTGTTCTATTCCTACAATATCACTGTTTGGTGCGTTTGTGCTAAAAGGGTCATTGGTCTCTACTTCTTTGAAGACGATAACGGCGCAACGGTAAAGGTAAATGGCGAGCGATTTCGGACCATGTTACGCAGTTTTCTGGCAGGGAACAATTTATGCCGATAAACCAGCCACTCTCCAACAACTAAAGGGCAACATGTGCCGACAAAATGCAGCAAAACAGGCCGATTTGTGGGTGGCATCCGCTTGTGGCAATTTAGACGGCGTCATCTTCAAAAAGGGACCAAACAAGGTCCCAATTTCAAACATTTATTTCAAAACCATCAATGGTTGCCAAATTATTAAAACAAAAAACTTAGGATACCGCTATAAGATACACATTATACCAAAAGTATCTTCACGTAAAGAACATATAACTCTTCTGGAAGAGCCAAGGTTAGCACATTCTTCTGAATGAATGGATCTTACTGTCAAGTATGGCTATTTTTACCATGCAAACATCGTTCTGCCTTTAAAAATGATTTTCACAAACCACCAATTAATCTTTATTTTGAATCTGTGAACTCATCGGAAGCCAAGCTAAAAAAAAAAAAAAAAAAGAAAGAATTTGTTAAAACGTGCAGACTTATCTACTTAATCTATGTAGCTAGTTTAATAGAACAGTAAACGTTATCTCAAGAATGTTGATTGAAAACATTTTTGACTAATGCATCATTACCTCGTTGTAATTATATTTCTCTTTTTTTTCTCCCATGCCTTCCATAAACTTCATCTGCATCTTGTGAAGCGTAATTCTGCACGACGTTTTTGTTTATATTTCGAGCACTTGCGTCATAAGTGGAAAATATGACGCGTTTGGTTTTTGTTACAGTTGTTTTCTCGCCGCATGTAATCCATTAAGGGTACAAGATGAAATGAATAAAAAATGAGAGGAACAATGTGATTGAGCCTTACTTCCTTTGTTTTTTGTCGATTTTTTATACGCAATGGTTCAATACTGGGCACCCAAGCTTTTATGCGCCTGATAACATAAGTAGGGAATATTAAACTAAGTTGATTTCTACAAGTATTTAATAGTGAACTATAACACGATTGTTACTATACACACTGAGTCATATTTAATGCTACACAAGACGTAATGGTTATTCTTCTTCCTGGCTCTTTTTGACGCTCTTTAAACGAGTTTTTGCCTGCTTCTCAACTTAGTGTTCTAAGCGCACTTCCGCAGTTATTCATTGAGAGCTCACTTTACCAACACCAATGCACCAAGTCGAGACATTTTTCGACCCGAAAAATTCTTAGACCGGTCGGGAATCGAATCCGCCGCCTCTGGCTTGGTAGACCATGCGTTTACCGACTACGCGATCCGAGGCCGTAATGTATCATTGACAAAAATCTGAGAACGTAAACAAGAATTTCATGTAAACCATGTCTCCCGAACCGAAAAATACGCAACTCTACGAAAGATGCGTTTGATTGAATTTATATTTTCGTCTCTTTCAATTCATTCTTTTGTTCTAAAGGACGCGTTCATGTGTCGGTCTCAGGATACTGAAATTTACATGCCATTTCAATAGTGTGAATTATTGAAAGGAATTTATAGAAGAATAGAATGTTTACATCGATCTGAGACCGAAATTCTCACTCAACTGCGTGAAAACCATGCTCTCTCTCAAACAGGTTGTCGATGTGTACCGTTCACATTTTCATGTCTCCTTTTTCGCCGATGATTCATTATCCTCTCTCTTGCATATGCAAAAATATCTCTCTCCAAAATTCAACGAAAATATTTTCTCTTGTCACATATTTTACTGAAAACATGCTACCGTATACGAGGAGAAAAACCCGAAAGTAAGGCCAAGCCGGTGCACACTTGTAAGATTGATTTAGAGTTTGCTTCAAATATACACATTGTCGTTTGCTCACAACATGAAGAAAAAATGACTTTTTATCGAATTATAACGTCAGAATGAAACAAGTATGAAGACTGTTGCATTTTCAGGTGTAAAAAGTAAGTGAAAAGTAATTATCGGCATCAAGAACTCATGGAAAAAGAAACGCTTTATCAGCTACTCATGCTCTCCGAAAATTATAAATCGCCGTTGCTTTTCTCACGAAAACTGCTGCGAGCTTATTATTGCCTCTCGCTTCTCACATTCTCATCTGTTTCTCCAAGCGGACGTTTCTCTTCTCAAGTAGGCCTCAATTTCGGTCTCTTTCATCGATGCACTGCATTTACGAAATTTAATAACAAACTTTCTTGATTTAATTTCACAAATAGAGTTTCAAAGCTTAGGTGGAATTAGGGAATTTATCTATTTTCCGATATTTGAACAGATGCCACTTTGTTTTTATTTTGTTTAACACTATATTTATTTCAAAACCAACACTTCATTTATTTTAATTTATGTTCAGAATCATCCTAAGTGCTCACGCTACTTACCAAAACCTCACAAAAAAAAAATAATTAATTTTAACAAGCGCGTAAAATTTTCCTTCGTTTAAGGAGGCGTAAATCTGGCCGTGATTCACATAATTCAAAATAATGGGATATTTCCCATTATTTTCTGCCAAATCTAGCATTCTTTCTATGTGCATTAGATAACGCAGAAAATTCAATGTTTCCTTTTATCTGTGCTTATATGTCATGTAAATAATTGAGTGTGTTCACGTTGTTCTTGTTTAAGCAGTTCAGTGCATTGAACAGGTTGTATGTTAACGTGCGTGTTAGTTGAGCAGATTATTTCTTGAAACTTAAACCTTTTCTATATAATTGTTTATAACAGTTGAATATTGCCACGATATTGTCAGAAATTATTGATTGTTTTGTTGGACATTTGTTCAATAGTCTCTGGAATTTTAAATTCTATGTAATTCAGAATCATTTTCAGCATTTTGTTCGGATAATTTGTTCCTACGATAAAGTATAGATTTAATGTTTATAAAATGATATGAATACTATATGCATTTATTACATTTAGGTTTAATGTTCCTAATGTGGTTTTAAAAGGTTAATTTTGATCAACCAAAGATATTAAAGTTATCATATGAACATTTTATGATCAGTGAAGCTTTTTGTTCTACAGGGTGCTGCAGAAAATAATGCGAAAATTAGTTCTATTTCTTTCCCATTTTCCCATTTTCAATTAATTCAAGCAATAATACCAACATTTTCGAGTGCAGCTATCTTTATAAAGTGCTTTCAAACAAATTTATTCAATGTGTCCTCCATTTTTATTACTAACATCCTCGAGCCGACGCAGGAAGCCAGAGCATGCCTCCGACATTGACTGCCATGTGCGTGTTATGGTTGACTTCAGGGTTGTCACGCTAGGGTGTGATGTTTTGTAGGCTCGTGCTTCAACATATGCCCAAATCGAATAATCCAACGGATTAAGATCTGGACTGCTAGGAGGCCACAAATCCTTCGGCCAAAACTTCATGTTATCGTTCAACCATTGTTGGGTTCGATTGACATGGCGCTCCATCCTGCTGAAGGACAACGTTTTGGTTGGCCTTCACCCAGGGATGCACTTGGTCCTTTAAAATATCGGTATACACTTCGGTATTGATTTTAACTCCAGCATCAATGAAAACAGGCGGCATTTTCAAACCCTTGGACGCCACCAAGCCAAACATCATGACACCAGCTGGATGTTTGGTTTGAAATTTGAATTTCACTTTCTCCGGAACGTTCTGCATTTTCTGCGATTAAATGAACCGGTCCGTGCGGCTGTTGGCCACAGCATCGATGCTGAAAAGCTTTTCGTCGCAGAACAGGATTATCATTTTTTCCTTCTTCAACATGGAAAGCAATCTCTTGGAACGAGTCACTCGTAGTTCCTTGACCCGGTCCGTAATCAAGTGGCGTTTCACTCTGGCTCTGGAAGATGCATGCAGGTTTTCTTTGATGATTCTCCGCATGGATTTCTCCGAAATATTGGCTTCCTTTGCAAGTTTTCTTAAGGAACGCACCGGGTTGCGAGCAATTTTTGCACGGACCGATTTGATCACGTTCGGTGTGCGTGAAAAGCGCAGATGCCTGATTCCCGGCTTCCGCTGCTTAGGACCATCTTGCAGGGACATTTTTATGCGGTAAACTGTTGCCAAATGGCACCCTACTACCTTGGCAATCTCTTTCGGCTTCTTCTGGGCGAGCAACAAACTGGTAATCACTTATTTGGCGAACATTTTGATGAATTTCAATAAAAAAATAGAATGTTTGGATGCAGCACTTGAAAGTAAACATACACAAATACACTTTTGACAGAAATTAGTCACTAGCTACACGAATTAACCCAATACTCAAGTTTTAACATTTTCGCATTATTTTCTGCCACACCCTGTACAAATATATTGAATTAGAGGTTTAAAAGCTGGGTAATAATCAACTTTGCTGAATTCAAAGTTTCCCTTACAACAACTTTTTTCCTACACTTGTTTATTGAAAATATCAGGTCTCCTATAGTACGTTGGGTGAAACCATCACGTTACATACGTTACTAAACGTCGCGTGAATTTAGCGTATCGTGTACCTTAACGAAACCTTCTGTCATGCAATCCTGTTATCCAACATTCCAGACATTGAAAGGTACCATTTTGGAACTACCTGATACTGTCAAATACCTTGCAGTAACCCTTGACAGCAAACTTAATTGGAATACACATCTAGAGCAGACTATAACCAAAACTACCAATGCTCTATGGATAAGTAAAAGAACATTTGGGTAGCAATCGGGACTGAAGCCGAAGATGATTCTTTGGATTTAATCGGAAATTGTGAGACCCCAGGTTACCTACGCTTCATTGATCGATAGTTGTTAGAGATAGTTGCTCAGAGAAAGTTAGAAAGACTTCAAAGACTAGCAACTTTTTCACTCACTGGTGCAATGAGAAGTACACCATCGAGCACTGGATGCCGCAAGCACTGGATGCTTTACTATACATACTACCATTGCATCAAGTCGTACAACTAGAAGCTGAAAAGATCGCTATGAGAATGAAAAGATCTATGAAACTCTTTGATGGTGATCTAATAGGTCATCTTAGCATTCTAAAAACTATTAAACAAAATTCTTTAGTTATGAACAACGAAGATTAGGTGGAAAAAACATACAACTTCGATCGTGCATATCAAGTATTTGATCCTGGGCTTTACAGATGGTTCAAGAATGAACGATCAAGTTGGAGCAGGAGTAACTGATCCAGGGATAGACATGTCAATTCCGATGGGCAGGTGGCCTACTGTATTCCAAGCTGAAATTCAAGCAATTCTGGAACGTTCTGCTATATGCTTGCGTAGAAACTATAGACATTCAAATATATGTATTATGTCAGACAGTCAAGCATCTCTAAATGCTTTAAAGTCAGCAACATGTACGTCTAAGCATGTTTTGGAATGTGTTCAATCACTTCAAAAATTGTCTTGTCGTAATCAAGTCAATCTATACTGGGTTCCTGGTCACTGCGAAATTGGTGGAAATGAACGAGCCGGTACACTAGCAAGACTCGGATCGTCTTTTCAGTTCTAAGGACCTGAGCCTTCTTGTAGTTTATCTGCTTCTTCTCTTAAAATGGAGCTAAAAGCTTGGGAATCTTCGAAAGTGAATAAAAACTGAAACAACACTTTCACAGCTAGGCAATCAAAGCGGTTAATTACTCCAAATATCTCTATGACCCGCAAAATACTTGAACTTTCTAAAAAAGATCTAAACATATATACTGGTCTTTTAACAGGCCATTGTCCGAGCAGCTATCACTTGAAGGTGATTGGAAAACTTCAAGATGATTCATGTCGCTTTTGTGGTATGGAAAAAGAAGACTCGGGACATTTATTATGCCACTGTCCGGCAATTTTCATTAAAAGAAATCAGTTCTTCGACAAAGGGCTAATCAAGGGGTTCTTGATATTTGGAGAACAAATCCCAGTACAGTACATAGAAAAAAATAATTAATTTTAACAAGCGCGTAAAATTTCCCTTGCGTAATTCCAACAACGATATTGTTTGCAATTTTTCATACAACAGGCTAGATTTAGGCTTTATCTGGCTTAAATTTAAATGAAATATCCCATTATTTTCTGCCAAATCTAGCATTCCTTTTATGTGCATTAGATAAAGCAGAAAATTCAGTGTTTCTTTTTATCTGTGTAGTGCAATTCATTCGAAGCGTAATGCCGTGCTGGGAATTAGCATTAGCTCTAAGTCAAGCGTTGACGACCACTCCTAACAATAGTGGTACGTCATCTGGACAAAGCTTAAAAACAGGGGATATATCACAATAGATCTAAAAAATGATCGCAGTGATGAAAATACCCGCCAGAGAATAAAAAAAAACATTCCAGTGATTTTTCGTGGAAGTGCAGAGGTGATCGTGACTCCCAATGAAGTGTGATACTCCTGCTCTTTCCTTATTGGATCTGTATTCCGGCGGGACCGCTGCCAGTATTGCCTCAGGTTGGGTTTACCAGGTCTTAAAAATTGAGAATGTATGTTAGTCTCAAGCACCAACTGTTGGTTCTCCGTGTAATAACAGCTGATTTTGGGTAATAACAGAGTAGCAACATCGGGCGGTCAATCATGTTCATGTTCATGTTGAGTTTTAAACGATTTTCGATGTAGTTAGTCCTCAAGTGAAAAACGTTGGCCTTTGGGAAACGAATCTCCTATTTTCCCCAATTTTCGTAAATTATTGAGTTCTATGTTCTTTACAAATATGCATACATTTTTCCCGTTGCTAGTTAAAATTTGATAAAAAAAATCATACGTAGACCTATTGTTTGAAGTATTTTGGCCAAAAGTAGCGAAATTCTCCCGTCAAATTATTTGTACGTATTTTGTACGGATGCCTTGCCTTGCGGATATTTGTACGGATGCCTTGCAATTTGTTGACCAAATGAGATAGTCCGTTACTCAAGCCCACGGTGTTCTATTTAGCGTTATTATCAAAAATAATATACCATTAAATTGGTGAACGCCAGTTGGTTTGTCATGCTATTCTATACCTCTGGGCAAATTTTCAAAAAAATCCTTGGACAAAATTTTGAGTTACGCCCTTTTTGAGTCGTAAAAGAAAAAAATCGAATAAATCTCAATATAACATTACAAAAAACCACATTTATCATCATAACGATAAACGCCAGTTGGTTTTTTACCATTCCACACGTCTGGACTTATATTTGAAAAAAAAAATTCTTGTGCAAAATTTTGAGTTACGCTCTTTTAAGTCGTACAAGCTTAAAAATCGAATGAAAATCAATATAACGTCAATAAAAACACGTATATCATCAGAATGATGAACGCCAGTCTGTTCGTATTGTCATTCTACATCTTAAAACGAATTATAAAAAAGATCGGCGTTATTTGAACTTACGCCTTTTTGTGGTCGTAACTTCAAAACTCAAGAAAAAAATTAATGCAATATCACATAAGATACAAATGACACATACGCGTTTCATAATTATGTTTGAGACACTATATGTTTTCGTTTTTGCGGTGTTACACCATAAACTGTAGAGCGCCAACAAGCGTGGGACTTTGACAGCTCAACATCATTGGTTTGTAAACAATGTAAACTCGATTTTTTCCCGGTGTACGGCGGTGCAGTTATGGTGTAGCTACACCGCACAAACGAAAACGACATTAGATGATAAAAAAAAAGTTAATCAACGCAAGCATTGGTATTTATAACATTGTTAACACTTTACAACAAGGTGTGTTTACAACGAATACAGTACGGTTGTTTTTTGAAAGTAAACAATGGATAGTAATGAATCCAATCGGAGAAAAGTGTGCATTCTATCCTGTCCAATAACAAAAATGTTAGACCTATGTACTTCCACTGCTGTGAAATAAGTCATTTGCTCGATATTGCCAATCGACAGTGGTATTATCCGTCATCTATATGTACATCGTGCAGAGGGAAGTGTAATACAAACAATGGTTCAAAATAAGAAATCTTGTACCTGTACAAGTACAAATATGACTCTACACAGCTGTCCAGGTCTACTGGTACATGCAATTGTGAAATTTTCCGGGCTGCGAAAGTAGTAATTGGGAAAAATTTACCCGGTGTAGTTCCGTAGAAGGTGAAGCCAGGCCGTCCCAGAAAGAAAGTTTCTGATGTGGCTAAAGTGGTTCGCATTTGTAACGTTTGTCTGTCTGAAATTAAGCGAGGTAAAAAGCCTGGATGTAACTCTTCTGAGCAAACAGATTTTTTCTTCTAAAATTCTGAAGGCTAAAAATTCTCCGTCAAAATCAGCAGAAGCTGCGGTGTCCTATTTTCTAACTGAGAAAGCGTCATCATCCGGCATAGACATCAACTTATATGTTCTTTACATCAATAATAATAAGCATTTCATATACTTAGGTGGCAATCAGATTCGTCTCTCTAACCGTCGAGGTAAGCCGTCTCTTAACCAAAAACATCACTCGCATCAGTCTCAAGCAATAAAGTCAAAATGTGCTCCGATGACCTCCCGAGCAGGACCGAATAGCTTGATAACTGGCCTTGGTATTAAGGAGCTCAGATAAAGAGGTACCTGAGGATAATACCATAAAATTGTTCCCACAATGTTATGCGAATACCAAATTTTGCTTCCAATTCTTAAGTATTTTGGTTAGGTATTTTACCTCTTAATCTGAGCTGTTTGATACCAAAGCCAGTTATCAAGATCAAAACTAGGTATTCATATGTTGTTGTCTCCTGCTCGGGCTATTTAACGTTTAAACGGAAAATTGCGGAAAACTCTAGATAATGATTGTTAGATGAACTAGCTTTTTACACAATTGTTTACAGGCGCCATGAAGGGTCCGGAATAATGTTTGGACCTGGAACCAAAAAAAAGCTTTTGAAGATGAATTCACAAGCAATCTTTTTAGTATGATTAGGCTTGGAGAAGCTATTATTGGACATAATGTTATAGTCGTGAAAATCTCAGCTAAACTGACTTACTTTTCAATTGGTTACAGCTGTTTGAAAAATGCATTGTGCCTCTACCAAAAATTATGTTTCTAGGCGGTTACTGACCCATATATTCATATATCGATTTGCTTTAAAAACTCTGCAATTACGGTAATTTCAAAAGGGCGTAAGTAACCAATTTTATCCTCAAAGTTTCTCGAAAACCGATCCAGAAGTGAATAATGGTAATACAAACAGACTGGCGTTCATCATTTTGATGACAAATGTGTTATTATTGACGTTATATTGATTTTCATTCGATTTATTAGCTTTTACGACTTGAAAGGGCGTAACTCAAAATTTTGCACAAGGATTTTTTTTTTTCAAATATAAGTCCAGACGTGTGGAATGGCATAAAAAACCAACTGGCGTTTATCGTTATGATGATAAATGTGTTTTTTTATGATGTTATTTTGAGATTATTCGATTTTTTTTCTTTTACGACTTAAAAAGGGCGTAACTCAAAATTTTGTCCAAGGATTTTTTTGAAAATTTGCCCAGAGGTACAGAATAGCATAACAAACCAACTGGCGTTCACCGATTTAATGGTATATTATTTTTGATAATAACGCTAAACAGATCACCGTGAAGCCAGTAATCAATGTTCAATCGATTGAAATGGTATCGCACTGCCAGAATCATTTACTTTTCATTAGAATCGTGTGCACCAGCAAACAGTATATGATTATTTAAGAATGATGCAAGACAAATGTAAATTTCCGCTTGATGCTGAAGAATAACATTGCCGCGATTGATATCTGTAAGCTAGAGAGCCCTCCAAGATCTAGATAGCTTGAATTTCACACATAGCGCAGAGTTGGTTTTCGGGCATTTGTGTGATCTTACATCGAGGGCAACAGTTTTATCGCAGTTGAAGTCATCTTTTTGAACGGACCACATGGTGCTCGGTGTGTCTGGGTAATGTTGATCTGTCGAGTGTGAGAGTGATCAGCAATACCGTGGGCATTACTTTGCTGATGGGCGAGGTGAATGAACAATTTCACAAACACCGCGCATCTCTCCAGTCAAGTGATTCATCTCAAGACGAGTCATCGTCCCACCGAGTGACTAGTGTTGTGCATCGAATGTGTACATGTAGTAGGTATGTTCTGTTTTTTCCTTTCCCAACACGTCACAACGCATGGAATGTTGGGAATGTTCCTGTAGGTGACGAACGACCGGTTGTACTGGACTTCCTATAGTTGACGGTGTGTGTTTGTTCAATTCGTCGCTTGAATGTTTGGCTGCGACTGTGATTAACTTTCTTGCGTTATTAGAACGATTTATAAGAACATACTGCATCCCATACCTTCAAGTCATTGTTTTTATTTTTGCTGCAAATTTTAGGCAATTTTCCAACGTTGGATATCGAACAATGATTCAATGCAAAAAAGTGGAACTTATTATTTAGCATATTGAACTACATACAGAACCTTTTAGAGCGTAGAAGAATCCACCAAAAAGCTTTCAAATTTGCATTTAATCGCCATATAGACAGTTTCGTGATTTATTTGGGTGAATCAATTAATCAAAGTGGTTCTTACAAGTATCCACAGCGGAAATGATCACTTTCGGGCCCTTCCCCTGACCTCAGATAGTCCCGATTTCGAAAGGGGGTAGATGACTGTTATTTTTCTGGTTTCTTCTATAAAATCTCAGGTTTCCAATGAAGGACTGATTTCTCCTATGCGGCATAGTAATAGGGAGTTCTAGTACAATGCATAAGCTTGTGGAAAGAGTAATTTTAACGGAACAATTAATGGATTAGCAATCAAATGTTTCGTAGGTCGAAATAACTGCAACCAATCTCAGACAATAAAAAAATGGATCTTCGATCTTTTCCTTTAGATCGGTCATGTTTTTTTTTATTCTCTTCACAACAGATTTCATTAGAATGGTTCACATCACAAATGTTAATATCCACTCTGATGGAAGCTTTTATACACCATCAATGTGGAGGGAAATCTTTTAGAAACGCGAAGAGTGCCGAAAATGTGAAAGAATTTTTTCACTCATAGTTGAACGGTTCATTATAGTATAATTCATCCCATGTGTAAGGTACATGCTCTCTCTTAATCATTCTAGTAATTGAATCTTTTCTTCTTTAGTGTTTTTTTAAAAGTTAAACCGCAAAAACCGAAAAAGCGGCGGTATCCGATAGAACAACCATTTTTCGCTACCGGCATACAAGGCTTAGAGCGGAAGCGGGAATTGAAAATCTCGCCTACATGCAATTAAATATCTTTGTATCGCACTTTTTAAGCTGAGGGAAAGAGGACACCGATAACATCAATGCTTGCGGTCTTTCGAGATTGGTACGTGCGGCTGGTCAATAATGTATGCGCGATTGCTGCGGGATGGTTTATTTTTGCTTTAAACTCAGTTGTTACTCATAAGAAATATTGGGGGTAAGTATGGATGGGTACGTTTTTTTTGGGAAGGATTCAAGCAATTAATATGGGTTATATCATGATAGATTGAGCTATGTTCAGCGAGGATTGGTAATGACTGTGTACACGGAAATAAAAAAAATCCAAAGTTTGAGTTTGCAGATCTCAATTTTAGGAAAAATCTTTACCACGTTGAGTGTCATGTTGCGTTGTTTCTATTCAACAATTGTTAATACTCACATGACTTTAAATATAGTAAATTTAACGATGCTATCGTAATATTTGACCTTCTTATAGCCTAGTTAAATAAAATAACAAGCTGGTATCATATATAGTGGTGGCCTTATAATTAGCACAACCGGATGGACGACTTAAACATGTATAAAAAACTTGCTTGTTTGTTTGTTTCATTTTATCACAGACGTATTTTGCGTGAAACTGAAATCATATTGATGAGCTAGGAATGAAATTACATTCATTGTTTGGAAATTTTATTTTATTGCATCAATGTAGTAAAAACAGACCAAATGCTAGATGGTCACATAATTAGCACACGTCGCCTTTTATAATTAAAACAAAAAGAAAATCTATCATCTTTCACAGTTTAACATCAATACTTAGTAGGGAATCCTTTCTGAACAATAACCTCTTCCAATCACCGCGGTAGGCTTTCAACTAGTCGTTGGCACCTTTGGATAGGGATACTGTACCATCCATTCTGCCATTGATCTTCACAATAGGTCCAACGCCATGCCAGGAAAATGCTGCTTATACCATTATGTTGCCTCCTCCGTGCTTTTCAGTCTTTACAGTATGCTTCGGATTTGGTTGTTGCTTCGGTGGGCGCCAAACGTGACACTTACCATCGGATCCAAACATGTTGAATTTCGATTCGACATTCCATAATACATTTCGCCAAAACGTAGCCGGCTTGTTTCTAAATGTTTTTGTGAAATGAAGTCGAGCCACCAAATTCTTTTTCGAAACCAAAGGTATGAGTTGAGCCACGCAACCTCTAAGACCACTCTCATTAAGTTGTCTTCTGATTGTTCGGCTACTCAATACAACACCATAATCCTTTGCGATCCTGTCACGAATTTCTGTGGAAGTAATAAATGGATTTTTCTTAGCTATGCGTGTTATAATACGATACGTCCGCCATTGATGATTTTTTCGCACGCGCTTTTCTTTTGATTTTTGACACGGTTTGATGTTGCTGTACGTAATGAATCGCGTTGTAAACTAATTTTCTGGAGCGACCAATAAGGTTTGCTATTTCATTGGGAGATTTTCCATTGTTTTTGAGGTTTATAATAACATTTCTGAGCTCAGGTGTACATGAAGCACTTCGACCCATCGTGATAACCTGTTAACAAGAAAAACATTAATTTTTCCAGTAAATGGCCATTAAATAGAAACTTTTTCCAAATGCTGATGATATTCAATAGTATTACCAAAGTTTCGGAATGAATTTCAGAAAATATTCTTTGTGTACTAATTAGATGACCGCTCTAGCTCCAGCCGATGTTTTGTTTAAGATTGGTTTGCAGCTGTCAAACGCTTTTTTAATCTGTTAACCTATATATTGAAACGGTTATGCATGGTGTATTAAAAATACTATGAATAAAAAGACTATGAATGATAGGGTGCACATAACACAAAACAGAATGTTGTTCAACCACACTGTGCTAATTATTAGACCACCATTGTAAGTAACAGGTTTATTGGTTATTGGTTTATTTTGTTATCATATTATTATCATATTATATGTTATCATTTTCAACATACAGTTGAATGCAAAACAGTAAACAATACCTGCATAAACGAAAAATTTGCTCATTGATGAAAAAATAGAGTATGAATATTATATTCATACTTTCATGATTTTCGTGATTCAGATTTTCTCCAAGATCAAGACTTATCGCAGGCATCTAATTGCTATTAATATGTAGCTGCTGTCATAAGCGGTGCCAGTTCATTTAATAATGAGTGAAATCATAAGATGTATTTGATAAAATCCATCGCCAGTTACTATAAAGACCAATTCGTTGGTGCATCAATAAACAACTGACAAGCCATCTGATTTAGTCGGTACCCGTCCAATCAACTACCGTCCAAAACAAAATCAACCGAGTGTGAAATTTCTCATGTGTCTTCATTGTTCGGTACAAATAAGAAATTAATTCCTTTTGTTTCTTCCTCATCTTAGTTGTGCGGAAAATATTTTGTAAATCGATTTTTTTTATTGTTTAATTACTTCAATGGCTGTTATCTTTTTTTAAATTCCTTGATTAATGAGATTTCAGCCCTGAGTTGATTCATCTCCGTCGTAGTCACTAAAATACGTGACTTTGGCGTTAGAGGTATGGGTGTTATCAACTACACTGGGCTCGCCCCTTTAATGACTGTTTTAAACGTTCGAAATGTAGAGTGAAGTCTCCGTAATAATCATTAATTGGAAATCATATATATACTACAAAAATCAATGCTCATAATAATCTTGCAGATTTCTTTAACATTCCATAACAAAATGGACACCTCCCATAATAGGCCTCTAAGCGTAGTCGGTAATGACTTAATTACAAAGCAATACATGGAGTGTCTGAGTTTCATTCCGGGTTCTGTCTTGACATTTTTCTTAAAAAAAAATTTTCGACTCGCTACACTCAGCCAAATAATCATAAGAATTTCACAAGGTTCAACTTATGAACGATGCTTTGGAATTTCATAAGGCTGACTTATGAACAGATTTTGTTTCACACGACGTTGTTCTTGTACGCCTTCAAGCTTTCCTGATTACAAGTGTTGGAATATGCTAGTGGGCAAGTCATTGATTACCTCAACGTTCAAGTTTCGAATCTAGGAGATACATTTATGAAATTCATTCTGAATTCTCATAGCAAATAATCACAATGCAATCTTATGAATATCAAAAGTTTATTTCGCTGAGTATAGGCATATGATATGATGCAATAACACATTCCGAACAAAAAGGACACTCAACCGCTTTTAGTTGGACTTAAACACCACCCGTTTTGTACGGTCATTCTCGAAATTTTCGTAGCACCGTGTGAATGGAGTAGGTCTTCCAGGAAATCCAAGACTACATAGCTACCACCGTTATTTTTTTTTCATTGAAATATTTATGTTCTCCCCTGGATTTCTTAAAAGTAAAGTGTTCTCTCTTATTCAAACATTTTTGTAAATTTTGCAACAGTGGCAAAACACTGTAATGTGAACGGAAATTGTTTTTCTTTTTCTTTAGAACATTACAGGAACTTTCGTGAAAAGTGTTCTCATCTTTTTTAATACGAATATTTACTTACGTACTAAAAGCATCTGGTTTGTCTTCTTCATCGAATTGTATCATTCATTTAGGGTGAAACTCCGGTATTCTAACTGGTATTGTGGATGATTTTTTCCATCCAGTCGAAGGAATTTAAGATTCCATGGTTTAGACGTTTTTTTTAATTTATTAGGACGACTTACAACAGCCCCCTAGGTGGTTGTGAAAATATTCACTCACTGATACTTAAAAAAATATAGTTATTAATACCAAGCTTTTCAATTTGCATGAGGGAATCGCTTCGTTGAGTATTCGTGGAAATAAAATTTTGAACAACGAATTCAAAATATTTCTCATGAAAAGGCTTCACCTAAGATATTAGGGTGGTTTATTTCGGCAGAATACAAAAATATGTTAAAACATCGAGTTTTAGGATCGATTTAAACCAACAGTAAGGATGCCGTTCGGGTCACTTACAAGTGTGGTTCTCGCTGTTTCCTTTTGGGCCCGTTAATGATTCTTTTTGCCTGTGAAATAGAAAATAAAGGAGCATGAACAATGTTAGTTTTTTAATATATTTTTTGGAAGAAGAAATTTTTTTTTGCAGAATTTGTCGTATATGATCCTTTCTAAAAAAAACTTTAACAACCTTCCTATCTTTTCAAATAGATAACGTGAGTTAGGTGGGCTAAGACTTACAACGACGCATAAATGCGAAGCTGAAAATAGCATTAAAAATATTGTGAAGGAATGTTATAATATAAAATGATAATAACAATTAGATTTGTAATGTCTGCATGTTGCAAATTGTGGTATTGCCATCTACTGTTTAAAGAATACCTCCATTTTTCGTGGTAGGGTAAGATTTCAGCATACTAACTTATCGGAGTCGCGTTGCGTACATTGTATTGGTTGGGCTGCCACTGTAGGTATAGCTTATACGATACAGTGTTTCTAACTTAACCGCTGAATGCCAGGACAGACGCTCATTGAGCCGCACTTCCTTGGTGGACAGACACTTGGTACGCACCTCCTCAATCTAGCTGAAGTCAGAAGGACAACAGTGCCAAGGCTGCACTACCAGCTAAGTACGCAACTCTTAGCTGGCGGTCTTTGTCATCTATTAACCCGTGGAAGCATGAGGTAGGAACTTATGAGGACCAGAGCTATGTTTCGGGGAAGCAGGCTCCATCCTAGTGGCCGAATCACTAACTGACTCGATTTTGTTATTTTTTGCTTGATGAGCTTTTTGCTTTCTGTTTTTAAGATTTATATGCTGGTATCTATATGATATAAAGCTGGTATATTGGAACTATCCAGTTCATTCGAATCTCGTCGGGGACTGCGACAAGGTGACGGACTCTCATACTATTCAACATCGCTCTGGAAGGTGTAATGTGACGACCCGGGCAGGGGTGAGATTTTCACGAAATCTGGTCAATTTGTGTGCTTTGCGGACAACATAGACATTATCGCAAGAACATTTTGAGCGGTGGCAGAGCTGTCCACCCGCCTGAAACGGGAAGCAGCAAAGGTCGGACTGGTGGTGAATGCGTCGAAAACAAAGTACATGCTGGTAGGCGGAACCGAACACGACCGGATCCGCCTAGGAAGTAATGCCACGAAAGACGGGGTTACCTTCGAGGTGGTGGAGGAATTTTTCCACCTCGGATCCTTACTGACGGCTGATAACAATACGAGTCGTGAAATTCGAAGGCGCATCATCAGTGGAAGTCGTGCCTACTATGGGCTCCAGAAGAAGCGGTCTAAAAAGATTCACCCCCGCACCAAATGCACCATGTAAAAAACGCTAATAAGAACGGTGGTCCTCTACGGACACGATACATGGACCATGGTCGAGGAGGACCTGCAAGCATTCGGAGTTTTCGAGCGACGCATGTTAAGGACGATCTTCGGTGGTGTACAGGAGAACGGTGTGTGGCGGCGAATGATGAACCACGAGCTCGCTGCTCTCTACGACGAACCCAGCATCAAGAAGGTGGCATGTTGCAAGAATGCCGGACAACAACCCTGCAAAGTTGGTGTTCGCTACTGATCCGGTAGGCACAAGAAGGCATGGAGCGCAGAGAGCACGATGGGCGGAACAGGTGGAGCGTGATCTGGCGAGCATTAGGCGTTACCGAGGTTGGAGAGCGGCAGCCACAAACCGAGTATTTTGGCGGACTATTGTTGATTTTGTCATCCTTAATGTGATGTTGAACAAATAAATGTATGTATGTATGTATGTATGTATGTATGTATGTATGTATGTATGTATGTATGTATGTGCCAGTTTGTGCTATTCAATTCATGTTTAACTATTTCGTAGTTTGTTAAAATCGAAGTTTGATTCCGTCAAACTATCATCAAACATTCTGGTTTTACCATGCACGAATGTAGAGTACTCAATAGCAGTGTGAAACACTTTATTTTTCTAAAGTCATGCGGGTGATTTAGATGCGCAAAAGTCATCGCTCATATTTGTAGACAATAAATCCAAATAGCAATTATTTGGATTCTTTACGTGATTTACTTGATTAAGCCCTATTTCTGAATTTTTATCAAACAGAGTATGAAGTGTTGTTTTAAAATTTGCTGCTCATTGATCAAAGTTGTAACAGGCTCAAAACTTGAAATAATTCAACCAGTAAGATTGAAATATTTTTCAAATGACTCTTTCTTAGCATATTCTGGAGAGAAAAACAAAACGATAATTGTTGATCCAACATGAAATAACTCGTCGCGTTCGATTGAATTTATGAATCAATAAATCGGTTTCAAAATTTGGTCAAAAAGATGTTCAATGAACAATACAATAGTATTAGCATTACTCGAAAAGTCTACCTGGTTTTTCAAAAGCAATTTTTCGCTTCCAACATTACTGTTTGCAAGCTACATCAATGTAGCGTTCATGTTTTTAAGGTCATAATTTAAATGCAGGGTTGGGCATAATGAAATAATCGTTTGTGTTTATTGCATTAATGAATTTGAAATTAGAGAATTGGCACAATAGAGAATGTAACAAAACCGGACCTCTAGCCTACCTTGAACAATACACTAGACGTTCGCAACTCATCTGAAAATTATGTACACTGCAACAGCAGCTTGCTCTCGGGCTGAATATATTTTTTCACACCCCTACTATACAGGCGAACCGTATAATAATTAGTTCCGTTTATTTGTACGAACGCTCGCTCGAGGTGGAATCAAGATTCGCGTTGAGACTGCACCGTTGGTGGCTCTTTTATGATGAGAATAGAACGGTCATTTATAATGGGCAAAGGTCGTTCAAGAAACTTCTACGCACCTCGCTGTAAACACCCGCACTCAGGGCGTCGACCACAAGCAAACAAACCAATTAAAAGAGAATCATCACCACTAAGAGCTTGAATTTACAACTCTTGCGGTGCTCGGATGGAAGGTGGTAATTTTTTAGACCTGCAGATATACTTATGCAATAAGAGCTGAATGATGTTTCTTAAGTGACAGTGGGTTTAAATAATCTCCTGCCAAGAGATGTGACTAACGCCACATGTTCACGCTATAGAGGTTGACTTTGGAGCTAGTCGAGTTCAGGGAGTTGATGGGATTGTACTTGGATGACGAGGTAGAATATCAAGATTAAGATGCATGCAAGAACTACAAGTTCCACTGCTTGCTGAAAAGAATGTGTAGGGACAATTACATACCATCGTTTAATCATGGGTTATTTGAACGGTAAATGGTTGCGCTTTCGACGACATGATTGACCACACCCCCTCGGTTGGAAGAACTCATCTGTACGTAACCACAAACCTGCGTGAACTGGACGGAAATCAATAAATGCGGAAATAATGATAGGTCAGCTGCTCATAATGTTCGACAAATTAAAGATAACTGAAATGCCGGCCATGCTTTTTGGAGAGGTTACGTACCTTGAAACTGTTCAATTTGCATATAATGCATTCGAAATTTTCTATAATTCCACCTCGTGAAAATTGAAAAATGTAAAGCAGTTTATTGGAATCAATAAAATCAATTTTGATTTGATACAATCGCAAGTATTACGCGTTATTTTGCTCAATGTGATTGTTTCAGGTTTGTTTGAGGTTTTGTTTTGGTTGTTCCGTTCTCTGACTTGAATATAAAATGAGGTAAACGAAAAATTATACGATGCATTTTTATATTTTCGGAACACACCTTTTCTGACCAAGAAGTTAAGATTTGTATTGTAATCATCAATGAATCAAATATTGAGAGGGTTCCTCCCAAGTTAAAAAAAATTTGATCAAATGTGATTTCCAATGTACAGTGGGGTGAAGCACGCAACCTAGTGGGAAATAGTAAGATCCAAACTCACTCGTCAATGACGATTTTAGATAACGAAAATTAAGTTTTTTTTTAATTCAACCCATACTGCGCGGCAGCCATTGTAATTGCCGCTTGAGCCTTAACACAAAACTTGTCTTGTTTTTCGTTCAACTCACATCTGTTGTGACATGTTTCATGGCATCTATCACATTTGCCATGTATTCGAAAAATCAACTAAGCTGGTCATCGCACTTATCGTCAACCATTCCGGCGGTCTTTGCTGTCATTCGTTCGTCTACACGAACCGGTTCGAAATTTTAAATACAGTTACTTACAAACACGGCGCGAGATGATTGCATGCCACACGCCTATCCATCTGCCTATGTTCCTACTTCGATGAAATTAAAATGCTCAAGTCATAAAAAGAGTAGCAAGTGCACTCTGCCCGATGATGAGGCGATGTCGAAATTGACTCATCTGTAAGATTGGGCAGTGAAGCGTGCTCATATCAACGACATCAACGCGAAGATGTTTAGCAAAAAAAAAAAAAAGAAGTGAAATAGAAAGTCAACCTATCATAAGCAGTCCGTCTGCTTGGCAACCGGTCATCCCCATCACACCATCAGCAATATTTTCGTGATCGGAAATGCTTTCAATGTTTGTTATTAAAATAATTTCCATGAAATTTCTCGATGCCCAGTCAGCACCGCATCGGTCATAGTATCACGAATCATCGCAAGCTGTATAGGTAGCTTCCCAGTTAGTTTTGCGATCCCAGCAACACGGCAATGGAATCTGAGTCAAAATAGAAGCTGGGGAAGGCCGTTTAGTTTTGCTGAGCGTGCCAATGTTAAAAAAAAAATATTAACGTCGGAACGCATCTTTTATTCATTTTTATCTATTTACTCTTCGCTGTGTGAACAAGTTTGATAAAATTCCCACATTTATACTGGAGCACAATGTGGTGATGTTGAAGCCGGTTGGCGATATTTTAGATGAACTTTCACGTCAATTAAAGCGAAATGTTTTGATCCACGCCGCTGAAATCCGTGCGATCTTGGATAATAAAGACCTTCAAAAGCTCAACATGGCCAACGTTTTACAATATACGATCCTGGTGCACGACTGTGCTTTGTGAGTTGACGGTTTTTGATATGATGATCATGAAATTTTGCGAATATTTATCTATGAGAAGATTGCGTCGTTAAACGCATCTATATATTTTTTCAGAGTGAAACCCGTTTCAAGTGAATGTCGCAAGGGTGGTTGTCTGCATCTTTTCCTGCACTGCACGTGAGAAAGTTTATAAATAATTTAGCTGGAACTTTTTAACCGGTGGCAATTACTCCATCGGCAATTAACTGTTTATTTTGAAATAAATAGTTGCAGTTCGTCGACTACCCATTTCATTCTATTCACAACGCAATGGACTATCGAAGCTGCTTATGCAATATTTTTAGCTCAACAATTGTTCAAAACTAATCTTACTTTTGGATGTGGTAGTAGTTTTCATCTTAAAACCGGTAGATGTCGCTAAGTTGTGGTAGCAAAACCAGTTCCCTTATTTGTAAAGGTTTTACGGAATCAAATTGCATCACTTATAAATGGCTGTAACTTTTCACCCGTTGGGTATTTTCTATTGAAATTTTGGGTGGAATAAGTTCAATGTGTATTTGTTTACGCGGTTCAAGTTTCACTAGCAGATGTGCAATCGTTGCGAAAATGGACTCGGAAGAACAGAAGCGGCGAAAAGAAATTTTGAGCACGTACCTCGAAAATCCGGATCTTTATTTTCGTGCCATCAGCAGGAAGCAGGGAATGGTATATTCTACGGTATCTCGTGTTTTAAATCGGTACCACGAACGTTTGACATAAACGGGTAGTTCAAGCTTCGAAGAGGAATCCCAATAGTTCAGTTCGAGATATGACAAAGAAACTGAATCTTACCAAAACTTTCGTGCAAGATGCGAAAAAACGTGAAGGATTACACATGTACAAAATCCAAAAGGCGCCTAATCGCGATGAACGGCGGAATACGGTAGGTAAAACATGTGCACGGAAGCTCTTAAGCAAATGAACAGTTTTTGAAGAAGTTTACATCTGTAGATGCAATCTGTTCGTTTTTTTGCATAACTGGTTGAATTGCTTTTAAATAAATTATCTAATAGATAAATCGTCTAGCTCAAACCTTTGTAGGGGTAAGTGGCGTGACCATCATCATCTACATCCAGATGTTCACGAAACCACATTGCCTCGTTATGGATGATGAGACGTATGTAAAAGCGGGCTTCCGGCAGCTTCCGGGGCTCCAGTTTTTCACTGCTCATTATAAATTTGATGTCCCTGAGGACGTTAGAAAGCAGAATATGTCAAAGATTGCCAAACATTATATTATCTGGCAAGATTTGCCGTGCGAAAGCAGAGCACCCATTGTGACAACTGGAACGGTCAATGGGGTTGCCTAAGGAATGCCCCAGAAGCATCTTCTTCCTCTGAGTCACACGGTGGTTCTACGATTTTCTGGCTAGATTTAGACTCGTACCATTACTCGAAAGAGGTTTTGGAGTGGTACAAGGTTAAGGAGGTCAATTTCATGCCGAAGCATCTCAAGGCCCCGACCCAAGCAAATTTGGAGAAGCAATTCAGCTGTTTCTTCTAGAATAGCTGAATAGCTTCTCCAAATTTGTTTTAACAAGCTCTAATTCAACACCGGTGTTTGTTGGGGAACGCACCGGAACTGCGGCCAAGTGAAAAATACTGGGCCATCATGAAACAGGCACTTCGGAAGCATCCTAAGGAAGTGAAATCGGAGGAAGATATGAAGAAAAAATGGATTGCCACGCAAAAAAAAAAAAAGTTGGTCCAAATGTTGTACAGGACCTTATGATCAGTGAAAAGAAGAAGGTTCGTGCATTTGGATATGGAATTGAAATTGAATCAAACAAAAATGGGATAATATTCATAAAATTAAGTTTTATTTTACTTCATTCATAAAAAGTTTTATTTAACTTACTGAATGTTTGAAAATGATTGGTTGGACGGGCGAATTTTGTCGAATATATGGGTGTGTTGCAATTTGATTCCGTACACCCCTTAAATCATCAAAAATTCAGTGAGTTCTTTTCTCTAAAGGTTTTTTCATCAATTAAAAACCATACATTTAATGGTAAGCATTAAAAACATGTTTTATGTAGAAATAACATTTTGAAGGTTGTTGATATTGCCAATACAGAGAATAATTCTAGGATTTGGCGTCAAATAGACAACTGAAACTGACAACCGTCATTGCCAGCAAGTGCTGTTGAAAATTTTGAGGGTTGAGCGAAAAATTATAAAATTTGCCTGTAACAGATCACGAAATTTGCCTGAAGGGGCTTGAACAAATTAGTTCTGACTACACAGAACAAAATCACGAATGTGTACAGGAGCGTATAATTTCCGTTGTCGTCTAATTTATGCCATAGAAACCTAAAACAACGCTTGATTCGTAATTTTGCATTCAATAGGCCTGATATAGTTGATAGTTTGCTTAATTCTACATGAAATACTACGTTAGTTCATGCCAAACCTAGCGTTCAAAATGTTGGCACTAGATATTGCAAGAAATTATTTTATTTTTTTTCAAATAGTAGATCCTTATTTCAGGAACAATGTTATACTCTCAATTATTATTATTGTGAGCTGTGGTTATTCTGTTTTATTCTATGTTTGCATACAATACTTAGAATTATGATTTAAGATAAATGTTGTCTTACTTTCTTAAGCTGATTTCAAGTTGAGAAGACTTCTCAAACTAAAAAACTTTGGAAATAGAAAATATTGATGGATAACTAATTTATAATTTTATAAGTGATTTTTTAAATTTATTTCTTTTATTATTGCGCACAGTTATTGTGATTTTCATGTTAAACTTCTTTCTGAAAGTGTTTTTTACCTGTGGTTTTCACAGTATTGCATTTTTGCACAAAGTAATAATAGTATTCGGGATCTTCCATTTGAAAAGGATGATGTGAGCATATTTGCTGAAATGCTACCCCTGTAGAGACCTAAATGCAATCTTAAACATCACAAGGAAGCCGTCTAAATGGAGACTGAACACCAGCAACAATTTTCGGTGAGATCTGTCTGATTATAACTAAGTTTGAACGATACTGCTAAATACGTGCCATCCGCAAAACAATATGATTTGGTGACTATGGACAATTCTAATATCCATTTGATTTTTGTGCTGTGTTTCTGTGGGGATTGTTGTAAGTGAAAGTGACCTAAGATTGAAAGTGAGTAACCAGGCATTCTGAAATGGGTCACTGGAACCCAACAGAGCTATCAACTTCCTATTCCCGGGCTTAAAATGCTTATCGTGTCGACTACAGTACGTTGACCCGCAAACATTTTTCAACGCTGCCGGATGGTGGGTTTTGGATTATACACATACACATATATAATACTTTTATTTTATTATTTTATAGTTTTATAATTTTATAAGTTTATAAAAGCTTATTGCTGGCTCCAAAACACTGTTCTTCAGCTTCTTCGACGTTCAAATTGAACCATAGGTACAATTATTTGATACGTCTACGTTTTAATCTCAAAGATGTCAAAAGAAATGACGATGAGACGAAAGGTCGATAGACAAAACGTTTTATGCCAACAAGAATGCCGAGTTGTTGAAAAGACAAAACGTCGATGGGACAAAATGTTAAAAGGACAAAGTGTTGAAAAGAATTCATGCCAGAAAAAGAAAGTCCAAACCTCAAAACGAAACCATTTTTATTATTCTTCATTATTACAGAATGGGATAGCTCATTTACCAAATTTGCCTTATTGAGAACTTGCCAGTGGTTGCACCGTATCAGCCTTCTGACCTGGTTCCGCGTTCATTCCACTGCTCAGATTCAAACTAGGGTTGGCTTCGTTCTTAACGTTCATCTCTCTGTACCTTGCTAAACAATGCAAGAACATAGGTTATCCTCAACGTTCGTAAGAACAATATTATAAAGTAATATAATGCAAACATATGATTTAATTTGAAAGAACGGCGAGCATCGACTGTAGCGGTTGAGTAGATGCTTTGTTGCGCACAATTTTGAATTCGGGCATAAAGCATTATCTATTGTCTAGATTATCTATTGTTCGGTGGCACGAGCGATCAAGTGAGCAAAACAATGTATATGCTTCTCGATGATGAATGATGGTGCAGTGGATGGGGATCACAGTTTGTAGGGTACATGGACCATTATTTCATCTTCTTGGATAGTCTCAGTTCTTTTGAGCCCTCCAGTCGATTAAAACAGTGACCTTACTTTTTTTTTTTTTTTCAAAAATAAGGGAGCAGATGTGTGCGTTGGTTTAGAGATCATTTAAGATTACCTTTGTATGCGTCCCCTCATATTGCTCAATTCCAGGCAATGAGAAGGGACTCTCTAGCAAAGGTGGGCGCACAAGAAGGCGTGATTATTGAAAGACGAATTTCACATGATGTATTTTTCCCATTTGTACGTAAGAGTTCTCTTCAAAGTTGGCAAAACGATTGGACAAGTAATTCTCTTGGGCGGTGGTTACATTCCAGAGAGCACTGCAGAGTACTCTAGTGGCCCGAGGTAGAAAATCCTTTCGCGAGGTAAGAGATGTTTTGTGAATGCGTGATCTTCCCTAAATGCAAGCGATTTACGAATTCCTTTGTTTGTCTGATCTAAGAGTGTAATGTCATCAACCCTCTTCACTCCACTCTAGTAAATTCCCTGCCATTGTGTCTCAATTAAACTAGCTTTATTGTTTTCGTGCTACTTGTACCTGCCCAGCAAGGTGGTCACCCATCTGCGGTTTAGTTTCTGAACAGGGCTACAGGGACCGAGGAGCCCGTAGATGTCGCAACCATGTGGAGCATATAATACTTGAAATCAGAGCTCGAAAAAATTGACTCCCGTCGTGAACGATGAGTAAAAAAAATATTCAGTAGGTACAATTTTCCTTCTCTTCATTTCGTTCTATCAGTCACGCAATATATTCGTGTTTACTATTTTGCTATGCTCAGTCATTCCGTTGTCCTCGTGTTCCACACAACTCATTCACACCACAGCAAAGTACACGGCTATTCAAGCCTCACGAGATTTTGGTTGCTTGACTGAATCTTCTTGTAACCAGTCATTCATTTTCGCGTTGGTGAGTGATTTTTTTTGCCACAGGATTTCAAGTATTCCCAAACATGGCTGAAGGCAAAGGAAGCCAAAAGGCCAAATGCCCGAAATCGCTACAGAGTTTGTGGGGCATTTGTTCGAGAAAAGGATCGATTGTAGGATCGATTCGAGAAGTTTTGGTTTTTTCCACTTCATTGATTCTCCTAATGAATGACTGTTCTTTCGTCTTCACGGTAGAACGTTGAAATTGAATGAGTTTTTTTCACTTACGTACATTCACTGCTTGCTGGAACGAATGAATGATCAAAGTAAAGCAAAACAAAACAAGTTGACTCATCTTGCAAAACAAGTTGACTAATATTTTGACTCAGTCAGGGCGCAATTTGAGAATTGAATATGATATTTTTAAGCTCTGCCTGAAATAAGTTACTTGCCTAGTTCCTTCCAAACGATAATATGACCCATTTACCTCGAGCCAGCCACGAATAATTGGCACCCCATTTTACTTAAATCGAAAAATAAAACATTGTTAAAAACCATTTTGAATATCGTCTCCGTAGAGTGTTACACACACCTGAGACTAACAAATAAACAAGCTAATTAAAAAAAAAGTTTGTAGAGTAGTCAGTTTTGGTACATATTAGTTCACCATACCCGCCGCAACATTCTAGTAAATCAGGGTTACCTTGTTTTCCTTTTTGAAAAGAGTGATAAATGATGGTACGGCGGATGTGGTAGGCCGGTGATGTGGATCACGATTCATTGGCGCATTGATTGTAGCTGGTGCGAATCTTTGGTTCGCCATACTCGCCGTGTCACAATATCTTAGAAAAATTGAACCATTGAATGTTAGTGGCTCAAATCGGATTTTTAGCATTGTTAAAAATAACCTTGTTTTTCCGAGTGGAGCCGAATCAGCTGTGGCTGAAAGGCTCCTGAATAAAGATCAATCAATGAATCAATCAATTGTTTTCCCAATGACGACACCATCACACTTTGTGAGTGGTCCCAACCCTTACTGTTGGTTTAAAGCGGTTATTGGTTTTAAGATTTAAATATTTCACTAGACGTCACGTGAATTCAGTTAATCGTGTATTTAAACAAAAACTGCTACCACCCAATCATGTTATTAAACATTCCAGTGATATCTCGTGGAAATGCAGAGGTGTTATTGGCTTCCAATAAACCGAGTACCATGTCACAGATTCCGATTCATCCCTTATTTTACCTGTATTTAGGCGGTGTTGCCTTTTTTTTGGATCAATAGTTTTTACATATTGAGGATGTATGCTAATCCCAAGCATTATGTGTCGGCTTTCTGTGTAATAACAGCTGATCTGGTAATAAGCAAAACAATGGTAGCAAGCAACATCGGGCGGTCAATCATACTCATGCAAGACATATGTTTTGAATGAAACATGCTAACTGTAAATGGTGTTCATTGAAGCTGGAGACTTGTGAATGCATTTCTTCTGATTTCGTTTCGATTGCAGCAGCATGCATGAAAGGGTGAAAATCCGGACAATGCACTAGTTCCAACGTCTGCCTGTACAGTTTGCATGTGACGAAATCATTGTGGTGCAATACTAGAAGTTTTGACCAGCATCCATATGCTTGCACACGGCTAATCGTTATTTCAAAATAAAAGCAAATATTTGACATTGAAAAAAAAAATCCTTCATGTGGATTTAGTAAAAGAAGGCTTCATATTATATACAGATAGATTCAAACCACTGAGTGATGTTGTAAAAAATAATATTTGAATTTAAAACAGTTTTATTTACCAAATATTTTCTCTTTATTTACAGGTGAATCAATCATATCATATAACATCCTATCACGGAGCAGAACGCAGGTATAGGGGTATAAGGGGCATCCCAAGTAGCAGAGCACGGTCAAAGATGCGTTCAGTGACATGATCGTGCCTTAATTGAGTCATAATGCAGTCACCTCACCGATTCGTAACAAGTGTGTTACTAGGGGTGTTCATCATGGGGTAAAATGAGATCCATTTGAGTAATGTAAGATAAAGCATGTATCAAATACAATATTTGTCAATACTCTAGATACGATTTGTTTCAAATTATCGAAATATATCGGCATAAGTATGCTGCATAATGAGCAATGTTTCACAAAACTTGTGACAAATGTCGAGGTTTTACAGTTGGTTTTCTGCAGTATTATACATATTTGGTAACTCGTTAATGGCGTTTTAATGTTAATTATTATTATTTCGACTATGAAGCAATCAAACTGATTATAACCAATAGATTGGCATCCATTTCAAGTGGTAATTTTTCTCATAATATCCCTAAATGAAATGCAAAAATATACATTAGAGTCTGTGTTTAGGAGCACAATCCAAACTAGTCGTTGGACCAGGCATAATAGGACTGATTTTAACTTAATTTCTTGTCATTGTTGAGAAGTCATTAATTTTTGCTACTCACTACGAAATAAAGCTCAAAACAATATTATACGACATTTGCATTCTGTTGATTTCGCGCCATTTTGACACATGCTCAATGTCAACTTGTCATGCACCGAAATCCGAAATCCGAAAACGATTTTATCACGCAAAATAGCTTCAAATCATCCACATAGAGCGGTTTACTGGAGTTGCTACCATTACACAGATCATCAAGGAAGAGGATAAATATAAGTAAAAATGCTTTTGAGAAGCCCCTTTTACAATTAATTGACCAAGAGTGTAAGTCATGAGACGCGAATTCGTTGATCGCTTTTTAACAAAACCGTGTCGATGTTCAAATATCATCGACTGCACAGCAGAATACAGTACTTCGTGTATCAGACTCTCAACAATTTTCGCTATGCAATTCAGGATTGATATCGGTAGATAGGTCACTACGCAATGTGTTTTTAGCTTTGTGGATTGTAATAATTTATGAAAGCTGCCAACCACCAGGAAATACTCCTTCGATGCAGATTGTAAACTGCCGCAACCGGTGGAGACAATGATTGCGCACACGGTTTGATAAAGACGGGTGGAATAAGATCAATACCGGTTTGTTTTGATGCACCAACAGTGCTGAAAGCTTTGAGAACGTCATCGTTACTGAAAGTGACCTTAGGAAGTCGAAGGTTACACGACGAAAGGCGTTCTAGGTATTGCTGTGATAGCTAAGGTGAGAAATCATCATATACAGAACGAAATGAAATGGATGACATAATATACTCATGGAAACGAAAATGTGTTAGCAAATTTAAAACCTCTCTAGCTAATAAAGTTTCTGTATTGAAAGATCTGTTTCCTTATCTTCCGTAAGCGATTACGAAGGCTGCGGAGTTGTGGCGTCAAATGGTAGGCTGAATTGTTTTGAAGGTTGGTAAGGAACAGAATCTCGGATGACTTGATGAATTGAAATTCAAAGAAAAAAATAATAAATTGTAATAGACTGGTAAAGTATTACCACGTTCAATTGCAAGCCAATGTAACAGAATTGTTCACAATACTTCATACGACAGACCTTTTATAAGTGATATCAGGCTCAAATTTACATAAAATAAATCTTTCAATAGACGCTTGATTTGGTAGCTGATTCCGTTCCTGGAAGGTGATTCTAGCATTGATGGATAGGTAACCATAATGAGTAAAATCAAGGTTGTTAGACTCGAAAAGGGGTCCTTCCCCGTGAAAGCAGGCTTCCACAGTCCACAGTTCTGTTGCAAGTGTTCTGCTGATTCTCACCTAAAGGGGGTTCGACATCAAATTGCATCACGGAAAAACGCAGTAGAAATTTACTTAGTTGACCGATCCTTTTCAAACTTCCAGACAATTAAATTTAGTAAGCTTTTGGCATATTAATTTAATTCAACTTCAATACCATAACCATGCCCTCGCACTTTACGCTCAACTACACTCATTGGGTTCTGAACAACATCTGGCTGCATGCTTTTCTGTACCGAAACCCACTTTTTATTCATGTCTGCCTCAGATGACCTCCTTGGGATGCTTCCGTAGTGCCTGCTTCATAATAGCCCAGTAGTTTTCGATGGGCCTGAGTTCCGGTGCGCTGGGGGGGGTGGGGGGGGTTTCATGTCCTTGGGTACGAAAATGACACCGTTGGCTTCGTTCCACTCCAGGACAACGCTTGAATAGTGTCACGAAGCTAGATCCGGCCAGAAGATCTTAGGGCCTTCGTGTTGCTTCAACAGAAGAAGCCAACGCTTCTGTAGACACTTCTTGAGGTAGATCTCCCCGTTTACAGTCTCGGGAGTCACGAACGGCGCACTCCGTTTGCCAAATGAGCCGATCGCTTGCCAAATCATGTATTTCTTGGCAAACTTTGAAAGTTTCTGCTTCCGTACTTCCTCCGGAACATCAAACTTGTGCTGAACAGTGAAGAACAGTAGCTGCCGGAGGTCCACCTGACGTCAGTCTCATCATCCATGATGAGACAATGAGGCTTCGTCAGAATCTGGCTATACAGTTCCCGGGCTTTCATGACAGGCTTGTGATCCTGATCACCAATAGAACATTCATTCTTACCGCATTTTTCTTTTCGTTTCTTCCGGCCGCACGGAGACTCAGAACGAAAGTTCTGAAATTTACCTTAGAACTATAATTTTTGTTTCTAAAGTACTCCCAAACGCATAACCTCGAGCAGCTTAACCTCGAGTTAAGTGGTTTATGAAATATGTTCTAGATTCCTATGGGAAGAAACTATCCAAGGGACGTTACAGAGCTTCAGGAACATGCTTTCAAAAAGTTCAGGGAGAGACATCCTCGAGAAAGTGAGAAGGTTATTTTGAAGGCCAGGCAGAAAATTCACAGAAATATAGGAAGTATTTCTTAGTAGTGTGCAGTAGAGCACAACAAAATTCGCAAAATTTCTGGACCAAGCATTCCTGAAGTTCAAGATCATACTTCCCAGAAGTTTAGGGATTTTTTTTTTCAGAAAATCAGGAGAGGACTTTTCAGAGCATCAAAAAGAATTTTAGGAAGAGGAGTTCCAAAGGTTTTGAATTTCTTCCCGGAATTCAAGATAAAACTTTCCAGATTTTAAGAAATAAACTTCCCAAAGTTCAGAAAGAAGCTAACCAGAGAGAGCACTACCTACAATTTCTCAAAAAATCAGGAACAAACTCTTACAAAGCTCAGAACGATACGTCCTAGAAGTTCAGGAGAGAACTTATCTGAGGTGCAGATATAGACTTTCCAGAAATTCAGGAAGGAACTTCCCAAAAGTTGAGTGTGAACATCCCACAAGTGCTAAAGAGCTTTCCTGAAACTCGGAAGAGAACATTTCAGAATATTAGAATGAAGCTTCGAGCGCTCAAACAACCTCACCAAAGAACAAAAAAAAACTTTACATATTGACCACCATATTGAAAAAATACTACCTTCCCAACCGTTCGTATCGAGCTATAAGCTAGGACACAAACTTAAATAGGAATTAAAATTTCTTGGTTTCAATCTCACCTCGTTTGGGCGGATTGATGGATAAGAACACTTCCCTGAAGTTTGGCAGAGGAGTATAAAAAAAATTCAAGTAGTTTTCGAGAATTCTTCCACAGTCCAGAGCCTCGATTCTGAAAAAAATCCAATATAAGGTGAAGAAAAAAACTGAATGCTTTGTCAAAAGGCAGAGAACTTCAAAATAAAATCCTTGAAGTGAAATCGATTACTTTATATTTATTTATAATGATAAATTTTTAAAGAAATATTGCTGTCAATAGCCTCAGCATCGTCACGCATAAATTAATTGGTGATGGTTAACTAAATAATAACTCCTGTTCTGAATCATCTTTGAAATAGATATCTACACTTATCCACAAATTGATAACTTCCTCGAAAAATACTTCAAATCGCAACTTTGGAACAGCGTCCCAATGAGGTTTTCCCAATAGCAAAAACATTTCTGTAAATCGCAAAAAATGAGCAAAAAAAATGTCAATACGTATTTTTCCACTGTCAAAAATGACTGCTAAATTGATGAATGTCATGAATTATTCCATGGTGTAATACTTCAATGACATTTTGAAAAAAATCAACATTGCATTTAACAGTCCAGTTCGGTTGCCGACTCGGTCAGAGTCAGTCGGAATCTGTGATGCGCAATTTCGCTCGACTCGACATCTACAATTGACCCCATAATTATACAATGAGTAGATTAATACAGTAAAACAAACTGATGTGATATTACCACAAGGGAGCTGACTTTTAGCTTGGAGTATTGACAAAGAATTTCTACCGAGCCCTTGCGGCACGTCAAACCGGCAAGTTCAGTGCAAGGGGTAAAGTTTTATATATTTTACGCACAAATTACTATGCAGTTGCAATATTTTTGGCATGGGACGTCTGATATCTTATTATAATTCCAATCTAGAATCAAAATTTTCATTTGATTGATGCAAATTTTGAAATATTAACCACCCTGTACTGAAAAGATTCTTAGCCTATTGAGGAATCCAACTTGAACAAAGAAGAAGACACCGAGTGGTGATAAATCTGACAGCCCCCATGTTAAAGTATAGGACGAAACTTTTAAAATGCTTCTAGAAAATTCAAATGAAATTCTAATTAAAAACGGGCTTTTGAGTGATGTAAAAAAATCACACGTCTGTGATACACGTTATAAGATACTGACACTGCACAAGACATGTTACATGGGAATAGATATGGAGAATGTAACTCCTTTGCTCACTGTCCACTAGCTTTTCCGGATGCTTCGAATGAAAGTTCTGATCACTGTTCTTATAGGAAGTTTTCTCAGCTACATTGTTTAGTGTAGCTCGTTTTTCAACGAAACTTGAAATAATTAAAAGTGATTGAATGATTAGGAGGTTGATAATCTTTTGCCATGATCAAGAAGCTAACTCGGCAAACACTATCTCTTGGGCAAGAAACACACATTAATGTTGCAGTTGGGTGAGCTACAGAATAAGGCACTTCAATGATTAACAGCTTTCTATTCCTCAACATATTGTTTGTACTGTTCTATACTTGTTGTTGAGGATATTGTTTATTTTTTAATACGAATGTTTTGACAGAAGATTGACACACAGAAAAAAATAAGTAATTTTAACAAGCGTGTAAAATTTCCCTTGGTCAATTCTAAACCAAAGGAGGCGTATACAATCAAATTGTTTACAATCTTTCATGCGCCATACAACAAAAGTCGCAATCTCTCATACAACAGCCTAGATTCAGGCGTTATCTGGCTTAAATTTACATGAAATATCCTATGATTTTCTGGGGACAAAGGGATTACAGCAGATAATTATATCAAATATCTGCCAATTGAGTGAATCGAGATCAAATTCCAATCTATTGTTGAGATATAAACTACGATTTGCTTTGATTTTGTTGTCAATCTCTGATCGAGAGCATACCATGGGAATCAGGTTTAACCATGCGAACTTCAATTAAAATTGCGATAGTATAATTTATAATTACAGCATTAGAAATGTGCATATAGGAGAAAGCTTTAATTATACTTTTTATTTGTTTTTAATAACTCCAGAGCCGCCTAGCCTCTATTTTAACTTTCCCAACTAATCCACAATACAATTGCTCTTTCTTTGTATGCTGTTATATTTCTTCCGGTTAATCACCTGGTATGCAACAAGTTAAAAGCGGTCGATTGCATTTATCGAAAAATGCATCTCATGTGAGTCGATCTATCGATCTGTGGAAAGTGAAATGCGAAAACTGGTGCTAATTTAGAACAATTACCCGAAAGGGTTTTGATGTGTCTATTTTGTGCTTTCGATTTCATTCGAATGATGATGTTGCATTTGTATTTATGTTAGTATAATCCATCATCGGTAGTTGAAAGTCAATTCAGTTGATGCTGCTTGTTTGCACATTACCATTATCATTACGATCGCATTAGCCAGAGAAGAGCTGCGGCAGGTAGTTCAAACTCAAAGCCATCACTTTCAATAATAAGACCAGCTTGTGCTTTGCCGATGATTGCCAGTTTCTACATTGTTAGACGGTGCGCTTTACTGTAGCTGAGTGCTTTTTTCCAGGGTGAAATAGTAGCTGGAACAATATGGTAACCTTATTTATTAATTTTCGTGATGTACGTAACTAATGTATTTTGGAGTAGTTTTGTATCAAAAAGTTAAATTAAATAAGAAAAAAAAACAAAATGTTTGTTTCGTGTTGCTCGTACGAATTCAATATAAAACCTTACCGCTAGCCACTGAGAGGAAAGCTGGTTTTCTTAAATGTTGAAAAATGATGCCAATTATTACCAGTTTCTCTTTTCAAAACTTCAACTATTGTGAGACCAATGATTGGAATAGCTTCCTCCTAAAGTTCTATAATCAGATTTATTTATAGAAGTGCTTTGCAGATAAAGCACCACCTGCAAACGGAGTACAATAATTATGCCCTTTATAAAATAACCGAGCGTTGGCTAGAAGATCCAATCCAATTTACTTAATTTGACTATCAAGCATCACCCAGATAGGCCAGAGGTTTGGCATGCAAAGCAAAATATACGACAATCAGGTACGATCGTTATCGAAACAGCTAAGGCTGGTAAAATTACTCAATGAAGCAGTTCTCAAAGAAGGAAGTTCTATCCGTGAGATTTAAAGCAAGCCAACTGTTTCATCCAACTCTGAGGCTATGGAGCTGTTGAATGATTGCAATCTCTAGCCCGATGATTGAAATGGTTTAGTTTTCGTTAGCATTGTTGGTAATCTTGGATGTGGTGTTGATAATATTATAATTGAAATAGTAAATCATATATCACCGGAAATAATAATTAACATATAAGCTGTTCTTGAACACCATAAATAATTTCACATCAGCGTAAAATAACCGTAAATCAGAGGTACCGTAGAAGGAGGTAGTATTGATAAATTTTCTTAAAAAATTGAATCATTCTGGATCAACAATAGAAAAGGGCCCATCAACATATGTAAACAAACACTTCCGAGCCCGTTTTCTCGGAAGCCGTTGGCTACACACGCAAACCTACAGAATCATCGTGTAGGGGAAACTTTCCCCTACATGGTGATGGTATTGGTTTGCGTGGGTGGCCTACGCTTTGCGAGGAAATAGGCTCAGAAGTGTTTGTTTGCAAATGTTGATAGGCCCTTTTCTATTGTTGATCCAGAATTGTGTTTTTCTTTAAGACAATTTCAAAATTTGACATATGGACACGTAGATCAGTGGTTCTATTATGTTGATTGATATGCCTAATAACTAAAATATAAATTTTGATTAATTTTTAGTTTTATGAATCAGAATTTTATTCAACATTCCTAATGTGAAGTGCGATTTCCACAGAAATTAAGTAATACAATTGTTTAAACTCATGGTAACACCTGACAGTAGGCAATGGCGTTAGCAATTAATGGTCATCAAACATCAGAACCTTCATCTTACTGACATAATTTAAATGATTCAGTTTGTTATGACCATTGGTTTGTATGTTTGTTTCGAGTGCAACTGAATGCCAGATAGATATAGTTATAATGTGTGCAGTTAAATCTACTATTTGTTTTTTCAAAAGAAACACGTTAACTCATTCTATAGTATATCATTATCAAATCTCATTAATATTATTTATGATATCTTTTAAAGACATTTTTACGCTTCCACTCAAACGCCACCCAAAACGGTCAACTTTACCCCGCTGATCAATGTACGGTACCACTTCTTTTAAACTGTGCCTCAGCTTATTCGAAACGGTGATTGTGAAAGATGCACGACCGTCTTTATCGTTTCCTCTTAGTTTTGTTTCAAGGGTATGCTGCATGAGCGTATAATTTATAAAAATCGCGTGAAATCGTGATCTCGTTGATACTCTATCTAAACCGTGGGGACTGTGATGCACCGAAACCGAATCAATCGATGATCTGTTTTCTATTTCCGTTCCTTGTGTGGCACCTCAAGGGACCATCTTTCTGTCGTGCTGGGCCGGTGATTCGATGGGAAAATGAAATTTTGCACCAAATTAGGATTGAAAAATGTCGGAATTCAACATGGAAAGCTGCCTCCTTTCCGTGTGTGAGGCCAGGCATCGAGAGAGTCAAGCAAAGAAAGATTACCCACCAAATGCCATATGCTGCAAATGTCGTTGGATTCCACGGAATTATAGTTGTCGGTTGTTCGTAGACCTTTTCTTCAATGAATTTGCCGCTACGATGCAACGTGCATGGTACCGCATTGGAACAAGTACACCCCCCCCCTCTCCACCCCACTCGGATAATGGAATAAAACAGTGCAGTGGGATACGGATCTGCGCGAATCTCGAGCGATAGGCCGCTGCCATGCGCATAAAACATGTTGAACGGGTGCTGAGAGAAAGCCTCTGGGCTCCGAATAATGAAACAGAGCGAACACGTACATACCTAGTGGGGCATTCACGAACGAGTGAAACAAACCATCGTCATCGATTCTTTCTGCCGTTGAGGTATACTATACTATATCATTTTCGTTAGATAGAACCTAACATCTGTTGCTTCCCATAATAACTCAACCATGTCATCGTTGCAGAATAGTGCAGGGTGGACGATAGTTAGTTAAATGTCTTTCAAATTGTTTGATCTAAATTACATTAGACTTGAACACCCCTCATGATATCGCTCAGTTTCCGGTGGTGAACCAGCTTAAAGCTGAAAGCCTCCTTAGTGTCAAAAGAAACAGAGAATATTTTGGTTGATTGTTTTTTTGCAATAACTATCAATGAATATCATGTTAAGTCAACTTAAAATAGATTATCAATTCTTCACGTTAATTCAATATTTATTTGTTCCAAGTAAAGAATTTGGGATCAAGTGTACTTTTACAGATTGGATGTACTGTGTTTATTTTTGTGTTTAATGGAATATAATCTAAGAACAATATTCAGTAGTACATGTTTAACACTAGTATTCAATTGTGGTATTGGTTTTGCTTGTCTTTCATATTCGTTTACCGAGTCTCATAACAATATTATGTTGTAAAATATATGCAGCGATTCTTTTTGCGCAAATGAAAAAAAAAACTTCGTCTTACTCTTAGAAGTTTTTTTGAAGCATTTCTAGCGTTTTGTCTTCACAATTAGCTTATTGTTAGGTATCTACTTAGTATTAATTGAGAACCTTTGATGCCAGGTACCTTTTGCACATTAGTATGATTGTATGGCAAGTACAATGATACCGTATGTCCAGGGAGTCGAGAAATTGTCCTTAACGGAAAATTCCTAGACCAAACTGGGAATGAAACCCAGCCACCCCCAGCATGGTATTGCTTTGTAGTTGCGCCGTTATTGAATGTGCTAATGGAGGAGTAAATCTAAGCACCTACTTTCACAAAATAAAGTTAAATACATCATACACAGCATTGAACTATCTCAAACATGTATCAAAAGGATTTGAATAATCGCCCAGCAAACACAGTATGGTATATGATAGCGGATAAGAGTGCAAAGTGGAGGCGATATACGTACATTTTACATGAAGTCAAATGGACGCATGTACGTATATCGCCTCCACTTTGTATTTATATTCGCTTTCTATTACGATTTTGTGTTTGCTGGGCGTTAATGGTTCAATCCTATCCGACGACAATGGTCTCGTTCATCATAGACTTAAAAATTATGTTTTGAAGTTTTTTTTAAAATCTACAGTTCCTTATAAGTCTTTTTCATCGATTTTGTTTTGTAATGGATTATGAGTCTTATAAAACGCTGTTTTCTTCAAATACTTTGATAAATGGGTTTTAATTTAAGAAGAAGGATTGTAGGACATGTAAAGAATCTGTTTTACTGCTTACGTCTATGCTTACTATAAAGGGCTGAAATTACGAAAACTAACATTCGAAAGACTAATGGTAGTTGTTTTATCTTGAACGCTTATACTTATGAATCGATTGCCTAGCAAAGGAAAAAAAAAACAAGCTGATATCATATAAGTAACAAGTTCTGTTATCCCTGTTATCGTTTTGATTTCCGCTGTTATTGCATAACAAATTCAGTTATCACCATTGGTAAATTTTATTATCATATGTTATCATTTTGAACACACTTTATTTTATGAACGTGATAAGTTGAATTGTTAAACTATAAATATTTCCAGGATATTTGAACAAGACATTTTGTTTTACATCGAACTATTTTGTTTAGTTATTAGCATGAGAATTTGACTTCAAGTTGATAACATAATTTGATGCTATTTCAATGAATTTGCTTACAATACAGGATTTGTTATCAAGTTGTTCGTAGTGATAACAAAATAAGTTATGATTATGATATTCAACGATTGTTTTTTTGTTATTCATTCTATTAATTTGGCTGGATAACATATTCAGTGATCAGAAAATGATAACCTGGTATCAGAAGTTGTTATCAGTTTGGTATAAGCCTTTGCTCGGGTTATCATCACAGCTTTGCTTGAATTTGCTCCTTAAACAAACTAAAAAAAAATTGATAGTATTGGGATTTTATATGACTTTTTTTTTTAAATTCTCATGACTTGACTTGGATAAAAAATGCAATATTGGCTCGTATTCAGAGATTGTCGAAATACACAGAGCAGTGCAAAATAGACAAGTGCTTCACCCAATTTCGGATGTGTGTCTCCTGTGTCAGAAGAGCGCACAAAACGCACGTGTAAGAGATTTCGTAGCAGCACGAGAGACAGAAAGCCGCACATGCACTTCTCTTTCAGAGTGTCAGTGTCAGTTCTCTACTCTGTGCTCTGTGCTCAGACAGTGCTCTACTTTGTGCTCTACTATGTGCTTTGGCTCATTCTTATGTAAATGGTAGCAAAATGAAATTGTTTGATTCTAGCAACAAAAAGGCATTGTAGAGGTTCATATAGGCGAAATTTGATTAAAATCCTTATTCAGGGAAATTTGATTAAATTCCTTAGACAGGGAAGAGTGCAATCGTTAACACCCAAAGAGACGAGAGAAAATTCGAAATGAGATGCGCGGCTTTGAGCGCACGGCAAAACAAGTGTGCAAGAGAGTACAGACAGCACTTTCACGTCTCTTTGAAATTTTATGTGCTGTCTCGTAGCAGCGCGTGCTGCACTCAAAGAGATTTGAGTCGCACCTTATCCCTGCTCGTATTGCATAATTGTTGACGGACGAATTTTGGCCGAATTTACGAGTAAGAAAACTTCTTTTTAATCGTAGAAATTGTGTTACGCAGCTTTAAATGACTAAAATATTTACCTGCACTTAGTAGTTCAGAAAAAGCACAAAAAAATGAAAAAAGTGCCACTAAATTATTAAGGCCTGTGCCAACAAATAATGTGTGATCAGCATTAAAAAATTAGGAATGAGCAATAAAAGATGAGAAAGATCTTCGGATAATCTTATTGTGACCGGTAAATCTATCAAATAAAGCAACAGCTATTAGTATATGTGCAATTAAATATGGCAGTATTTCCGCCAAATTATGTAATTTGAGCACTAAACTATTCGCATATGTCTTTTAATTTTGTTGGATTTTCCCATAAAAACAGTAAAATGAGCAATGGATAAATAAATATCCATTGCTCATTTTACTGTTTTTATGGGAAAATCTAACAAAATTAAAGACATATGCAGATGATTTGGTGCTCAAATTCATAATTTGGCGGAAATACTACCATATTTAATTGCACATATACTAATAGCTGTTGCTATTGACAGATTTACCGATCTAATTGATTATCCGAAGCTCTTCTCATCTTTGTGCTCATTCTAATTTTTAATGCTGATCACACATTATTTGTTGGCACAGGCTAATAATTTAATGGCACTTTTTTCATTTTTTATTGCTCAAATCTCTCTTTTAATTGTTGATTAATTATGCTGCCGCTTTAAATAGGTATGTCACACTTACATTTGGTATCGACGATCATCTTTCAAACTGAGGTTTCTCTAAAAATGTTCGACCGCAAATTTAAAGGTCGTCACCGGGTCTACTCGGTAGCAGGTAGTGTTTGAAATAATTCTCTTCTGGTGGTTTGCAGCAGTCGTAAGACCTAGAACCACCTAAATAATTTTGAAGTGAAACAGGGTCTCTGATTGGTCAAAGTTTGCACAGAAAAAAACATTTTTAACAGACATACAAAATTTACGTAAACAACGTAATTGTTTGCAATATTTCATACAGTATACAGCATTGTTTTCAATCTTTCATACTACAGACCTGATTCCAGAAAAATATCTGGCATATATTTGCATGGCTCCGATTTCGACAACTCGGTTCATTTTGATTTATCCATGAAGCAGGAGCTTCGTGGAATCCCAGAGCATCATCGTTCTATGATTGCTCCGGTAATATTTGCTGCAAAGTTTGGCCAAGTTGATTCCACTAAATCGTTCTTCACTTACGGATCATTGATAGAGGCGTCAGCAGGCTTTGGAATATTTAATGAAATTTATAGCGCCAATCGTAAACTTCAAGCTCCTTGTTCCGTATATGTCGCTGAATTAGCGGCAATACATTTCACGCTAGAAATTGTTGCCTCATTAACACCGGATCAATACTTCATTTTCGCGGATAGTCTCAGTTCTATAGAGGCTATTCGCTCCTTGAGGCCGGTAAAGCACTCCTCGTATTTTCTCATGAAAATACAGGAGCTTCTAAGTGCTTTATCTTCGCGTTATTTTATCATCACCTTTGTATGGGTCCCATCTCATTGTTCAATTTTGGGCAATGAGAAAGCGGACTCGCTTGCAAAGGTGGGCGCTATGGAAGGCGATATTTATGATCGACAAATCGCCTTTAATGAATTTTTTCCTATTTTTCGTCAACAGTCTCTCGTCAGCTGGCAGTATAAATGGAGTAAAGGAGATTTGGGGCGGTGGCAATATTCTATCATCCCAAAGGTGTCGAAGAAATCTTGGTTTAGGGGGATGGATGTGGGTCGAGACTTAATCCGCGTGATGTCTCGCCTCATGTCCAATCATTATTCTTTGAACGCTCATTTATTCCGAGTTGGGCTGAGCGACAGCAATCTCTGTGAATGTGGACAAGGTTACCAGGACGTGGATCACATTGTTTGGTCTTGTGCTGAGCATCGTGGAGTTAGATCTGAGCTTTATGATACCCTTCGGGCTCGAGGTAAACAACCCAATGTACCAGTTCGAGATATTTTGGCTGTACGTTTGGCTGTAGTTGTATAGTTTTAAGTTTTTTGACAACTTAGAATATAAAATAAATGTGTTATGTAAACCATACCTTAAATTTCCGCCCCTCTTCCTATCCGTTATATTGTAATTCCTATTAACCTCGAGACGGCCGCGAGTAATCGGCTCCTTCCCCCTAACTTTAGTTCTAAGATACCTGATGTATACAAATATGAAAACTTGGCTCTGTAAAGTTAATTCGATTGAGCCTGTACAAATAAATGATTAATTAAAAAAAAAATATATTTGCATGAAAGATACCATTCATTTATGCCAAATTTAGCATTCCTTAAATGTACATAAGATAACGCCGCAAAATAAAATATTTCTTTCAAACTGTTGTAGCTGGTTGTTTTGTATTTAAGAAAATAAAACACTGAATTTTCTGCGCTATCTAATGCACATAAAGGGAATGCTAGGTATGGCAGAAATTAATTAAACATTTCAAGTAAACTAAAGTCAGATAACGCCTTAATCTAGTCTGGTGTATGAAAGATTGCAAGCATTATTGTATGGCGCATTAAAGATTGAAAACAATTTCGTCTCTCTTTTGACTTGGAATTAAACGAGGGGAAAATTAACGCGCCTTTATTTTTTTCTGTGAATGAAAACTTGTGTTGTTTGAGGGATTCTTTGGACCAGTAGTGAGTTGTCTGATTGATTGTCAGAAATTTCTTGAAAATGCAGTCGTTGCCCATTGTTTTTGAACTGTAACGTTGCTGGATTTCAAGTACAAGCAATGAACTGGATTTGGTCGAATTTATTGATCATCTGATTCCAATGTTGTGTTATATTAAATTATGCTAAAGATAAATCGTTCAGCAATATTTTGTGCAGATTTTTAAAAATACAATTTAAGATGTTGTAGAAAAAAATAGCAATCATCAGTAAGACCTGTCTGTCTTCTACATTCAAAAAATGAGATTGAGCTATAACAGGTCCGTGATATACTTAGTTGTCCTGAGATGCACGTAGAATATGAGTATCTGCACTCATTCTAGACCAAGAGGTCTGGGAAATCGCATAAATGTTAATTTAGTTGGGAATATTCATTGAAATGGTCCACATGAACCTAAAACCCCCCGTAAGCGCGTTGATTACATCTCTACCCTTCGTTTCCTCCATCCATCCCTACTACTGATGTCCATGGGCCGACTTACTATTTTTATAATTAATAGTTATTAACGCTTGCATTCAAAGAAGAGACAATTTTCGGATGGATAAAAATGGATTTCATGACTTTACAAAAATAACTTCACTCTCTGTCGTGCGGACTTACGGTAGCTTGCCGGAACTTTGGCCAAAGCCATCGAATAGAAAGATATTGGGATAGTTTTCAACTCCCTGGTTACCTTATTGATCAGTTGTTTTCCGATTTTCCGCACAAAATTCTTAGAAAAGATCCTCCGCTTCAGTTTAACCTAGAAATTTCCAATTAGTCGTAGCCTGATACCCTTGATTTTAATTGCTCTGCTGTGGCAACTTGTTATCCAATCTCATACACAAGTTGAGACAGAATTCATCAAAATGATTCGATTGGTGGGCTTGTGGTGTGTGGAGCTTGATTGTTCTTTTTGACAAATTCTATGTTCCGGGAGTTCAACAAAGCAATGGTCTTTTTTGCGTAAAGGCATGATGCAGGGTCAGGTCAGGTGGCTTGGCGTTTTTGGGAACGGCTGCGATCTTTCTTCAAACGCTCCATCTCCTCTAGCGACCGCTTCGCGTAATTGTTGTTGTTGTTGTTGTTGTTGTTTTTTATTAATGACATTTTACATCCATCGGATGCATTCATGTCATTCGCGTAATGTGTTCAGTCCAGATATCTCCAGAACACGACGTCGTCCTTGGGGTGGTGTTTTTTAATGAAGGTTGCAACTTCCGGTAAGCAGTCTTTGTTCTGTACACCTTCCCGTTGACAGCAAGTCCCAAAAAAAAAGAAGAGCGGCTTTGACACCTCCTTCTCAGTGATTGTCAACCATAAGAAGACCTTCTTCGGGAACTTCTTGTGGGAGATATACTTCACCTTGCTGCTCACCTTCTTTCTGGAGTACGTGAAACAGCCGGCCTTCTGCTTATTATTGCCAACGAGGGTCAGGTACGTCTTATCGAACCACATCGCTTCGCAGGGAATACATCTTTGACAAGCACCTTCAGCCGCTGGTTTGGCTAGCCGCCTGCGCTTTCTATACGGCCCGCCTCTACTTTCTCGTGACGATGTCTAAATACTTTTGACTGTCTAACCGGTCGCACCGACCTCAAGGACCCAGGCGCGGAAAGATTGCGCATTCTTGCCTTCCGTCTTCCGCATCGGCGATTGCCCGAAAGGTGCACATCACTCTCCTCGTTCCAGGATGGAGAAGGCGGACAAACCATCGAACGTAATTACTTCACTGCTTTCGCCATGGCTGCTGAAAACTAACTGATCGAGCTGTATTTTTTTTTGTATATAGCCTACACACTTAGAAAAAAACGTGTAAATTTGTGACTAAAAGCATTAATTGGAGCGGCCTTAATGGTATAATAATCTGTTGCATGGAAAATTACACCAATCAAATTAAATTTGGACCGTAATCTATAACGACATATTTAAACTTAATGTAATATTTCAAGACGATGTAGAGGTTTGATAGATGTAAAATTATTCCTAAAACGAATGCTTCATAGAAAATAAATTTCCATGACTGTATATTTTTACCCCAGCTTTCTTTTTGCACTGCGGCAGCAATATTGAAAGATAAAATATCAGAATTCCTAAATATATTTCATCTGAGAAATTAATTTAGTTATGGCAATCACCGGCAGCTTGCTGGTGTGCAAATAGTAGCCGATTTAAAAATGTACATTTCAGTTTACTGCCGCAGGAAGCAAAAAAGAGTTCACACGTCGATGACTACCAAGAGTCGAGATATAACTGAAGCGTATGTGATACGAACAAGAGAGGAGTGACGCCTTCAGTTTACATGAATGGTCTTGTAGTTTTGAAGGACAACAGTGAGCAACCAATAAAATTAATGAAGGCCATGTAATATTATGTTATTTCGATTGACTCGTACTAGTATTCATAACGGATATTTGGAATACACTCAATAGAACATAAATATACTGCAGCAAACCATTATGTCAACTAGAATTGTGTATTTTTTCCAAATTGCGTTCCTTGTAGTCTTCATATTTTTTTAGTGTGTACTTATATCTATTTGCAATCCACCACCAGGTGGCAGTTTAATCACATGAACAATCAGTGAACTTTGTCATTTATTTAAATGCAAGCAGTTGTGATCGTTAAGGTGGCCTTAAAGGGTGTCCACGATAAAATTGCCACACACAAAATTGATTCGCAAAATTCGAGTTTTCATCCGATTGCCATCAAATTTTCAGGGATGGAGAAATAACTATTAAACTTCATTTTACCATTTTATTCGTATTTTATTTACAGTCCATACGCAAATGCCCGCACCTTGGCCTTAACCCCGGCCATAAGATTCTGCACAACCTGTGAATCAACCGTTTTTTGCATGTAAACCCATACTTTCTTCAGTTCCTCGACTGTCTTTACTACCTTAGGTCGTTTAAGAAGGTGCTGCTTCATAATCGCCCAGTACTTCTCGATGGGGCGGAGCTCCGGAGTGTTGGGAGGTTGAACATTTTCGGCACGAAATTGACCTTATTGTCCGCATACCACTTCAGCACGTCCTTGGAGTAGTGGCATGAGGCCAAATCCGGCCAGAAGATTGTTGGGACGTTGTGGGCCTTCAGGAGAGGAAGCAGCCGCTTCTGGAGGCACTCTTTTATGTACACCTGTCCGTTCATCGTGTCCTGGGTCACGAAAGGTGCACTCCTCTTCCCGCACGTGCAGATGGCTTGCCAAACCAGGAATTTCTTCGCAAATTTGGACATCTTCTGAGTGCGGACATGCTCCGGAACGCTGAACTTATCCTTGGCCGTGAAAAAACAGGTTGCCGGGGATCTGTTTGAAGTCGGCCTTCACATATGTTTCGTCGTCCATGATGCAGCATTCAACTTTCGTCAGCATGTTGAGGTACAACGTCCTGGCACGGGTTTTGGCGGACTTGTTCTGCTTCTCGTCGCGATTAGGGGCCTTTTGTGCCTTGAACGTTCGAAGCCTAGCCTTAGTTTTCGCCTTCTGGACAAAACTTCGGCTTAGGTGCAGCTTCTTAGCCACATCCCGAATGGAGGCGTTCGGATTTCGGTTGAAGGCCCCAACTACGCGGTTGTGATTTTTGGTGTTGTACGGAATACTTTTTCCTTCACTTCTGGGCTTCCGATCGGTGATCAACCGTTCCTCGAACCGCTTAATCACCCGCGACACCGTGGAATTCGCGATTCCCAACGTTTTAGCGATGGAACGATGCGAGAGATCCTTGTTCTCGTGATGAATGCGCAAGATTTTATCACGCACAAGCTGTTCTTTCGACTCCATTTCCGCGAGTCGACTTCCATTTCGACTTCCATTTTTGATCACAGGACTTGAAAACTTGCAGGATGTAAATAATGCTTTATGAACTAAATCCACCCAAATTTTCATTAAATTCTACCCAACGGTTAAAAAGTTAGAGCAATTTCATAGTGTGGCAATTTCATCGTGGACACCCTTTAGTCGAACCTGCGGGCGTGTCTGTTTTTTGCACTTGTGTTTGCACAGAGACGACAGGGAAGAGTGCAATCGTTAACGCCCAAAGAGAGGAGAGAAAATTCGAAATGAGATGCGCGGCTTTGAGCGCACGGCAAATCAAGTGTGCAAGGGAGTACAGACAGCACTTTCACGTCTCATTGAAATTTAATGTGCTGTCTCGTAGCAGCGCGTGCTGCACTCAAAGAGATTTGAGTCGCACCTTATCCCTGCTCGTATTGCATAACTGTTGACGGACGAATTTTGGCCGAATTTACAAGTAAGAAAACTTCTTTTTAATCGTAGAAATTGTGTTACGCAGCTTTAAGAAGGTATGTCAAACTTACATTTGGTATCGACGATCATCTTTCAAACTGAGGTTTCTCTAAAAATGTTCGACCGCAAATTTAAAGGTCGTCACCGAGTCTACTCGGTAGCAGGTAGTGTTTTAAATAATTCGCTTCTGGTGGTTTGCAGCAGTCGTAAGACCTAGAACCACCTAAATAATTTTTAAGTGAAACAGGGTCTCTGATTGGTCAAAGCTTGCACAGAAAAAAACATTTTTAACAGACATACAAAATTTACGTAAACAACGTAATTGTTTGCAATATTTCATACAGCATACAGCATTGTTTTCAATCTTTCATACTACATACCTGATTCCAGAAAAATATCTGGCATATATTTACATGAAAGATACCATTCATTTATGCCAAATTTAGCATGTACATAAGATAAGGCCGCAAAATAAAATATTTCTTTCTAACTGTTTTAGCTGGTTGTTTTGTATTTAAGAAAATAAAACACTGAATTTCCTGCGCTATCTAATGCACATAAAGGGAATGCTAGGTATGGCAGAAATTAATTAAACATTTCAAGTAAACTAAAGTCAGACAACGCCTAAATCTAGTCTGGTGTATGAAAGATTGCAAGCATTATTGTATGGCGCATTAAAGATTGGAAACAATTTCGTTGTTTACATCTCTTTTGACTTGGAATTAAACGAGGGGAAATTTAACGCGCCTTTATATTTTTCTGTGAATGAAAACTTGTGTTGTTTGAGGGATTCTTTGGACCAGTAGTGAGTTGTCTGATTGATTGTCAGAAATTTCTCGAAAATGCAGTCGTTGCCCATGAGATTGAGCTATAACAGGTCCGTGATATACTTAGTTGTCCTGAGATGCACGTAGAATATGAGTATCTGCACTCATTCTAGACCAAGAGGTCTGGGAAATCGCATAAATGTTAATTTAGTTGGGAATATTCATTGAAATGGTCCACATGAACCTAAAACCCCCCGTAAGCGCGTTGATTACATCTCTACCCTTCGTTTCCTCCATCCATCCCTACTACTGATGTCCATGGGCCGACTTACTATTTTTATAATTAATAGTTATTAACGCTTGCATTCAAAGAAGAGACAATTTTCGGATGGATAAAAATGGATTTCATGACTTTACAAAAATAACTTCACTCTCTGTCGTGCGGACTTACGGTAGCTTGCCGGAACTTTGGCCAAAGCCATCGAATAGAAAGATATTGGGATAGTTTTCAACTCCCTGGTTACCTTATTGATCAGTTGTTTTCCGATTTTCCGCACAAAATTCTTAGAAAAGATCCTCCGCTTCAGTTTAACCTAGAAATTTCCAATTAGTCGTAGCTTGATACCCTTGATTTTAATTGCTCTGCTGTGGCAACTTGTTATCCAATCTCATACACAAGTTGAGACAGAATTCATCAAAATGATTCGATTGGTGGGCTTGTGGTGTGTGGAGCTTGATTGTTCTTTTTGACAAATTCTATGTTCCGGGAGTTCAACAAAGCAATGGTCTTTTTTGCGTAAAGGCATGATGCAGGGTCAGGTCAGGTGGCTTGGCGTTTTTGGGAACGGCTGCGATCTTTCTTCAAACGCTCCATCTCCTCTAGCGACCGCTTCGCGTAATGTGTTCAGTCCAGATATCTCCAGAACACGACGTCGTCCTTGGGGTGGTGTTTTTTAATGAAGGTTGCAACTTCCGGTAAGCAGTCTTTGTTCTGTACACCTTCCCGTTGACAGCAAGTCCCAAAAAAAAAGAAGAGCGGCTTTGACACCTCCTTCTCAGTGATTGTCAACCATAAGAAGACCTTCTTCGGGAACTTCTTGTGGGAGATATACTTCACCTTGCTGCTCACCTTCTTTCTGGAGTACGTGAAACAGCCGGCCTTCTGCTTATTATTGCCAACGAGGGTCAGGTACGTCTTATCGAACCACATCGCTTCGCAGGGAATACATCTTTGACAAGCACCTTCAGCCGCTGGTTTGGCTAGCCGCCTGCGCTTTCTATACGGCCCGCCTCTACTTTCTCGTGACGATGTCTAAATACTTTTGACTGTCTAACCGGTCGCACCGACCTCAAGGACCCAGGCGCGGAAAGATTGCGCATTCTTGCCTTCCGTCTTCCGCATCGGCGATTGCCCGAAAGGTGCACATCACTCTCCTCGTTCCAGGGAGGAGAAGGCGGACAAACCATCGAACGTAATTACTTCACTGCTTTCGCCATGGCTGCTGAAAACTAACTGATCGAGCTGTATTTTTTTTGTATATAGCCTACTTATATCTATTTGCAATCCACCACCAGGTGGCAGTTTAATCACATGAACAATCGGTGAACTCTGTCATTTATTTAAATGCAAGCAGTTGTGATCGTTAACGTGGCCTTATTTACGTCAAGGTCGTGCTCCTCTAACTCATTTCTAATCCTTTAATCTTATTTTTTTAGAGTGAAATTTATTGGAATATGAATAGTTTATACAATTTTTACTTTTGACTTACATATTTTGTTTGTGATTATAGATAAATGTTGTCAAAATCTAAATATGTTTTTGGATAAATATTAACGTATGAGTCAGAAGTAGCAGGATGAAATGAAAATACTTTGCATGAAACAATACGTTTTTGGAAAACAGGTTGTATTTCATATCAACGAAATGTTATATATATACATAAAACTGATTTTTAGAGTAGTTTAGACAGCCAGTGGTTCCTTCTCCTCAATTTTCATTAAATGTCCCTTACTCCTCTGATAATGGCCTGGACGAAATGGAGATGTACCTTTAGGTATATTTTAATATCCTAGATTTTAGTTCTTCGGCAGTGGTAGCTTGCCATCCATTCTCACGGACACGCTAAGACAGAATTAACTTAAATTAAATAATTCGATTGGTCAAGTCTGTGGTGAATTTGGGGGGTGGTCCTTCCCTTTGGAAAATTCTAAATTCTATGTTTCGGAAGTTCAACTAAGCAATAGTATTTTTCGCATGATGCATGATGCAATGTCAGCCCAGAATACGTTATTTTCGTTTTTGTGACTCTTTTGAATATAATCAACCAATTTTGGAAGACATGTTTTGGTACATACGTTCGTAGAAACAGCAAAATCCTTGCTTGTCTTAAAAAAGGCTAAAGACTCCAGCTTCAGAAACGGCTGCGAATACTAGTATTTTCTGTATACCATTCAATTGTCTACCAATTTTTATTTTTTACCTCTTGAATTTCAATTTTCGTGCATATCTTACCTTATCTGGAAGTTGAAGTGTTTTTCGTCTTTAAAACCCTCTATTAGCTGTATCAAAACTGTTGGAAAAGTGAAATAATTACCTGCATCCATCACAATAACGACGCTGCCATTTTAGTTTTATTTCGCGTCGCTTTGCTTATGACACTCTTCCGACCGGGTATTTTTTTGATCAACTGTTCCTCCTTTCTTACACACTTAGATTTTTTCAACAGAAATCTGTAAGTTCTACCGAATTCTCAACAGCTGAACGTTTGGTAATTCGATTTTACAGATTTCGGTAAAAATCTACAGATATCTGTAAAATATTTACCGGATTTCGGTAAAATTTTACCAAAACCCGTGAAATTGGATTACCGAACGTTCAGCTGCTGAAAATTCAATAAAACTTTACAGATTTCTGTAAACTAATCTGAGTGTGTAAAGCTTGGTTCAAAAATAGGTATTGAAACTAATTTCCAAAACTTCTACATTTCTTGATGATAGCAATATGTTACTTATGACCTATTGAAAAATTACTCTAGAAATGTCCAATTTTGAGAGTGAAAGATGGATAAACAAAAAGATGCACAACTTGTTGTCTCTCTCAAACATGCAATAATCTAACAGCGTTACGAATTCAGTCCAGCTACTTCTGGCTCACGCGTTATCCATATAATATAATGACGAAGCATTTAACAGAAAACAAACTATTCATCAGATTCACTAAATGATAAACAAATAAACACTTACTTTTTCTATGAAGTATCGCTTCCAAGAATAATTAACTCTTCCAAATTAAGTATCTGATTGTAAATCAATCAACCGCCGTGTTCCATTTTCAACAGATCATCAATATATTTTAGTTCCACCCAATACTTTCAGTTCTTCTTAGATTCCGTCTTATGGCTTTTTTTTTTTTAATTACGTACCGAAACAATCAAATGGATAGCGGCTCTCTTCATTGAGCTAAATCTCGACAGACTACGAGGCACATATCGAAAGCACGAAAGAAACATCAATATTGACCTGGAATTTTCTCGTCCTGTTGAAAATTTGATTAATCAGCCTCCCTTCTTCTGGTACATTTTATAAACCGCACCGGGCTGTGTGGTAAAGTTGTAGTTACTATACTACCATTATTTTTGCATGCATGCTCTTTTCCTGTCAAGTCAGTGCCTTGCGGCACTTTTTTTTGTGTGGTGTGTAACTCTTGGCTCCAGCAGTAGGTATTGATGTCTAGTGGGGGATGATGAATCAAACTGTTTACGTGGGGATCTACAGCACTTTTGTAGGCGTATCTAAAAAAATCACTGTGCTCCTCGTTATCTTCTGTCTTTCGAAATCAAACTTAATGAATATGAGATTGTATAACATTTTACAGATACATATACTAATACCTATATTGAGTTAACAAAATTAATATTCTCATTTTCCTCAGTGTCTTTTAAATCAACTCTCATTTGCTGATAGATCATGAAAGATTCTCCCATTTTTATAGTTACAATGGACATCAAACATAAATGTTAATAGATAACATATTTGTAAAATTAATTAATTAAAATTAAATAGTTCCAGCAATTTCAGTTATTGTTTTCTTAGCTCGAGAGAAATAAAAGGTATACATTTACAGGTGTTACATGCAAAACTTCTTGATCAAATCATTGGGACTCATTTTCAAAGTTTTTGGTAGAAGGTGGTTAATCAATTAATGAGTCATGTTTTTTTTACCAAAAATATTCAACAACTTTAAAGATTCTTTACTCTTGGAAAACAACACCTTGCTACTAGCAGAAGTGAAAAAATCAAATATCGCGATCAATTGCCTAATTGTTTGTAGACAGCTCATTTTACACCTAGCACCCCTTGAACACGATGCCTATTTTTTACTGCATAGCATAACACCAGACATCAAATGGAGATAGATGCAGAGAAGATAGGTGGATGATAGAACGTGCAAAGAAAAAATGAAAGCAAACGTGGATGTTTCGACCTTTGTCCTAAATTTGGCCACACACACAGTCCGAGTGCACATGAGTGTATGAAAATATGTTTGTTTATAATCAATTCCAGCTTTGCTGCCTATTGGTCATGTATGCTATACTGCCTCAGCATGGGTGGATAGTTTTTTACTTGTTCTGTTTTGCGAATCTAAAAATCGTGCACATGGTAGTAATGTGTTATACACAATCGAGAGGTATCTGGGCAAAATTATCTTTGAAAGCAACCATATAGTTCCAGTGGATTACACGAGTTTTAAAAGATACCGTATTAATGAAGAACCTTACAAATGAAATGTATTTGATTGTTTTTTTCTTCCAATCATTCAATTTGAAGCAGAGGGTGCTAGTGAAAGATCCATAAGAAATTTATTTTGTGTGTAGGAAACCAATCACTAAGGACTTCTCGCTAATTTCGGTATTGTTTAGCGAGATCCGAACAACAGAACAGTTTCGTAATGCAATGTGAGATATTTCAGAATTAATTATTCACAAGATTGGATCATTTGATCATTTAGTAAATTTGGGACCGCAGATAGCTCAGTTCGTAAGAGCAATCTGGAGGCACCGATCAAGTCTAGTTTTCTCCAATTCCCTGGGCATAGAGTACCATTGTGCTTGTCACAGAGTATACGCATTTGCGCATTGAAATTATTGCAAATTGAGAATTTGTGAGAGCTCGTTTTAAAAATGTTTAAAACGAATTGAAAGAAGAAGGTCTGAGACGAGTTTTGAGCAACATGGCCTTGAAAATTAGCGTTACGAATTCACCGGCACAAAAAAGTGAACCAAGACTGACTGTATCAATCCTTAATGAGGGTTTACATAAATTATCGTATTATCTAGTGATAGCACATGTAGCATAAATATGCTGCCAAATAGGTAGTTGTTCTACAGTGGGTCGAAAACTAATTGTATGACAAAATATCGAAAGACAAAAGTTCGAAAGACAAAAGGTCGAAAGACAAAAGGTTGAAATGCAAAATGGTGAAAGACACAAGTTCGAAAGACAAATCTTCCAAAGACAAAAGGTCGAATAACAAATCGTCGAAATATGAGAGCAGAACCAAATGTTGAATGGGTAAAGGTTTAAAAAGGATAGAGACAATATGAAGGCCGTTCAACTAGATAACTATACAAAATCGTCTGCTTTGGACACTACAATCTGCTGAATTGAATCTGGTAGTTTGATGAACAGTTTCTGGGATACTCGCCAATTAACGCGTCAAGTGAACAGGAACTTGCCTCAGTCGAGTCTTTGTTGTCAGCTTGCTTCCATCAAGTAAATGATCTTCTGAACGTGAACGGTAAGCTACTTGACATTGTGTACGTAAGTGATCCATGTTTCATAGATCTCTTCAAGTCGCCATCTGCTCTATTGAAAATTGACGCTCATCATAATCCGGTTATTGCTGGATGCCCGTTCCCTTGAGGACGACACGACACTATGATTTTACTCGCTGTGTTTATGAATGCGAGAATGTAAATGCGAGAATCGCCTCCCAGAACTGGAATGAGCTGTTGAACCACGGTTGTCTTGATGTTTCCGTGACGGCTTTCTACAGCACTATTGATCAAATCATCCGTGAAATTGTTCCCGTTAGAGCTTAACGACCTACAAGGCAGTTTAACCAATCTTGGTGGACACCATAACTCCGTAACCTCAATAATCGCTTACGATATCTCAGGAAACGTTTCTTTTGCAACAAAACTACCACGAACACGAGATCTGAAGAAAAGTTTTGCCAACTGCAAAATGATCGTTTCCGTGAGTATATTGATCTTACCCAAATGAATTTCCGACAAGACTCTTCATCTCTCTGGGCCTATATCAACAAATAAAAGAGCTCGACCTGGGTTCCCGTTGAGGTAACGTACCAATCTCGTAGTTCTAGCTCCCCGCAAATATTTTTGCTGAGTTATTCCGTTCCGTTCATGACGACAACCCACCTCCGCTGGGGCAGCATTACTTGGAAGGGCTTCCGTTGTATAATATTCATCTTCGTTTGGTCACTTTCAATAATGACGATATTCGCGATGCTCTCAGTGCAGTCGTTGCATCGAAACGCCCCGGCCCTGTTCACATTCCACCTGTCTTCGTCAAACAGTGTGCTCAGTTGCTGTCTTGTCCCATCGCTACGATCTTCAGTCGATCCTAAACCGAAGGAGTGTTTCCTGACGCTAGGAAGCTGGCATCAATCACTCCTATCCACAAGGCTGGAAATACACACAGCGTTAAGAACTACCGACCGATATCAATCCTCAACTGGGACTATTGACTATTGATACTGACCAAAGTCTACGCTTCATACAAAATTTCAAAAAAAAAATGTATTGAGAAAAGTCAACGAGGGGCGAGGGGGAGGGCGCTGAGTTTTTGAAAACTGATCAATTTATCAATAATCCTATTGCCTTATGAAAGTTTTCGAGAAGCTGTTACATGACGCGATATGTAACTTAAGTGATCTCTGGCCATCAACATGGCTTCGTCAAAAAGCGGTAAACGACATCGAACCTCATGACTTACACCAGTACTGTGAGCAACAAGCTCGAGAATCGATGCCAGGTCAACGCCATTTACATTGACTTTTCAAAAGCGTTCGAAAAGGTACCTCATCAACAGGCCATTGAAAAACTGAACCGCCTTGGATTTCCCACTTGGATTATTCAGTAACTTCAGTCATATTTGTCTTCACGTAAAGCTTTTGTGAAGGTGCTAGATCGGACTTATGACAGGGTGATAACTTTGGCTCGTTGTCATTACATGGTCACGTTCGACTACGGCTTAAACGACATATCACTGGAACGGGTCACGTAGATCAACGACCTAGGAGTCAAATTTGATTGGAAGCTTCGTTTCAATGAGCACATTTCCGCAACAACCGTGAAATCAAACGCAATGTTCGGTTTCTTAAAGCGTAACACCGCCCACTTCAATGATGAGCATGTACTTAAGTCGCTGCTGTATTGTGCTTTAGTTCGTAGTGTGCTGGAATACGGAGTGCAAATAAATCTGGGCTCCATGCAATGCCGTTCATATTGCACGCATCGAAAAATTCCAGAAGCGGTTCATTAGATACGCTCTACGCCGCTTTCCCTGGAACGATCCTATCAATCTACCACCATATGAAGATCGGCGTGCGGTGCTAAATATTCAACCGTTGTCGAGTCGTCGAGTGATGCTTCAACGGCTATTTGTCTTCGACTTGGTCATGTACAACATCGATTGTAGCAGCATTCTTGAGAATGCTACGTTACATACACCAGTTCATCAGCTCCAGAATCGTCAACTGTTGTGGATTTCTGGCCACCGTACTCTTTGTGGACGAAATAACCCGTTAGATCAATGTTGTAGGTTGTTCAATCAAGTGTGTGGCCCTTTTGATTTTAACATTAGTAAATTAGTATATAAGAATAGAATTAAAACATTTTTGTGATCAGTCTTTGCGATGTCCTTGTCGAAAATGTTGTGTTTAAATAAACAACTAAATAAGAAACTAGATGTTGTGTTTAAAAGAAACTAAAACTAATCATTCAGGTTCAATGAACTACAATCTAAAGCTAATGTTAGTGAAAAACTCATAAATGAGATCGTTCGGCATAAATGAGTGTTCATAGATTAATAATTACACATCCCCCCAAACCAAGATATATTCGACACCTTAGGCATGATAGAATGGGGCCATCGACCCACATTTTGTTTATTCCATTCCTGCTGTCAGCTGACAAGTGACTGTTGACGAAAAATAGAGAAAAAATCATTGAAGGGGATTTTACGATCATAAATATCGCCTTCCATATTTCCCGCCTTTGCAAGCGAGTCCGCTCTCTCATTGCCCGGAATCGAAAAATGAGGTGGGCCTCAAATAGAATTGAGACTAAAGCAAAGAACTTCTCAAAGCAAGGATTTTCAATGCCAAGAATATTTTGTAGTTCTCGAAGACATGGAAGAGAGAGAAAGAGAGATCTCTTAATTGGGCCTATTTATAAAATTTTAGATTAATTATTTTTACTATTTTTATCTAGAAACCCAACTAAGTACATTTTTTTTTCTAGATGACAAAACAATTTTTTAGGCAGGCATTTTTTAATTAATCATTTATTGGATTATTAGTTCAATGCACGAAGTCATATGCTTTCCAATTTAATTTTAAAGAATAAGGGAAGATTTAGTATGCATTTAGTATTAAGAATTGGTTATGCATCTCCATAAAAAGTTACATGGTTATGCATCTCCATAAAAAGTTACATGCGTTCGCAGAAGAAACAACTTGTGCAATCTTCTAGCAGAATACTTTTATATATTATACTTTCCAAACTGCTTCAAATGATAAAAATCCTATATTGGAAGATGCCCTAATGATCAACATTTTCTGCCAACATGTTTATAGTTGAGTTCTGGTGAGTGCTAGCTTTTTAGTGGAATACCTGTACCTGTAACCTGTAAAATGAGAAGAAAGATTAGTAATTTCAATTTAATTCCAACTATCTTTATGGCTTATCTTGACAGACACGCGTAATTCGTCTACAATTTGCAAAAAATATATCCACCATAATCCTGAAAATCATTCAATATTTCGTGTGACCCCCTTTGGACAAGTCTCCCAAGGACAGCTTGACATCGTCGTAGCATTGACTGGACAAGCTTGTCCCATTCAGTTACAACAACCAAGGATGGTTCCAATCGTATCATATATCATTCGTTGCACGCTCTTCTTTGATTCAATAGACGCACACAATGAGAAGTTCTGCTTCACCTCTCAAACCGAAAACGGATGGGCCAGGGTACGCATTCAATGAACATAGCATGAATATCGTCGCCTGCCAATTGTATGCGTGTTCATCACTGCTTGCTTGTATAATTTATTGATTCGTTCGTTGGCTTCTGTTGATGATTCATTTTCGTTTCCCGATTCGATCGTTTGCTAGTGCTCGAAGCTTCCGATCGAATCACTTGGTGATTGTGTGGTACCGCGTTCAGAGCAAAAACGGATCGGAAGCCGAAAAGCACAGTGTAGCCAGTAAATACAGTGGGAAAAAACAGGAAATAACAGCAACTAAACTTCAAATGTTAATAGAAGGTGACATGTGTTTCTTTAGGCTAGTTTTTTCTGTTTTTGGGAGATACCGAAAATGGCACAGGTTACTTAGTTTGTAATGGTACGGATGCAGTGGCTTCCCTGTCCCTAGGACAGGACCTGCCAGCTGTTAGTGCAAAAACAAGACCATTTACCTGTCAAAAAAGACCGTTTTTGATTGGTCGCTTTGACAACCGCCTCTACCGCCTCCGTCGAGTTATGTTACAAGCAGGCAGTTTGTTGTTGGTTTGGCGGTGTTGCTAGTTGTCACTGCTTTTTCACTTTTCCGTTTGTGACAACTCACACCAAATTTTTATTGCTGGAAAACAGCAAAGTTTTGCTGATTTTTTTGTGCTGTAATTTCAGTAATGCATACAGCAAAACCAAGATCGCTGGTCAACCAGCAAAACTGATATTCAAAAAAGAGACAGCTCTTATACTGAACCTTTCACCCCACAGCAGAATTTGCAGCGTAAGCATCAACGAAATTCAATGAAACCTTATCAATTAACGTTTAGTTTGATGCAGTTTCATTTCCCGAGCGACAACAGAAAGTTTTTTAATTACTTTATTTTCAATAGGATTACTGTGTTAACATATCTGGCAACGTTGGAGCGACCCCCGTATCATAGCAATCATAAATTTATAAGAGGTCATCTCTCTCTGAGCTGGCAGGTCCTGTCCTAGCCCTGTCCGGTAGAAAAGATTTTTCATATGTCAAAAAACAAAAATTTATGCATTCTTGTTGAAGTAGAAAATAAGATTGGATCCCTTATCACACTTTATCCTGCGTACTGTATATTGAAAATAGTTAAACATGTTTTTACATAGCCGTAGGAACGCAACGAGAAAGTCGACAAAGAGAGTCTCTCAATGTTACTTAGGACCTAATGCATTGTTTTGCTTGAATTATAGAAATCGAGTCGACCGTCACTTTGCTCGTCAGAGCGATTTTGCTATTACAGATGTCGAGATCAACGAAATTTTGTCGAGTTGGTCAACTCAATCGATCGCTCGGAAACTAGTGAGTGATTTGTCACATTTTGTCGTTTAAGAGTTTGTTTTGATCTGCGATTTTTATCGATTCGTGGTCATTCGATTAGTAAGCTAAGAAATACACTAAACCAATTATTTTGCAGGTGAATTAACAGAAAAACAATTTACAATTTAAGCCATTAACAACTTAAGCCCAGTATCGACCTAAAAACTAAAGAGGTTACGGAATTTTGTTCAATACTACCAAGCGGAATTTTGACAATTTATCTGCATGGAACGAAATGTCACCTTCACTTACGGAATAATCGAGCAGATCATTTTTCCGAAAGTAAAAGTGACAGCTCCCATTAGTTTGCGTGGGAACCTTACAAGTTTCAATTTTATTTTTCGTTCTTTTCAGGTGGATACTGCTGCAGAAATTTCTTTTCCATTCTTTACTTTTCCGTTTCAGTTAACAGAATTCAACATGGGTTTGGGATAGTAAAAGAAATTTCTTTCGAACACGATACCGACCTTTTATCGGATACCTGTGACAGGAAAATTAAAAAAATCAATCGATTAGGCCGTTTTTTCCCAGACGGTACATACTTAACAAAACTTCCAACACCGTCATTCGAACCAAAAGACGATGAAAGATTCTGTTCAAATGAATGCTATCGTCTCTCGTCTCCGAACATTATCATCTGGCGATCCTACTGGGTCGTATTTCCATAGCCACTCAATCAACGAAGAGTGAATCAAAAGTAGGCAGAGCTGTTGTCCATTCGACTTGCGTGGTGGAATGAAGTAATCTACAAAACGTATAATCTTGTTCACTCTCTGAGTTTCTGCGTATGATGCCTTTACCAATACAATCATCGATGCGGTTGTTTCAAGAACGGATAAGAATAAATAATTTTCACTGATTTTTTCGGCAGTCACCAACACTGACAACAACTTGTCGTAATTGCTGAATGCTTGATGGTTTGTGTTCCTGAACCTTAATTTTCAAAATAGACCAGAGATGATCTATTGGATTAAGGTCAGGAGACTGTGCTAGCCACTCCAAAATATTGATTTTCTTTTCCTTAAACCATTGGGATACCAGCTTCGATGTGTGCTTTGGATCCCCATCTTGCTGGAACGTGTATCTCCGGCCCAGCTTCAGTTTTTGTGCACTTGCTGAAAGTTTTCGTTTCAGTATGTCCAGATAAACCTCCTTTGTCATTATTCCGTCAATGAATTCGAGTTCTCCAACGCCAGATGAAGCCATCGAGCCCCAAACCATGACTCTACCTGCACAGAAAATGATAAAAGCTAGTTAAGTTAGTTGAAAATTAATGATGAAAATCAGACCCAAAGTGCATTATTTTAGTCTCGTCTGACCAAATGACCTTTCTCCAATCATTGACTGTCCATGTAATATGATCTCGAGCCCACTTCAATCGTTTTTTAATGGTTTTCGCTGACAACCATGGTTTCTTAATTGCCACTCTACCCTTCAGACCTTGTAGATGCAATCGATTTCGGATTGTTTGAGGTGTCACATGGAGCTTTTTGGAGCTGATAAACCTTGATCTTGTTCCGCCTTTCTGACGATAGCACTGTCAATCCGGGAACTTGTCTTCGCCGGTCGCCCTGATCGCTTTTCTGGTGTGAAAGAACCACTCTTTTTGTACTTAAAATTTTGGCAACCGTATCTTTACGTATCTGAACGATATTAGCAATTTGACGGTAGCTTTCACCGCACTTGTGGTGCTCTATGATAAGTTTTCTGATGCTCAGCGAAATTTGTGCGTTTTTGGGTATCCAGCTGTTTGCAATGTTTACATTTGAAAAAAGTGACAGGAACCGCTCAATACACGGCAAAATGGTACTAAGCATGTTTGGGTGGATAAACTTTTTTTGCATGTTTTACTTCCCTTTTCTGTTGATCTTGACATAGATTTTCAAGAGCAAGATTAATTCAAGTATATTTAATGGTATAATGATAGGTACTATATAATGGACCAAACGCATAACAACACTCATTTTATCAACTAATATTTGAATCGATAACAAGAAAATTGTAAATTTGAAGCAGGGGTGGATATAATTATTTTACATACTGTATATCCAGGGTTAGGTCGTCCGCGAACCCGACTAGGTCCACCCCTTTCGGGAACTCATGCAGTAGTACAAGTAACGAGTATTAGTACACGACACTGAAGAAGTCTGCACATTGTAAACGAAATATGCGTTTCGGTTAAGATAAGCAATAGAGGTAGTCGGAATCAAATGGAAATAACTTATCGCTCTTTTCGATTGCTAGTTGTGTATGTTTGTAGTTGATTTGTGCCTTAAAAAATGAAATGGTGTCGCAAACCTGTCATGTTGACCATACAAACTTTCGACTTATATTTGGATGTTTAGTTTAATATGGATGTTCAATGTTAATTTTCTTTTTTGTTTCAAGAAAACTATTGTCGCTCTCGTGCTTAAAAATAAGGCAAGAAAAATGTGAACATCAGTATACATAGATCATATAACATATGATTGGTTGATTACTTGCATAGCCTGAGTCGTTCGGACATTGATTTAATTTTGTAGGAAATAAAAAGTCAAAAACAACAAATTGATTTCCCAACGGAGTTAATGAATATAAAAACCAATTCAACGTATGCCCTGTTCCTGTTGGGGGTAAAGTACTTTACCCACAACGTGCCAATTGTTTGTGAATGATTGATCGAAAAATCATCATCCGAGTGCAGTTGTTTTCATTCGGTTGTTACGAAACTCAACAAGCAATTATTAGCAGCCAGCGAAATATTATGTAAAAAAAAGGAAGAATAAAAAAACATTCCATTGGGTTTCATGCTTAAACGGTTGTCCATCTAATTTGTTACCATTTCCCATCTTCGTCAATGCTTTGGGTCCCGTATGAAATCGAACGTTTTGTGAGACGATATCGTGAAAGGTAAATATTATAAATGTCAGCAATAAAATCCAGCACCTAATGAATGGTCGACTATAAATTACCAGCAGCATCCCAGGCAGATTGTAATTATGAATGGACTATAATTTCCTTTAATGCGCATCGTATGGGTTCCACGCCATTCTTAGTTTAAATACTTCAGACAAATCGCATTCCCTAGTTGAAGGTACATTTCTTTGTCTATGCGTGTGCATACCGTGTTGATTAATCATTTTAATCAATTATCGCTCATTATTGTTGCTGCACGTTTGTGATTCAACGGCTGATTCGATGTACAGTTATTTATTTGCGTAATTCAATGATTAACTTTATGACTGACTTGTTCTATTCTATTTTTATATTGAATCCGTTCGGTCTTATTCTACAAACGCATGACGATGGAGTGCTTACATTCTTCGTGTGTTGTCCCCTTATATGCGTTCGATGTACATTACCATATTGATTGAGTTTTGCACGGTGGTTTCTGTTGGTGGGATGTGCTGTCTTGAGATACACTGAATCACACCGTTAAATTAAACAGTCTCGTATTATCGTTCCCTCTGCGGCTCAGGAGTAATAAATCTTGAGTGCTTCGATTTCAGCAAATGGGCTGTCCTATTCTACTCACTTGTTCTGAACGCATTGAACCTAAAACAGAGCTGGGCAAAGCAAGCGTTTGTTTTTTGCTTCTAGCAGTTAGTTTTATGACTTACTCACCTCTATCATCACCGTCTTCAGACATATATGAAGCTTCACTCTTAACACGCTGCCTTAATTACTACATACAGAGCCGAATGGGCAAACAGAGGAAGAGTGTGGCAAGAACGTTATCATAAATTCATATTAATTCTACTTTAAAACTGCCTCCAAGACAAAGCGGCTGCTTCGAGAAAAGAATCGTTGCAGGAACCGAAGAAGAGCGGCCGCTAAATATGTATGAGAGGAAGCAATGCGTCGCCAGCTCGTCGTTGGTCGTTCGCTCGGCAATTGAAATCTTTCTCGATCTCTACGGACTTTTGCATGCTCTGTCTCTAGTGATATGATTTATGATAATTTTATGCCAATTTGTTGTGATTAATTTGAAATTTTTCACTGCATCTGATTCTTGGTATAAAGTTATCGCACTGTTTGCCTGTTGTTGCTTTGGATGAAAGATTGTTTCCCTTCCGGTTATTGCAGGATAGTAATTGATTTGTTAATACTTGTAACGTGTCAAGATGGATCAACTGCATTCTTACAGCTTATTGTGGGTCGTCCTACATCACAGGGTGAGCATGTGTTGTGACATGATTTGTATCATGAAGTTCAACGGGACATTTAGGTAGCATTGTGCAACAAGCTGGAAAAAAGAATTGCGTGGTACGTATCGAGATCAGTGCAATCAGCTCTTTCATTATACAGTGGGTAGTGCTATCCAGTAATTGGAATAATCAGCCAGCCTGAATCTGATGAAGCTGATTTTTTTGTGTGTGTAGTAGTTTGGCTATCGTTTGTTTAGACCTTCCGAAAATCATATAAGGGAACGTCCAATAATTATGTCTCGCAAAAAGTGACTTTAATAAACATTTATAACTTTTATAAGCATTTCTGAACACGATGTTATGCTCGCTGACGTTTCTCTGACTGACATTTATGCTGTGTCACATTGACAGCTATGGGCGGTACTGAGCTTCCACCGTTGCAGTACGAATCAGCCCTGTGGTTTCGTAACATCACCCTGCCCGTGAAGTTCTGGCCGTCTCGAGGTGCCTAAAGATCCAAGCGCGCCAACTTAAGCGCCGTTTGAACAACTGCTCGTCGGACTTGCCTGTCCACAGCCTTGGTCACGTATATAATTCGACCTCTAAACCAGATATTGCGCTTGCTCAAATCAATGACGAGTACGAGGTCTCCGAGCTTTAAAGGCTTGCCTGGTTCGAACTACTTGTTACGTCTCATTATAGTGGGTAGATACTCGCGAACCCATCCAGACCAGAACTGAATACTGTGCAAAACGCCAACTATCCCTCAAGTTGTTTCCGACTGAATACGTTGAAGTTGTTGGTTGGAAGGAAATGATTTGAAATTATTGCGTCTTGCTCCATTCACTCCAGCGGTACATAGGTAAATGGCCTCAAATTGACGACTGCCTCTGCATCAGTAACAACGGTCTGTCGCTCTTCGTCACTTCGGGGGCGATGGTGGACTAAACTCATAAATGGTCGTAGTATTGGTGAATGTCACCGCACACTGTTTGTGAATATTCTGGAGCTCTCTCGCCAACAAATTACTCGCTCCTACAAAATTAGTGCCGTTGTCACTGAAGAAGGACACAAATCTCCTTATGGCCATTATGCAGGACTGAGTTTAGAGGCTATGAACCAACTCTACATATACGTTTCGTGAGGCATGTGAATTGCACCATCCATCTCTTCACCAAACTGCGTCCTTGTTTGACCATTATCGGTCCAAAGTAGTCAACCCCGGTCTGCGTAAAGGGGCGGGCAAGCCCCGTGACTCGCGCTACAGGAAGAAGTGCCATCATGGGTGGTTGTGAAACAGCCTTCTTTACGCGGCATGTCATGCACTGGTTTGACACCTGCCTGATCAAGTTTTGTAAACCTGGAATACAGAATCGTTGACGTATCTCATTACAGACTGTCTCTCAGTTTCCAGGCAGGAACCTTTGATAGTAGTTCTCGACGAGAAGAAAGATTGCGTGATGCTGTTAGGGCAGTAGGATCGGGTATTTTATCTCGCGCCGCGGAGAGCCTGCTGTTCTTACGAATGACACGAGTTTCGCCCAAGAAAGGTGACAGATTTGGACAGATTATGTGTTAAGATCGCATATTCTTCTGGATATATTTCGCTTTATATATGCCGTCAAAGAAGATTTTCTGCCGCGTACATTCATTTTGCTTCAAATATTCCGGCTTGGTCTTTTTTTTCGTTGAACCTGCGCGCCACGCTTACAATAAAGGCAGCCGTCCGTAGAAGCCGATTCCAGTCCGAGAATCTCGAAACATCTATCAACGGTTGTGGTAAAGTGCCATGAAACAGGAATACGGTTCGTATGTCAATGTCTGTCGCTTTTTGAATTTGTGGTGGTTGTGCTGGCCACTGGTCCGATGGTTTATATAGGATTTCCGGGGAACCATTCATCCACGCTAGTCGATGTGAGAATCTCTCCCAACACAGTACGGTTAACGAGTCGGAACAGAGATAGCGTTTGCTTATTTGGATATCCAGAGTACCTAATACTGAATCTAACAGCCTTGTTCCAACCATCGCCGGTTGTAGCTCATGGCGTGGCACTGAAAGAGGTTTTGATTTTTGCTGCTACTAATGCACACCATGATCTTCCGTTGTCGACAAAACGAAGATATAGAACAGCTACACATGCTATTTCACTCGCGCCCACGAACAAATGAGCTTCTACATTTTCCAGAGTAGAACTGTTCACTCCATTGAAGAAGTGGCGTGGAACTGCCACTTCGCCCATGCGCTGCATATATTGGTACCAACGAATCCAGTTTTCTTCAAGTTCTTCTGAGATCGGTTCGTCCCAATCCGTACCGGATCTCCAAATCTACTACATGAGAATCTATCCGTGTACGACAAATTGCGCAATCCGTCCCAGTGGATCAAATAAGGACATGACCGTACGCCGAACTTGACGTTTGGTTGGTATTGTTGAACTGACGATTAACGTTTTGATCTTGTCCTTGATGCTGCTCAAATCGATGGTGAAAACGTCCTCCGTTGGCCTCCAGAATAGCCCCGACACACGTTCTACTTCCAAGGACTTATCTTGATTCATAGAAACTTTCTACAGTGGTCAATTTTCTCCTATTCTAGCCAGAACATCTTCCGAATAGGAACAGAAATTTCGGATTTCAAATCCTGCTTGGGGAAGGTCCATTAATATGTCACGCAGTATGGGGAGGGGTTTGGGAAACGTGACGATCCATACAAAAATTTGAAGGTCCATAAAAACGGACAAGGGGGGGGTAAAAGTCAATTTTGCGTGACGTAATTAATGGACGTTCCTTGAGATGAATGTGCTTCTTTTGATTAAGGTTACAGCTTCCTCTTCCGTATCCACACTATCTAGAAAGTCGTCGACGTAATGGTTGTCTGTTATTGCCTCTGTTGCTCTCGGGAAAGTTTTGACAAACTGCTTTGCATTTTCGTTTTTTACGAACTGGGCTAGGTGAACAGGTTGCACCGAATGTGGCCACGACCATCGCGTAGATCTGCAGAGGTAATTCTGGGTTTTACCGGAAGATAAAGTGTTGGGATTGTTTATCTTGCTCACGGATGCGGATCTGGTGAAACACCTCCTCTATATTTGCCAGCAACTGCAATTTTTCTTTGTATAAAGCGCAACAAAACTGACAGCAGTGCGACTAGAAGATCTGGACCTTTCAGCAACATGTCGTTGAACGATACTCCCTCAGCTCGAGCTTTGGAATCTCATATAAGCCGTAACATTGTTGGTTTTTTTTGATTTTGTACAACGCCCAGGGGTAAATACCAGACCTCTCTTGGGTCTGTTGACTGAAGCTCTTCTGGCGTAATTCGATGTGCATATCGTTTCCTCTCGTATTCCAAAAATTTGCTCTTTCACGTTGGCTTCGATAACTGGATTTTTACTCAGGAGTTTTTTAAATTCGTTCAATAGCCGCAAAGCCATTGGGTTACTGTTAGGAAAGCAGATGTGTTCGTACTTCCATAACGGTCTCGTTTCAAATCCACCGTCATTGCTTCCAAAATCCTATGCGCTCGTTTGTCATTCCCCGCTTGTGGTTTAACTGTTACGCTGGAATCCTCAACGGCGAATGTGTCTTAAAATTGGGTCAAAAACAAATGTGTCTTAAAATTTGGTCTACGGCATGCTTGTGAAAACATTGTTCATTTGTCTGTGCGAACAGTTAATTTATTAAACGTTACTCTAGTCTGTATATCTAGATAGCATAACTAGGCATATCGATTCAATTTCGGAAAATGTAGGACATTTTAGGATCATGAGGTTAATCTGTCATCTGTCCAAAAATGTTCAACCAACTACTGTGACGAATAAAAGCATTTACATTCTAAAGAGTGAATAGGCTTAGCTGTTTGCATAATAACTATTCAAGCCTGAACCTTCACCCCTATCAATAACTTCGATGAGGTGGATCGGAGAACGTATTGAATCCGAAAGAATATTATGTAGAGAAATATATGAATACATAACGTCAGTTAATTTTCACCTTACTGAGAACATTAGTTAGGTATTAAAAATATCTATAGGAATCATCATGAAGTAATATTTCATGGGTTGGAAAATAACATTCATATTAGTTTTTTAAACTATTGACTATTAAACCATTCCCAAGAATGTTGGGTTTCCACGAAACAGTTCGAAGGAAGGCCAAGTTATTAAACAATGAGCTTAAATTAATAGCAGTGTAGATGAGAGTGATCTAGCTATCGAACGAAAGTGATCAAACTAAGATGTAACGTACGATCAGGGGTGCCATCATGCCAGATTTATCTGGCACTGCCTGAATTTTTATCGACAAAAAGACAAAAAAAAACAAAACCCTGCATAATGTCAGACTCTTTTGAAAAAAAAAAACTTCGTTCAATCCCGCTTCACTAAAGCGTTAAGTGATTATCGTGACTGCAGTTTTCGTCCACGGAAAATTAATGGTTGCTATTTTGTGCGAAAAGGTAATCCTTCAAATATTTGGCATTGGTCAAATAGTGTATTTCCACGCTTGTCTGTTACTGAAGTATGCGAGTATACTTGTCAAAAAAATACTCATTTTGGAACAACATTTGTAAAGGACCTTTCAGCATTTATAAGACATCTTTGACCCTTTTCAATTGTTTCCGTGTATTGCCAGATTTTGCCAGATTTTTTATTTGTGATATGCCAGATATTTTTCAAAAACTCATGGCAACCCTGCGTTCGATCGATATTTGTTCATTCTTTGTTCTTATTATTCAATCCTTTTGCCTCTCTTGACCTATTCGATTTTTTGTTCATTCGACATTTCGTTCTTATTTGACGATTTGTCTGCATTCGATGTTTTGTACATTCGATCGTTTTGTTTCCTTTACTTCTTCGATTTTATATCCCGTTTTCCATCGATAAGCTAACTCTTTTTACAAAACCAAAACCACCAAAAATCGACTTTGATGCAAATAGAGTTAGTATCTTCGTCCAACGCTGATCCACAAGATTGATTTTCAAATATACTAGTTTATATTTTTACCTACTGCATTGTTTCTTTTTCTCTTTTTCATAGTGGTCGTAGACTGGTTCGCCACTAGGCTCCATTGTAATGAACAACATACACCGTGTCCAATATATTCTTACACACTGTTTTCCTTGCATTGGTGTCGTGCAACTACTCAATATGGTTCACGTATGTTTTGGTGTAGTTTTCACTATGTTTATACAAATGCTGTTAGGTAATGTCCAATTGTTTTCATTCGGTGTTTATCTTTTACCAGCTATGAAGGAGTTTTGTGCTGTGGTGAGTTTTTGAAAGGTGAGCGCCCGGGCGCTATTTTCAGAAATTTGAAAAACCTCGGAGTAAACCATCCGAAGGAACCGTGACACTTGCTCGTTAGATGATCGGAAGAGATCCGGTCGTACTCGTACGATGCGGACTATACGAGTTGTTAAAGTGGTCAGGGGATGGAATAGACGAAAATCACAGCGCTCTGTACGTAAAATGGCTGCAGATCTGAATGTTTCGAGATCGTCAATGCACAATATACTGCAAAATGACCTCGGATTCCAAGCTTTAAAGAAACTTAAGGTTCACGGAGTTTCGGAACCTTCCAAGCAGAAACGACTCGAAAGAGCAAATCTGCTTTTGTCGCGGCACGGTGGGGAAGAATTTATCTTTTCCGACGAAAAGTTATTCGTCTTGCAACAATCCCACAATGTCCAGAACGACAGATTTTAGGCTCTCTCTTCGAGAGTTGTTCCAGAGAATGATAGGAATATTCCACGGCTCCAAAGTGCTGCGTCAGTGATGGTTTGGGGACGAATTTGCAAGTGAGGCAAATTATCACTGGTTTTCATCGAAAAAGGCGTTATAGTGAATGCCGTATAATATAAAACGGAAGTTTTGGAGAAAGTTGTCAAGCCATATGCAAATGAGGTGTCTGGAGATGATCACTATGTGTTTCAGCAGGACGGATCGCTATCGCATTCTGCAAATCTCGTTCAGGGCTGGTGCCTAGAAAATTTGACCGATTTTTTGGACATGAATGAATGGCCTCCCATCAGATGTTGGCCTCTCACCCCTCACCAGATCTGAATCCCTTGGATTATTTCGTATGGTCGTACATGCTGTCGAAGGTAAATGACCACAGGGCGTCTAATATGAACCAATGCAAAGCTGAAATCAAACGAATTTGGGGCGAAATGCTGATGGAAGTCGTGCGTGCCGCCTGTGACGGTTTCTCGTCTGGAGCTGGTGAAGGTTAAAGGCGGTTATTCCAAAACATATGCTGTAGTTGATCAGTATTATATTGCAATATAATGGGTAAAGTTATCAATAAAATCTGGATTATATATTTGAAATAAATAGAGTTTTATTTTGTATGAGAATATATTGGATACGGTGTACACTTGTGTGTCACACTAATAAAGCCTCACGTCTGCTTGAATCGGAATTAAAATTTTAGTTCATATGCATTTGTTCTTCGTTCGTGCTAAATAAATCACCGTGCAACGGTATTAATCAATAAGAAAAAAGCATTGCATTGCCTTCAGAATCTGATGTCATTTGATACTGTTAATCCTTACTGTTGGTTTGAAATAATATATGAATTCAAGAGCCAACTACTATCCAACAAATGGAGGAAAATGAAAATGAAAGTTGAAGTTGAACCACAAAACATACAATCACTTCGGCTGGAGTGAATTCTTCCGCTGAAGTTTGATGTGATTATTGTTTTCTAATGTAATTCCAATAATGATTGAATTGAAACTGAAATAAATCTTAGGTTATATATATTCCGATTCTTCGTGACCTTGACAACTGACTTTGGTTAATATATAAATTTATATCCTTTACTATTACGATTTATCAGAATAAGATTGTGAAACTAAGAACAAATCATTTACTCACTGGAATTAATATATAAATGTACTTCTTGAAATTTGGTCTGTAAGACTATTGAGAAATGTTTACTCTCGAAATGCTTAAAAAACTTAAAATTATTGTGAAATAATAAACTTGGGTTATTAAGATGGAATGTATTTTATTACACAGCTTTTGTTAACAACTGTTTCCTTTTTTTATTTTCAGGTAAATTTCGTCAAACACCAGTATTCGATGCGCTCCCTTACACAGGCAACTAGGCTAATGTTAGCAATCACCTCGTCTGGTGAATTCAAATAATGACGATGCTTCACCAAATTCTCCCACAAACGGTTTGTACGCAGAAATGATTATAGTTGAGCAAGTAGGCTAGAACCGTTTCATAGTTAGGACTTTTTTCATCTTAGCAGTCTTCATATAATGGTACAGGTTAAATTAATAATATCTAATTAATTGCAATGTAGTCAATTGAGCGGCCCATAAGCCCACTGATCGTCAATTGCCAACGGTAGCGCACTTCACATGCTCTGTCTGCACAAACGCAAGCTCTGGAAGTGTTGTGTACTCAGTACTCATTCTCGACTGGTTGCCAACCAGAGCTTACCTAACAGTACTTGACTCCACATCAACAACAAACAGCCGTAGAGCAGCACTTACAAAGTTGTTTGGCTTTAAGCCGAGATTTTTCTCCCGTGTTGTTGTTGTTGCTGCTGGTAAATTTTCAATTCTTCGGAGCTGTGCACGTGGTATGTGCACTGTTTTTTTTATGTGCAGCGCACGTCTGTAGTCATAAATGAACTTGATCCATTTGCGCATTTCATTCACAATACACCGTTTGTTTATTGTAATGATACCCATAACTCTTGATCGGCTTGAGTAAATATTTCATTGAATCTTTTTGATTTCTCAATCACATTGAATTATCTCAGAAGTGTTGAGGGTTATTCTGAGCAAGTCAGATTGATGCAAGTGAAAATACGTTGAGATTATGAGGATCCACAAAATTAGTCAAATTAATAGCGTTTCCCCTTTCTCCTATCGCTGTAGTTCTCTTAGTTCCTCTTATTCACGAATGCTAATTTTCAATTTGCTTTTTGCCTAGGAACAAAACCGTTATTCTATTTATTCAATAATAATCACACTTCCGAAATCAGTAGGTCAGATTTCGTAACTCAGTGTTGAAAATTATTTCCTGATTTTTGCTTGTAGGCAAATCGATATAACATCCCACATTTCGTTCCACACGCTTGCTCATGTATCAATTAGCTCACCTATTTACTACTCATTCATCCCGGCGGCACGTTGATCAATCGTGTGAGGTTTTCGGAACAAAGCTTCCAATACAAAAACCCAATTAGCAACATGCCACTTGCTCAGCTATTCAAGCTTGCTCTTTAAACAGCCATTAAAGTGATCTCTCAATCACGCATAAGCAGCAATTTGCACCAACAAGCAGAAGGAACTACAAATCACTTAATTACAGATGGAACCGAGTGTTTCGTCAGAGCAATTCTTCATCCCATGCAAAAAATAAATCATGTTGCATATCCGTAGAAACATGAATGCACAACAAAGTATACGTAACTTCAATTAAGGATTGTGTTAGGGAATACAATATAATACTCTGTACTGCACGGTTTGCTGATCCCACGATATGTTTATGATTCACATGGAAAGGTCATTCGACGATGTGTCGTGACTGAAGATGTGGGGAACTTCCCGTGGAGGACCGAAAGTTTGTTCCGAGAAATGTTGATTCTTGGAGGTATTAGCAATATGTTCGACACAGAGAATGTTGAAACTTGATGCCATTGTTCGTTGTTCATTTGAAAAGAAAATAATAAGGAAGATATAATGCATATCTTGTAGGTTGTGTGCTGGGTTGATCACATCTTCATTAGTTGACAATGAAATCAGAGAAACAGTGTGGAGTGAATAAGCGGAAACGGAGTTTCATATTTTTTCATAAGTAAATAACTATTTGACAAACATTTTAATTTGGGTTTTATTTTAATCATGATTTTTTTGTTCTTGACGTAGAACGACGTTTCTGTTTTCATACCGGGTGTCATTTTAAAAAATGTGAACACTTTTTCCGTACGCTAATAATTGTCGTACGAATGAACAGAATTTCTTCATTCATACACCATTCGGTAGGAAAAATAAAAAAAAAAAATATTGAAATTTGAACTGGTTGCTTCTAGTAGAAGAAGTTCAATTATGTTCTTAAAAATGACTTACTTCTGCTCCCATTCAAATTTAAATATGAACAGGTTGAACATTTGGCTTTCCCTATCAGGGTCCGCAAAAACGGGTAACGAATGGCTCAAAATTATCGTCTTCTTTTCATTTCATTAAGTTTAATTGCACATATAATACGCGTTTATTTAGTGTTTTATTTTACAACCGAGCCGCCCCTTTTATATTTTCCTTCGTACTGCGTTCACGTAACGTTCTTAATTCCAAACTATACTTTTTAAAGCTAGTATATAATACAGGCAACTAAGCGAAATAATTTCAGTGTTAGACATCATTGAAATCCTTAAGGAAACGCCATTAATGACGCCATTAAAACGCCATTAATGACAACTAGAAAACGCCATTAGTGACAACTAGCATACGAAAATCAGTGTGTTTGACTAAAAAGTGTGTTTGACACACATTTCATGACCGAACATGAAATACAGTATGTCCCATAAAAAAAATGCGAAAATCCATACATCAGTTTCAAATAAGAATCGTAGAATCATAGACAATGATAAAAAAAATCATAATTTTATATAGGGAATCGTTTATTCAGCGTTTTATGAATACATTACTCAAAATGCCCACCATTCTTCTCGATCACCTTCTCCTAACGGGGACAGAATCGAGAGCATGCCTTCTCAATGTATGAATCAGTCATCGAGTTCCATGCCTTGGAAATGGAAGCTTTCAGGGCGCTAACTCTGGGGTGAGAACGTTCACAGGCCTTAGCCTGAAGATATGCCCATATTTTTTTATTTATTTATTTATTTACTTACTAGTCTTCGAAGATATCGTACAGACAGATATTGAGTAGTCCAAAGGTTTCAAGTCTGGGCTGCTAGGAGGCCAAATGTCCTTTGGCTAAAATTCCATGTGTTCCTTCAGCCACGCTTGAGTCCTTTTTGAGGTATGACACGGTACTCCGTCTTGTTGGAAAATTACGTGTTGGTGCGCTCCAAAGTTGGCTTTCATCCATGGCAGAACGTGGTCCTTCAAAATGTCCATGTAAACCTCGGTATTAAAATTTAATCCAGCTTTAATAAATACTGGAGGCATTTTCAAGCCATTTGACGCAACTGCCCCGAAAACCATGACGCGGGCCGGATGTTGTAAGCTTGAATTTCACGTTCTCTGGGACATCCTCAATCTTCTTCGACGAAATAAACTTGTCTGTACGTGTGTTAGATACGGGATCGATGGTGAACATTTTCTCATCGGAGAATACGATGATGGTATGCTTCTTTATAATGCTAACACTAAACGTTTCGAGCGCTCCAGCCGTAGTTGTTTGATTCGGTCCGATACAAGGTGGCGCTTTACCCTTGCCTTGAACGAACATTTTAAGCAATCTTTGACGAGCCGTTGCATGACAACCGTAGTTTTTGAAATATCGGCTTCCTTAGACAATCGATCTGATTGACCGGATCGATCTGATAGGATTTCACCTCACTTTGTCTCTCACTGATCTGACCTTCGGTGTGCGAGCGTTCCGTGGACGGCTACTTCCCGGCTTCCGTGGACGTGGTCTATCAAGGAGTGAACGTTGGATACAGTAAACGGTAGCCAGGTGGCATCCCAAAATCGTTGCAATTAGTTTTACGGGCTTTTGGGCGAGCTACAAACTAGTCACAACCTCCTTTGCGTAAATTTTGCTCAACTTTGTTACTCGCGAACCACTGTTTTGTTCACATAGTCTCGGAGTATACAGTCAGATGATTACATACACGCACTAAAGCAGTAAAAATAATGTTTAAAGCTACCCAAAAATAAGTATTGAAAACTTTCCCATTTTTTTGGGACATACTGTACCATTGCATATTCTCGATAGCAGTATATTATGGTTTGTTTGAGGCATAGTAAAAAAAGTGCCTACTGTGAGTTCGGTTGGAGTAAAATTTATGAACTTCCTACACAATTTCAAAAAATTAAATGATTCTGAAACCTTGGGATGGCTACAAAATACCAAAGTAATTTGTGCAAAAACATGTAAAACTTATTATTACAGACGTTTGGTGTGATGAAAAATATGAAATTTGCTGAATTACGTTCGAGAAGATAAGTTTCAAACACTTAATTTGAATTTTTGAATTGGTTCGTGCTCACAAGTAATTGAATTCTTTTAGGAAGAAAACGTCGAAATTGTTTTTATAATCTTAACTCTTTCAAATGTTCACTTTTTGTATACTATACGACTTTTGACGTTGACTACGTTTATGTTTTCCAAATAATGCTCTATTTTACGGGTACGGAATATGAGAGCGTCATCTAAAGTGTTGCTCAGTAATTGCTGGTTGAATTTCCAAAACTTTTGCTGCAATGAATTGGAAATATCTATAACAACTCCTTTCATTGTTCCAAATATTTCAAAGTCATTTGAAAGCTTCTGAAAATTTACTAAAGGAAGAGTCCTATTTTATAACTTTTATATTGATCAATTTCTAGTCATTTGTCACAAGTTTTTTCTGACTAAGAATTTATGATCATTAATCTCTGTTGTACGTGGACCCTGTCGGGCTGTCCCTTGCTTTTTTTTCGAACTCACGCGTTTAAGCTCATTTGCCTTGAATCTTCATAAGCTATAATTATCCACTATTATCATACTATTATGAACTTCTATTTAACTATTTTTGATTATTGATGATTGTTACTCCACTAAGGGGACACGGGACAGACATCACAATGGCCCACATCACCACGCTATTTTAAAGATACAAATTTCAGTTTCAACAAAAAATATTGATAAGAGAACAATATCTACGTATGTGCTTTCTTGCGGTAATCATGCGATTGGAGGCTCAACTATGTTAATTCCGGTTGAAACCAAGATTGGCACCTTCGAAGACGCGATATGAGATGTCTAGAAATTTCACCTTGACATATATTACCTAGAAGCAAGTGCAATTGGGGTCACACAGAAAAAGTAGGATTAATTTTAACATACACGTAAAATTTATCCTCGTTCACTAGGCACTAGGCACTAGGCAATATCTTGATTAAATTTGCATGAAATATCCCACGTCGAATCTAACATTTTATGTTTATGCATTAGTTAACCCAAAACATTGTATGTTTTGTGACGCTCAGATTATGTACTCTCACCACAGTATTATGGGCCACCCAGTATTATGGGTCAGTCATTGCTTTATTACCAATATAAACATAACATAATAACGCTAAACAATCAAGTATATTTTTAACAGATATGAATAACGTATGCTTGTATGCTTCACAGTGAATCACTAGGCTCAGACGTGTGTAGTTTCTTATTTTCCCGATAGAAGTTAGAAGGTTATGATCAGCTGTTTATTTGTTGTTGTTTCTGTTGTCACCATCAAAATTCGGTCGTGGAAAATAAGTTAAATTCGTGTGTAAAATGCGGTTCTCATGAGTTGTAGATCTAATAGTGATAATCATTGGAATAAGTACACAATCGCGCGGAATAAATATTCACAATCCATTAAAAAAACTCGTTGTGAATATATACAGAGGAAAATTGATCAACATCAAAACAATAGCAGAGAGTTATGGAAAATTTTGAAATCATTATTGAAACCTAGCAATTGCAGACCGCGATCCATAACTTTTGACGGCACAATAGAACAGTCTGAACAAGCAATTGCGTCTAAGTTTAATGATTATTTCGTCAATAGTGTTTCATTGATTAATCAATCTATTGAATTGGTTGATGAACCTGATGAAATAAAGCAGCCAGTTAATAGTAATTGCAGATTTGAAGGTTTTCACCCCATCACAATAGATGAACTTAGAAATATTTGCTTTTCACTAGGAAAATCGGCTGGAGTAGATAATGTTAATGCTAGAGTTATTCAAGATTGCTTTCACTATCATTGGTCACACTTTACTGGACCTTATTAATGAATCATTGCAAACTGGGCACGTGCCTGAAGTGTGGAAAGAATCGTTGGTTGTTCCGATTCAAAAGGTTGCTGGGACGATTAAAGCCGAAGAGTTTCGTCCTATCAACATGCTGCACACATTAGAGAAAATTTTAGAACTTGTTGTGAAAGGCCAGTTGCTGGAATATTTAAATAGTAATTCTTTGTTGATACCGGAACAATCTGGCTACCGGGAAGGCCATTCTTGTGAAACCACGTTGAATTTAGTATTAGCAAAATGGAAAGATAACTTAGAGAGTAAACAAACAATTTTTGCTGTTTTTTTGGATCTGAAACGCGCTTTTGAAACAATTTCTAGGCCCTTGTTGTTGAAAGCATTAAAGCGCTTTGGAATTTCGAGTACTGCATACAGATGGTTTGAAAGCTATTTGTCTGACAGAACTCAAAGGACTGTTTTTAATGATTCTGTTTCCAGTCCCGTGGGGAATAACCTTGGTGTGCTCCAGGGAAGTGTATTAGGGCCCCTTTTGTTTATTATGTATATTAATGACATGCGACGTGTTTTACGATTTTGTGACATTAATCTGTTTGCAGATGACACTGTGTTGTTCATTGCAGCTAAAGATTTAAATGCAGCCGTTACCCATTTGAACGAAGATTTGCGTTTTCTAAGTAGATGGTTGAAATGTAAAGCAATTGAAATTGAGTGACGCACAATTATGTACATAATATTGCATAAAAATTCTCACTACTCTCTCGAGCATATCATGGGTCTGATACAGTTTTCATAATTGTAGGGACTCTTGACTTTTTCAATACGTTATATCTCTTAAATTTGCAATAATTTGCATTGTTTTACTTTATCGCAATCATCTATTTCATTTTTGTATAGTATGCAAACACTTAAAACCGAATTCACCATGTTATTTTTTTATGAAACATTTGATTCGATACAATGATAGAACGCCAAAGAAAAACGTTATTTTTTGCATTTTACTTTTACATTTTTTTTTCATTTCAAAGCAAATTTTTTTTTGAGCCAGCAACTACCAAAAAGCACTAAATCTGTGTGGTATCTACCTTCATACAGATAAATCGTCTTTTCCTTCTGCAATTCAAAGCTGATTATTGGCTGGAATACAATGTTCAAACCCTTTATTAACTTGATGGTCAAAAACAGGTTATTATTAGGTAGTTGTGGGCACGGTGTTTAGTTGGTCAGATATTGAGCCCAACTGCCTTCAGTATCGTTATCCATGAAATAAAAGTCGTAATTAATATCAAAATATAATAAACCTCATGATTAGGCAAATCATGTGCATTTCTATATGCACCGGTCCGTAGCAGGGAACTCGCCGTAAATTGGCGTCTTTAATGAATGATGGATCAAAGAGATAGCCTCCATGCGTTTTATTAGATCTATATTGATATCCATAATGACTTGAAAGAATGTTGGTAGCAATATGTTTGTGTCGTGTGAGAATGTTTAGACCATTTGCTAAAACGAATGCTTATAAACAATCCTACCTATTTTATGACATAAAAAGACTCAAATTGTGACTAAAACGCTGATGTTTGATAAAGCAAATTAAAAGTTGATTAGCAAAGAACGATATAATCAAGAAAAAGGGGGTTCCATGCGATTTAAACTCTCAACAAGATTAAGAAATATTTGTTATTGTGCCAAGAGAAGTAATACATATTTTACACCATATCCAATCTCGTTGAAATAATCTTTTCTCTTAATTGAGGAATTCATGTAAAGCAAAAGTGAAATTGAACATTATAGATGGCACACTATAAACATCCCTAATAAACATGTACCATTCAGGAAGGATATTATAGATGGTGTGACCATACCACTTATAGTCGGGATGATACCCCGAATTGGTGGTTAGGCACTTCTTATGGTTGTTGTTTATGCGGGATTGCCTTTTTATTGATCTTTTCAAAAAGTCAAAAAGTTATTATCAATATCAATTTCAATATCTAGATTGTTCAACCTTCTTTAAGGTTTCGGAGATTTGTTTTGAAATAGAGTTTAGAGAATTATATACGGAATTAGAGTTTCTTAGAGTTTACATTGAATTCAAATGCAAAAACGTTAATTTGTAGAATTTAACTGATCTTCTACTGAAATCCAATTGTGTATACAGATTTGCTCCTGTGGGCTCTAAATTTCTAGGATATTTATCTCTTTAGAGATCTTCAGTCCACACTTAATTCTAATGATTTCGGGTTCATTTTTCAAACTTATACAGGACTCAGGAGAGACATAGTTTCTAATGCATTCTAAATGTGATGACTTGGAATCTGGGTACACTGTTTATACAAAACCAATACAATCAAGGTCGAATTTGATATGAAAGTAGTGTTTTTGCTAGGGCCAAGTCACCTTAAATGCAACATAAATGCCACTTTTGGCCCAATATACGGCTGCTTTACTGCAATGCTATAATAATGCTTCATTATTGCTATTTTGCATTCGAAATTCCTATAACAGGCTAAATTTAAATAGCATTTGAAATCCAACTTTTCAACAGATAGCGTTCAAGATGCTGATGTAATGCTAATATAGAGCTTGTAGCATCTGAAATGCAGATTTAGGGTTGATTTACTGCATATGCTAATGCTTATTACTTACATGGGTAAATCCGCTTTTTTTATCGCCGTCTGACACTGGCCGCATTAGGTTACAAGTGTGCCGTCTTATTAGATGGCCATCTAACCTCTGCAACTAAACCCAATCTAAATAAACAATCTATCATTCAGCAAATCTGCATAACAACGTTTGAAAGAGAGCTATTTATCAAATCAAAGTCAGCATACACAAAGACACAGCTTCAAAGGCTTTTAGAACTATGTCAACGAACAGCAAAAATAATCTGCCTGCCCAATCTGCCGCCCGTTCAATGGAAATAGGAGGAGTCACCTCCGAGGGAATCTGTAATCTTTTTCTATGGCGATTTAAGGAATCATACTAAACTCACGAACAACTTATTCAGCAGGCTTCAATCAATGTTCCCACTCATTCACGGGTGGCCAACTCTTGTTATCACTGCAGAGGCTTGAGGCAATTTGTTCTTTGCAGAGTTCTTCGACTAGGTCTAGGAAAAGGGGTTTCTTTTTTTTATCGGATCATTTATTTGTACAGGCTCAATTGATTTAATTTTAAAGAGTCAAGTTTTTGTATTAATATACATCAATAATCTTAAAACTAACGTTAAAGGGATAGAACAGATTATTCGCGGCCGTCTCGAGGTTAATAGGAATAACAACTGAAATTATGGGAAAGTGGACTGGAATTTGAAGTGTGGTTTATATAACACATTTGTTTTAAATTCTTAATTGTCAAAAAACATTAAACTATACAGCTTTTGGCTTCTTTTGACTTGAACATTTTTGAGAAAGAAAAAAAAACACACAAACACAGATAAAAAAAAAATTAAAGTAAACATACTGGTTAAACTAACTACCATCTAAGGCTAATATTAGTCAAAAACACTTAAACGAGTTTCATAAACTCCAGATCACGTAGAGCCGAAATGATGCTAGAATGTTGCACTCGCCCAACGGTTTTTTTTATGCCATTGGCGATTTTTTCAACTTATTTCTACGTTCCGGAGCATTCCTAGAATGTTGTTCACTATTGTTTATCTGACATTTGGTCTACATATATTCTCGAACTTAGCATGTTTGTTGTTTCCAATCGTCAACGATGGTTCGTGTATTTCTACAAATACAACTCGATATTCTCATTTGCTGGTATATATGAGTGCCCAAAAATGGTTCCATCCTTTTGTTCTCTCATAAACGTTCTGCAATTGGTTTCGATTGTAAGATTGGTTGTTCTAGTTTTCGGAAGGCGGCTGTTATCAAACACCTCGGTGTCTTTTAGACTCTACGCTAACTTTAGACTTTTATTTTGAAGGAAAAAGACACCGAAATGGAGACGTTTGATAACAGCCTCCTTCCGAAAACAAGAACTAAAAAATTGGTATTTGTTCGTTGTTCGTAAGGCACAAAAGCAGAATCATTGAATCAATCCAAGGTAAAATTGCTGCGTTTCTTTTGCGTCACCTTCCATGGAACAATCTTCCCAATTACAAAGCAAGAAAGTTTTTTTTTATTGCAATATTATCGAAGTTTTTAGCCTTGGGGTGGTTCATAAGATTTTAGCCTTGGGCTGATTCATATCATATCGTAGTCACTTTGACACCTCTTGAGTATTTTTTGTGACTTGCTCGGGAATGAAATTTGAACTCGGACTTTAGTGTGAGAGATATGGATGTTAACCACTACGCCAAGTACGCCCCCAACTGATAAGTGTTCGCCGTGACGTTTCAAGATCGTTCGTCATAGCCGAGCAATCATACATTGTTTGTTTGTGCTCTCTTGTTGTCGTTGTCAAATTTCAATGTCGTCAACGGCAATTTCGCTCCTTCAGAGCGAATCGGCAGTTTTGCTTATTTCTTCTCCGAGGCGCTTGAACAGAGTATTTTTATTATTGCCATTTTAATCGAACACGCATTTGGAAAATGTTGTCATCATATTGTTGAATTCTAAAAAAAGTTACCCTAATCTGAATTTATAAGTGTATAGATCAGCTTAGCCTAGATTTGTGTAACATAGACCTTTGCATAGCTTTAGATAATATTGTATCATTAGGATTGTAATTGCATTCTGTTAAAATTGAAGGACGAGGAAGTTTTGCTCCCATTTGGGGAAAAGAGCGCTTAGAACGCTCAACACACACGAGTTTTTCCCTGCTCCTAGTAACAGTGAAGCAATAAATGCCCAGTTTGAGAAAAAAATGTTTGGGTGGAAGCACAGAAACGATAATTGATTTTTTATAGTTCAAGTATAAGGGGCATAATAGGCATAATGGACGAAATTAGTAACACAAGTTTTACCGAAATTACTCAATTTTCAATGCAATTTCCAGTGTCAATCGATACCGAATGTAAAAGAATACTACTTTTCAATACCCGAGGTGAATGAAATTGTTATTATATGCTGCCATACTAAACAATGTTTTACTAAATTTGTGATAAAACGTCCAACCATATTTGTTTTGCAGTTTTCTCAGTCGACTGGTATTTAACATATTCGGCACTAATTGAAATAATTTTTGATGTTATTATTAATGTTAAAAATGTACTTCAATTATTTTGTTTAATAAGGGGCAAAATTAGCATACCACCTAACCTCAATGGAACCTGTTGCCTTGTTATTAACTTGTTGTTACATGCGGCAGTCTGTTTATTAAGGGTGCTTGGTTCTTTGATCAAGTGTCAAAAATACGTATTTGATTTTTGAATAGTGTTTGAACGGCATTGTAGTGGTTGAGAGTTTTGAAACTAAAAACTACTTTCTTGTCTTGCATGTGTGTATGGGTGATCGTGTATGTTTGTAGAATGTGTATTTTGCTGTGTAAATTTGATTACATGTAATCTAGACACTTATTGAGTTACATAATGAACAATTTAGTAGGGTTCTCATTTCGGCCGGTCGTTCTCAGGCAACTTACTATACCAGCATATGTCTATTTGATTTTGTTGCCACTAAATTATTATTTCGTTACTTCAAACCAGCCAAACATGCAGTGCTATAGAAAATTGAGAAAATGCTTAATAAAATTTTAATTTGATGTGTTAAAAATGAGCATCCGCTTAAAGTGTCTCTAATTCCCCTACCTGAAAAATCCGACGTAATCGGGTTCAACATCGCGAAATCTTTGAAAGTTGCTAAATATGGCGTAGGGAACGCGCTGAAAGATTTCACTCGAATGTACGGCAGTGAATCTTTTAATAGGGGAACGTCCTTTTATTACGTCATGCAAAAAAATGACTTTTTATTAATTCCCCCCCGCCCCTTGTCACGTTTTTTGTATGGACCTTCAATTTTTTTTGAATGGATTGTCACGTTTTAACAAACCGCCCCCCCCCCTTACTGCGTGACATAATTAATGGACCTTCCCTAGACAATTACATTAGAACAGTTAATCTACTATCAGAAAATTTCATTAGGGAGAAGGCTATCGTCACAGAGAACAGACATCCAAGCTGGAGTGCCCTCCGTGTGTAAATTTTTGTAACTGCCATTTTAAAATAATAGCTCATTTTCGTTAGTTTTGGTGATACGATTCATGATGGCGCCACTTGCCCGCCTCGAGATTTGATAGTCTGTCAATTTTAGTTTGGTGAAACCTAGACTAGCAGTCAATTTTAGTTTGGTGAAACCTAGACTGTACAATGGGTACAGAAGTAGCTTTCACAATGCACAGGATGTTCAAAGTATTTTCTTCAGTGGCAATATTTTGAGACACTGTAAATGCTCTCTCGGAACCAACTAATTTAGGGCGAACGGTATCTAGTGCTTCGAAAAGCATAGTCCAATACTTGCCCTTTAATCCTCTAGTTTCGAAAGTTTTTTGGAATTCTGATATCGAGCTCTTTGAGTCAGGACCAGGAGCTACCCAGGTAACTAATAAGCATTAGCAACTGCAGTGAATCAACCCTAAATCTGCATTTCAGATGCTACAAGCATTATATTAGCATTATATCAGCATCTTGAATGCTACCTCGTATGAAGTTGAATTACAAATGCTATTTAAATGCTTGTAGCCTGTCATTAGCATTTCAAATGCATAATAACATTAATGAATCATTATCATAGCATTGCAATAAAGCAGCCGTATATTGGGCCAAAACTGGCATTTTTGTTGCATTTAAGCATTTAAGGTGACTTAACTGATAGGCTACCGTAAGGTCGCTTTGGAAGTGCTTATTGGTTACCTGTGTACCTTAAGCTGCTGAAGTCTTTTTTCGAATTTCTCCGCGCAGTTTTGGGAAATATTCCAAAATTGCTATTGATCGTCGTTCTTGCGGCTGGATTGGATAAATATGCGAAAAGATCGGCACATTCAAACCGTCTTTTTTTAAGTCGCTTGTTCAATGCTTGATAGGGTTGTTGGCAACATGGGTGTTATGGGAAGAAGGTTGTTCGAGCATGAAATGATAAGCAATGTCTGAAGATGTCTACAGCTGCGTTTACAGGGTCCACAGCTTCAATAATTTCTCTAACTAATTCCATTTCATCATCTGTCAAGAAGCTGACACCTTCACTTGTTCTTGAGGGTCGATCATCGCTTTTTGCACAACAGTCCTTATCTCGTAGAACCTCATAAGCATGGTAAGCAAATTACCAGCAAAATGCAGTCACAGATCCGCCTCAGTTCTTTGCCTTTAACCTCTCGAAAATACTTCTGAAGAACATCGTCGTTTTTCACTGGTGATGGCTTGAAAACCTTGACATAGTCGTGAACTTTCTTAACGGTAAAGAAATGTTTTGGCTTCGTTGCACCATTGCTACCAGTTCCAAGGTCAAGCTCCGTATTTTTGTCGTCAGAGGATGGTTCGCAATATGATTCTTCAAATAAGAATGCGAAAGCTATGTTTTCTACAGGATTGAAAAGTTGCATAAGTATATTTTCATCTTAATCAATGGGATTGTCTGTATTTGATGACGGTTTCTGGTACAGAACATTTCCCAAGTAACCACGAGGCTATAATAGCATGTATATATAGGGCATATGTTCTACTTCTAGTGCATCATTGATTAGATTGGATTAACGCTGAAAAGATTGAAACAATTCTATATCTTTTGTTATCCTATATGACATTGCTAGAGTATTATTGTTGCATTGGTAATGCATCACTATATTCTTAAAGCTAAGCTAACGGTCATCTACTTGACAACTGTTGAATAAATGCGATCCCGCATTATTGATGTTGATTTGGGGTTGAATTAGTGCAATAATATAATGCTTGTGGTTTCTTGGGCTGTTACTGCAAGGTGAATACCATGGGCCAGGTACACTTGATGATTGGCAGATGTCAGTCTTCCCATGATCGGCCATGGTCAATGATGTCTTTGGAAAGCACCAAACCGAATTCGGACAACCAATACATACGTCGATCCTCGGATTCGCCTGAGCCCCGAATTCCACATGCGATTTGCAAAATGGACTTTAACGTTCATATAACAACGACTCTTTACCAATATCCATATGGGTCAATTATTCGACCTAGCTTTCGGTTTTGGACTAGTAGTTCACGGAATTGCTTCCGATATTCCTCGATCACAAAATTGCAGTGTGATTCCACCACCAGCTTTACTCCTCTGGGCGTCTTTCGAATATCGTTGAAGCATCATGCAAAAACTCCTTACTGGCTAGACGACATGGACTTGCATATTGTGTTAAATGAAATATTAACCTTCCCAGCTAGACGAGCAAGCACTGCCTAATGGGGGAAAGTATCGAAAAAAAATTCATTAAGAAGAATTTTTTTGCACTTGAGGTTGAACGTTGCTCGTTGTTGTCGTCCAACGCTGCATTCTCTTCAGAAATTTCTTAACGCTGGAAGCGCTGGCATTGTATGACTTAATATACTTTGCTGTTCCTCGATTTTTAATTCCTCGAATAAATTAACGCCACACTGATGACTCTGGAACATAGTTTCCTACCCTATTTTCAAACTCCATTATAGAAACTAGTTGAAAAAACTTATACAAACAAAATTTCAACAGAATGGCAACGAAATGAACTGTGAACAATTAAAACGAGAACAAAGTGACAGTTCATTCAGGCAGCGTTGCCATAGTTATGAAAGGAACTCAGTTTATCTCTTTCACATGCTCTACACTGTGGTGGCTCTCGCCACATTAAATTTCGCCCTATCTTTCTTTCTCTTTGCCAATGAGCGGTGTACGTAATCAAAGTATCAAAATCAATGACTGTGGTTTCATGCGTCATGCGTCTGCAACATGGTTTTTTAATCGTTGGTATTTTTGTCAATTGAAAAGCGAAAATACTGGTATTGTTCTTAGCCAACATTTCGGTACCGGAAATTAGGTCGGTATTACCGGTATTTCCGGCTCCGGCAATCCCGGTACAAAGCTCGAAAAAGTAGTGTGTAATTCTGTTCAATATCCTGCTCATATATGCATGCACAAAATTGAAAATGGCCAGACCGATCTCTGGGACGTTGCAACCATGGCTTTGATAATCCCTCTGTCCGATATGACGATGTACAGCATATATTTTTTCATCAAATTTATGCTTAAACTATATATTATTACTTACGAGGTGTGTAGGCACATAACATATGTACGCTGGAACACGATCAACGATCCCGCGAGCAGTTCTTCGTCATCGTACACGTAGTTCTGCGATGCTTCACGAGTCGCTATACTACTGACGTCCGTGTACTCGGAGGAACGAGTCTTCTTCAACAGATGATGTCCTCCATCTTGAGTGTTCGGTGAACTCAGGTTACTGGGGAGCTGATAATATTTTCATGGGCCGGCGTCACGCAAACTCGTTCTGGTCATTGTTGTCGAACAGCTTTCGTTAACACGTCCTTCTTCTATCTCTAGCGTCTTCTTGGCGTAATCTTAGCCGAATGGCCGCTACCGGCCTTCCGGTCAACGCTCATGGGTGCCACGATCCGGTAAAATGTACTCAAGTTCCGAAAGAGGTCTACCGTAAACTTTTTTCTACGATGACCATGCGTTTCGTAAAACCGTACAACATACTCGCGGAGTGCTTGCTGTATCGACGCCATCTTCGATTGAACTGACAGCACCCGAGCGAAAAAAAACATGCCACCCATTTCTAGGAAGTCCAGAGAGAAATTCTCTTGGAGAGGAAAAAAAATTATGCTCTTTACTTTAATTACAGAGAAGTAATGAAATCATTCTCATTTTTTATTAAACACCCGTTACAAAAGCTCGTCTTTGATAAAACTATTCCATGTATGTTGCTGCTTTATGTGAAATGAAGCATCATTTTACAAATATTTTTCTGATATGTACTTTTTATGTAATTTTTCTGCTATGTACATGACAAAGAAAATTCATTTTTTCTGTGTATACCAACATGCATCTTGTGTTAAACAATTGTGTGACCTTGTTGAACTTCGTAAATTGGTTATCGCTTTAGGTGACAACAATGAGGCCCGTGTGAATTTTGAAGATGACATGAATTCTTAAATTGCAATAAATGCTTCTATAAAACAAGAATATGTAGTGATTCGGTCCATAACGTGGCTAATATGATGGATCACTTCTAAATACTCACAAGACCGTAGTCCTCCATTTAAAGACCGTTTTTTTATTACCGGTTTGGTCGAAAATACCTTCTGGGTTGTAAATATTCTCCGCTTTCCTGAGTATATTTGTGCTTGCCACACAATTTATTTGTTTGGGCATCGAAAGCACTTACTCAAATGTTGTATAATCTGTGAAATTGCATCTATACATCTAAGACTACGATATGTTATCCAGTATCACTCATGATACAGTTATGATGAAGCACGGAGTGTTAAGGAAAAAAATGAATCTCAAATTTCTTCAGTTGCTAGGACTGTTGAGAGTACTACCTATTGTTCACACTACGCAACCATGGGCTGGGCTGGTAGTTGAAATATCAAAGGACAACCTGGTTTTAGATAGCCGAAAAAGATTGCAGACTTGAGGTAAAGATTTAATTAAGCCATAGCGTAGAAATTCGAGAGCACTATTCTCTTCTTCCATATATCATGGTTAACACACACCTTACAGAGAGTAGTAATTTCAATATCGTTTGCTTTGTTAGAGATGAAACTTGTGCTATCATAGTTTCATTCTAAGGCTTAATCGTATTTTCACGCTATGTACATAAACAAAAGATTACATATCAAATCCACCAGTGCACATTTTTAATTCGATTTACCAGATTAGTTAAATTAAATCTTTATCTACTCACTTTTGCTTGCCTGTTGTCAGTAGGAGCCTTGATTTATATTAAATGATAATCAACGAAACAGCCATCGTGATGCATTGAACTCATGAATCATGAGGCCCCCCTGCACACTTGGTGCGTATCATGTTTTCGCTCGCTAGAACATCATAGGTACAACATGTTATAAGATTTTTTAATCAAAACGAACACAATAAGCCGGTCACAGCCACTCAGCAAATTTCGCTCAAGTTTTCTCCTACTTCGTTGTTCTAATTTCCGTTGATTTTTATTTATGGCCCCTGTTTCTCGGGATTTGTTTCTATATCTCTTTTCATTGAACATCAGAACAGCGAACACACATTGAAAGCGGACATGTACCATGAGTTAATTGGACTTCTCTGCTACCGTCATCGATCGGCTTACCGACCTATTGGAGTTAGCAGATACACCTGAGTTCTTGATAGTTGGATATATTTTTCGAACTGCCGAGCTCAAGACTGTGTCTGTTCTAAGACTTGTAGAAGAAAACAATTATTTCAAACCACAGGATGGGCCTATATGGCGATAGTAATTATGGCGTAGAAGCTGTTTCATAGGTTAATAATTTTACCTCTGTTGTAAGTAATATTTTTCCTGGTTCATTGATTTAAAATTTCCTCTCTTTCTATATTCTTGGCACTACAGGTCTTTCTTTCTAAGCTTGTTATCGGCGCTCTACTTAGTGTTCTGGAAGCAATCTCTCAGTTGTGAAGTGACCGGGCATCAAACCCACCTACCTCTAGTCGGGTTTGCTTTGTAGTTGCGCCATTATCTATTGCCGACTGAGCTAAGGGAGGCCCCTGGTATAAAATATATCATTTGCCAATGAAAGCAGTCTGTACGGTTAACAATGATGTTCCTGGTGTAGAGTACAGTGGCAGTAGAAATCGAAATGAAGCAGAATTGTTCGTGCAAGTGAAAATCAAATTTCTCCTCAACCCATTACGAAACCAAGCGAACGTGGAAAAGTGCTACAATAAGGGCTGAAATGTTACCAAGTGCAAACAACCATTAGCATTCCCGCTGGTATCGAAATGGCTTTATGGTCGAAAATAAAAAGCTGTTTAATGCAGAGCGATTAACGAATTTGTCACGGTGAAGCAAACTGCGACACGAAATATTTGTCGAGACCGGTTTCCCCTACCGGCGAGTTGTCAGTGAATGCCTCAAGATTTGGTGAAGCGCACGAGATAAAATGAAAAAAAAAAAGAAAAAAAAAGTCAAGTGCATTCAGCATTTACCACTGCGGATGCTGCTGCTTTTGCCATGTTTGCTCATTTGTTACGGTTAGAGCTCTGTGCCGGTGCGATGTCAATGTGTTGCTCTCCATATTTTATATGTTTTATAAATAGAACTAAAATGTTGTTCGTTTGTAACGCATTAGGAGATTTTATTTTGTTTCAATCGTTTGGATGAAAAAAAAATCACATGTGCATCTAGATGGTACGGCGTTTACCTTGACAACTATCTGAAGAAAATAAATCAATCAATTCGATCATTCTTCATCAGCAACATAAGTAATGCATTTGTATTCATCACGTTGATCGGTAAAGAACGAAGGTCGGATGATTTTAATCAATAGGAAAAAGATACCCATATTAGATCCATTTCTCCTTTTTCATGCAGCCGGTGCCTGCATCTATTCACACTTGTCAGATTATGGGAAATGCTTCGAGGGAAGGCAATTCGCTTGAATCATTCGGATTCATTTGTGTTACGTTTTCTCTCTTTCAGGTGCATTGACATTGGGCATCATTTTGGCAACATATATCATTCCATGTTGTAGCATACGACTGCGCTTGGTTACCCAATGTCGATTCGATCGCATGTCAATTTATGAAGTGGCCCCTTATGACCGCTTCTTTTAAGTTTTACGGGTTTTGAATTTCGAAAAATCGAAATATGTTCACTAACTTAAACTGGAGGATATGATCAACAGTATAGCTACAAAAAAAAAAACGAAGTGTCCGTGCTTGACCGCCATACATTTCATGCTACACATTGCTGAACATTTTGCGCAAAAGTACATCACATTTTGCCCCAATGAAAAGATACCTTAACTAAGGGCAGTCACTTTGTTTTCCGGAATTTAATCGCAACATTCCATAAATTTCAAGCACTTAGCTAACAGGTTTGTTTCGACAAAAAGTGATAAATTCTTACAATGCTCACTTCAGCTTCATCGCAAAATTTGATAACTCAAAGGGAATAAATTCAACCAAAGTACACAGGTTATCTGATGGAAGTTATTTGTTAGTATTATTCATGTGTTACTTTGAATGCCAATGACATTGAAGTTGTGCCGCTTTTCCTGGTCATTGTGTGTTAAATAGTGATGGATCGTATAATTGTATTTCTGAGTAACGATAGCTTGCTACAAAAGATGCATCTGAACGTGAATAATAATAATATAAATGGTGGTAAATTCAAATTCTCTTCTCCTTTTCGACTTCTTGGTATGTCTTGTTTATCACCTTATTCTCGGATCTCAGCTCAGTGTTCTATAGCTATGTCCATTTAGAATTCGGAATCATAAAATCATCTGTATCTCGGTAACGGATTGACGTACAAATAAGTTTAACACATCAAAACAAAGGTAATTCACTGCTTTTTAAGGAAAAAATACCAACACAAATCATTTTCTTACGTTTCTAATGAAAATTTGCTCTTACTTCTTTATTCCTCCCAACAAACGCTGCACACCTTCGTAGTCAACTTCCTTGACAAATTTGTTCCACATTTTGGCCATCTGAGTCGGGTCCCGAGCTGTTTTTCTACTTTTCTTAAGCTTGCACTTCATTACTGCCCAAAATTTCTCAATGGGCCGGAACTGCGGGCAGTTGGGTGGATTTATGTTGTTATCGATGAATTCTACGTTATTATAGCGATACCACTGGATGACTTCCCGGCTTTAGTGGCAACACGCCAAATCTGGCCAAAACTTCACGAGTCCTTTATGGGCTTTAATACGAGGTTTTTGAGGCATTCTTCCTTGTACAGCTTCGAGTCCATCGTCTTATTCGTCACGAACACTTTGTGTTTTACGCCGCAGTTGCATATCCCTTGCCAAATCATCAGTTTTTTTTGGCCAGGAAGCTGTTCGAAATTCATTTTGAAGTACCTTGGTACCTTGGTACTTCGTCAATTCCGCTGGTACAATTTCCGAACTCGAGTTTTGCTGACGAAACTTTGCTTCAACGGTCTGTTTGGTTGCTTGTTGGCTCGATAAGAATGATATCCTGCTCGTAAATGAATTTTTCGAACGGTACTGCGAGTAGCAGCGTATCTTTGTGCGATTGCATTATCTGATAGTCCAGGGTTTGCTCTGATGGTTCTCAACACCTTCTGGTCCAGCTTGCGGTCATATGTTCCACTACGACGCTTACCTTGAGACACTCGACCCACGCTCTTTTGCTCCTTGAAACGTTTGAGCACATCATACACGGTTGATTTGGCGATTTTCAACGTTTTGCGATTTTTATTGCGGACCACGTTGGATTATCAACGTGGGTGTGCAGAATTTTTTCTCTCCTCTCGGCTTCCATCTGGAATCTCTTATGACTCACTGCACGAACACCGTGAAATTTGTACCACAGAAAGTGGTCGCCTAGGTTGGCAAGGAATTTTTGCAGCAGTCATTTTCCGTGCCGCTGCAACACAATAAGTGATTCCAGATTCTAACTGGATAGAACTCTAGATGCACTTCTACAGTTATTCATAAATAGTTTTTTTAATGCCAGCACCATTTTGCATTATTATGATTGAGTACGCCCAAGGAAATCAAAAAATTATCCTACATCAAAAAAATATAGATCTAAAATCGTATTTTCGTAATCGAAAGCCACCTTCAGCTCGGTCTTGTTAAGTTGATTGAGCTTACTCCAATCCTAGCCTGAAAAAATAGTTTCGGAGTAAAAATAGGATATACATTTATCTATGAAAAATTGCAATCGATCTTTAGTAAGATGTTCTTGTCGTGTTATGTTATTTACGATAAAGGAATATTTAGTTTGGTATAATATTTTGTGGTACTGTTCTTGAAAATCATGCCTTGAAATTTACCATATTTTCATAATTTGTCGTTCGTTTACATATTGTTCATAATAGACGCTTGCCAAAATAATAGTCAATGCCAAATTTTTGGTTCAACTGCTGTTGATTATTATTAAATATCTGTCTGTATCGTACTATCACTTAAATCAATGCAACAATCTTCTTGTATATATTCTGTTTCCCTAAAGAAAGTGATCAACCATGTGTGTTTTCCCAATAATTTGTCCCAATAATTTCAGTTGTAAATCTACAGGCCTTAATTCCAGAGAAACCTTAGAATATCTTGAAAAATGTTCACCTCAATACTTGTTCTATCTTAGATCTTAGGACCTACATGAATTTTATATCACTCTAGCTGAACCCAATGCAAGCAGTGCTACGCTTGCAACAAAATGAATTAAAAATTTAATAGAACTGGCGCGTTCATCGTTGTTTATGATTTTATCTTCAAACTACGCTGTATCCTGTCAGGTTGAATGTAATTTTCGCTTTGATGTATGATATGTACTACCACCCATTGTAGCACGGAAACTAAGTCCGACAGCAATGGGCTCTCCTCGCTGTTAGATTTGATCAAGCTTTAATAACCACTGATTATCCTTATCATGCCATTGTATGAGGGGCCAAAAAGGGGTAGGGTGGATCGTAAGCAACATCACTTATACGTTTCCACGGGGATATAAAGAATCTCATTCCAACAACAAGATTGTGCATTTGGTCAAAAGAATAAGCCATCTAACACGAGGATGCCCCAATGGGCGGGGAGAAGAGCCCGTCCTCTATTCACAAACTGTTAGCAATGGGGAGTTGGCATTTCCACTCTCCCCATCCAGAGTGCTTCAATCGGGTGCCCTGATAGTGCCTCCCATTTCCATGAAATATTTATATAACAGTGTATATATTTATGTAAATGAAAATACTACAAGCATTCCTAACTATTATACACGATCTTTATTCGGTTGATCCTGAAATGCAAGAAAGGTTGTAAATTGTTTCGTTCGTTTTCAGCGATAGCAGTAATTCACCAAAAACGTGATTTGAGGTATTCTGAAAAAGTATTTTAAATCTATCTAATTTTACAGAACTAACATTTATACATTTTAAACATGGTCACTATTTGCTGCTTGATTTTGATTTTATAACAACAATCCATTTTTATTTTTGCTGACCCAATGGTTATTGCTCCTGAGTTAGGAGTTGCTCCGGAAACAGGGAAGATTCAATTGAAAGGGAATTTAAGACAAATGGATAAATAATCTATGAAGAAAAATCAATAAAACAATATCATCAAATATATTGTGAGTTATGACACAGCAATGACAAAAATTGAACTGTAAAATCAGACACTAGCCAAATGGCACACAGCGCTACACGAATCAGATCAGCTGAGATTTAGTAAAATGTCCATTCGCAAACCGGAATTGAAAAATACATTCAGGACTAAGATTGGGTTAAAACTTTTATCAGAACATGCTTCTTACCTGAGAAATACACATTTTGTGTTTTCGTTACGTGGATAGTTCTCATGTTTGGTTGAAAAACGCGTTTCACTTTGTAACCGGCTCACTATCAACTTGTATGAGAGCCCCCTCCCCTTTTTCAGAAAGGGAAGAGGTTTCAAACCACCATGAAAACATTTCTAGAGTTTTTTTTTTCATTAGGGCGAATCTGAAATTGAGAGACTCTCTTTGATTACGTTCTCTTTCATTCATATTCCATTCAGCTTTACGTTTTTCATTCTACTATTTGTACAGTACGCAAGCCTGTACTGTAGTGTCTCTATTTGTACTAAATAATCCCTCAAAAGTTTTATAATGGCGCTGTAATTAATGAAAGAGAGCAAGAGAGGAGAGAATCTCTCATTTTTAGATTCACCCTTTTGAAAAAAAAATCCTAGATTTCTTGCCTTCAAAAACCTCCACATGCCAGATTTGGCCCCATTTGCTTGATTAGTTTGTATGGAAGCCTACCCTTACAAAAGGGGGAGGGGTCTCAAATCATCGTATGACCCTTTTCCGGCCTGCATACATATTTTTGGTACCCGTCAGTTACGCTGCTTCTGAGTCTATAAGGGTCAGACAGACAGACAGACAGACATACAGAACTTTATTTTTATATATGTATACACTAAGGTTTTTTTTGCACGGCGGATTCGTTCCACTTTTAGTATGGAACCGTGATTCAGCTTCGTTAGTCAAGAGTCTTTTCAAGAATAACTATAGCGTAGTAGAAACATTTCTCCAGAAATTTTTCAAACAGACGTATCTGATTTTGTAAACAAAGAAGGGAAGTAAGATTTAAACGTAAATTTCTCAAAACTTTCAGCATCCTCATGGAAAGTAGCATCGCCATCATGTTAGGGAAAGAAATTTTCTTGCCTTCAAAAACCTTCACATGCTAAATTTGGTTACATTGGCTTGACTAGTTCTCGACTTATGCAGAAATTTGTGATTCGTTTGTATGTGAACCTGACCTTTCAAAGGGGGGAAGGGTTTCAAACCACCAGAGAGGGAAGAGGGCCCTTGAGTCACTTTAGAAAAATTCTGCCTCCAAAAACCCCAAAACTATCGCTTTAAATATGGGTCATTAGAATGAATTGATCATATTAATAATATTGTCGTTAATTACTTAAATATAACTACACGCAACTACCGTTCCCATCAGAAAAATGAATCCCAAACTTGACAAGACCGTGAACGATAAATTAAAATGTCACTGAAAATAGTAATGAATAGTATTAACCACTTTTTTGGTTGGGTAGCGAGATCATCGACAATCAGAAATGATATGCAGACATTTTACTATCCATATTAAACTCTATCCAAAACGACATGATCTATTCAGCTGTCCAAAATTGCGGATCTGATCAATCTTTTTTCGACCTACTATAATTATCATTCACAGGTGCTTTGTTCCATCGGTATTAAGATTTAGCTCGTTCAGCAGAGGAAACGCACGGGTTCGTTATAGCTGGCGTCTCATTGTGTGGTAGTTTGGAGGAAATGCCGCATGCATGCATTTTATGTTCATTTCTAAGTCTACCGTACCATTATTTTCTCCGTTCAACAGAGAACCGTTGGATGAAAATATGGCCTGACAACTTGCGACTAAACGTGTCTTTATAGCTCCATTGATCTTTACGTCGCGTCGTCAACAACGTCGGCCACACTTGTAACGTTTAATTTCACCGGTCCACGTACGGCAGTTTCAAAAACAAGCAAATTCCCTCTTGGAAAGCCACACATTCATCGGATCTTTTGACAGTCCAACTTTCCGTGTTTGCCTCTTTGAAAAACGTAATCTCTTCGATCATCGCGTCCGTCATCGTTCCAAACTGACTTGTTGGTGAGGCGGAAATTGTTTGGACGGATATTTAAATACAGATAATTTCGTCGATTTCTTTGGTGAGCTCCAAATTTAAAACTCTAAATACTATTTACCTTCCATTTCTATACGTGTGCCTGCATTCGTTACGGGAAGTGACCGACCGGACCTTGAGATGAAAAGGGAAAATAAATCTTCCACGGAGTAACGAATTTAATTGACGATCTCTAGGCGATCGGATGCCCTCGGGTCCAGCCTGTAATCGTAGATTCGAGAATTCCGTGGGCTCGGATTATGTACAGATATCATCGGTAAATTATTTGTTTTGGAAATCTTTTAATAGTAGTGCTGTGGGATTGTTTTTCATTAATCCAGTATGAGCCATCGAAATAGCACTTAAGCTTTAGTAGCTTTCTGTTCATTAAATTGAAATATGATTTGTTCCAAATCGGTGCGATCAAACTTATAATGAATGGACCCCTGCTGATTGATTGGCAAAAAGATTGTTTGCATGGCTTGCGGTGAAAGAGTAGCTGAAAATTATATCTTGTCAGTAGCGTTGTTGTTACTCACACCCACTCAAAGCGGATTATCATCTATGAACGGTCATGTTTCGGCAGAGAGCCAGTTATTCGACTTTGAATGATGCTTGAGTAGTTTTTTTCCTGACTGTTTGCTATAGGGTTATTGTGGATAATACGTGGGCGAATTTTCGGAGATCTGAAGTCGTTTTGACAAACGGTGCTTTTGTTTAGATTTTGTTTATTCATAATTTCGCCGGTGATTACATGCTTTCTACAAACACCCTCTGAAAGTGGGTCAGCACACAGTGCAGACAATACATGGTGTAATATTTTAACGATTTTACCAGTTTTAGTCATCATAGAAGGGTACAACCTGTTTTAATCCCTTTATTTTTCTTTGTATTTTCTTGTGATTTGTCTTAAAATAGCTTAAAACAGTATAGGGGAAACCAGTTTAAAATGCACTGGTGGGGTATTATGATCCACGCAATAAATATCCTCAAATCTTAAAAACTACAGCTTTAATGGAATGATACTTCATCAATGTTTCCATAAAACAGCATAACTCATATTTTTGTAGTACAATAAGGCACTAAATACATTGAAGAAATTGCCATGCCTGTCTTCACATGAAAATAATAGTGTAATTGAAATAAGCTTCAGCCGTGCGTTACTATCCTTGGTTTATAATAAATTCACTTCACATGTATTGCACACGACAAAACTTCAAGATAGTGTCAAAACTTCACTATAATTCCATGGATTTTTAGAATATCAAGACAAAACTATGCAAAACTGAAACTGGGGCAGAACGCACCGTGGCGTTATATACGTTTACACGCTTAAAACCAGTACCCTGTGGAGCAGTTACGTGTAGGAAGCCAACGTTGGGTATAATCATCTTAACCTTTCGTTAGATATAAATAACTTATTCTTATAAAGTTTTACCCAAAAGTAAGTAATTTGAACCCAATAGTAGGTAAACATTATTAAACCCTGCGTTGGCTTCCCACATTTAACTGCTCCGTTTGGATCTTTTTTTTTTTCTGAGCGTGTATATAATGAGAAGTTTGTAACATACTGCAAAGTTTTGAAATCTTTATTTTATATCCAGTGGCTGCTTGTCTGTCAAACAGAGCCAAACAGCTTTACAACTCTAATGAGTAAAATTTACAGCCGTGTTTTCAACCTTTTACAAGCGATGCATGCTATTCCAATACTGTAGTACTTCATATCCCAGTGTTGTGGTGCGTCTTAACCCAATGTTGCATACTGAGCAATTGAACAGGCGTTTTACCCCGATGTCGTCTTGGGAACAAATTGGAAAAGGTTATACATACAAAATCATCGTTTTGAATTTAAATCACATTTGATCTGCAACGAAAACATCATAATTTACCATCCTCAATAACATCTTCCTAAACTTCAGCTTCTATTTCCTAAAAATTCACGATATTGCTTAAACGGTGCGTTATGTACCATCCACCCCTAATGGCATTCAACCCCTTTTTTTAAATTGCTTGGAGTTTCGTGGAACATTTCTAATTTGAGAGAATGTTTTCTGTTTTGTCTCGTTTCGTTTTATCCTTTAAAGATTTGCATTTAAAAAAATGAACTTTTTTCGGATAGTGATTAAAAAAAGCTAAGACAAATAATTGCTTTTGATAAATGTCCCATGGAAGGTAATTATTTAAGCTTACTTGGAAAAAAATTGCGGACCATTTGCCATGAGCGAAAACATGCGTGTAGGCATGTTTTTGAGTTTTTTCTTCGTATTATTTATCAAGTTTTTTTAGAAGATCTTACGCTTCAGATTGGCCAAGAAATTTTCGATGGCACGCAGCTGGGGGACGTTGGGCGGGTTCGCTGACTTGGATTCCACATTGATATTCAGCCGCTCCATCTCCTTCAACGATCGCTTCGATTAGTGGGCCGATACCAGATCTGGCCAAAACACCGCGTCTTCGCCCTTAAAGTATTTCTTGATGAACGACGCAACTTCCGGCAGGCATTTCGCACTATAAATTTCCCAGTTCACGGAGTGGCGCGGAGCGAAAAAAGAGCGGCTTTGACACCCCCTTCTCGTTGATTGTCAGTCACAGCAGCACCTTCTTGAAGAACTTGGTGTGTGAAATGAACTTCACCTAGTAGCTCACTTCCTTTGTGGGGGAAGTAAAATACAAAGTGCCCTGCCATTCGGTGTCATCCAGGGTGATATAGGTCTCGTCGTCCATCACCACCCCCACGTCGCGATTAGCCGGGGAAATCTACTTGACCATTTTATTCAGCCACTGCGCCTGCGTGACTTCCGCTTCCTGACATGTATGTTCATGTTCGCCAGGTTCTTTTTCACTGTTTGGTCAGTTGAACTGGCCTCCCGGCCAAGCCACTTTTCCCTCGGTCTTCCTCTTGAGCATTCTTTGGACTTTCTTGTCGCTCAGGGTCGTCGGCCGTCCGGAACCGGGCTTTCTTTCGATGGTCTGATTGTTGCCTAATAGTGTCAAGATGTTGTAGAAGCCGGAACAGGCGTATCAGGAGTCCACAAAGTGCCGCACGATGTCCGTTTTCGACGTGGCGGGGTGTCGTTCTTTGAGCGCGCACACTTCTGAATGGAGTTGCTTCACTGTTTTTGACATCACGGTTAGAGCTCGACTGATAGAGCTGTCAAATTTTGTCTGCTGACTCATGGGGTTATTATGACTGATGCTGCATGAGTAGTTTTTTCAGTGCAGGTGAAGATAAACCCATGAAAAATCGACAATTTTTGACCATTTTTTTAATGACAAAGGTTAAGACATTTTCAGTCTCAGGCTCGTGCATGTTCCAAAGTTACTTTGGCGCATATGAGTACATTAAATGGCTTTTATAGACTTCCTAGGGTCGCCTTGGGGTAATTTTTGAAATACTTACTTCATTTCTTTACTACTGTACTCCAGCATAGATAACTGACCCGATGGTTTCTACAAAATGTAAACAGCAGCTTCTACTCAAATGAGATGATGAACCGTTGCAACACCGATTTGCCTCTCAAACGTTTCATTTTTAGCCGACAATCACATAGTTTTAAATTCTATTTATGACTTTCTGAATTGTATTTTATTTTGCCTGAGCATGATTGATCGTCCGAGATTTCTACTCCGTTGTTACCAGATCAGCCGTTTTGACACAGAGAACCAATATATGATGCTTGGGACTAACATACATCTTCAATGTGTAAAAACTGTGGATACCAAACTAAGGCAATACCGGCGCAGGCCCCGCCCGAATGTAGGTCAAATAAGGAAACGGTAAGAATATGTTGACGTGCTACTCGCTTTATTGGAAGCCGCGGAGTCCACTGCACTTCCACGAGAAATCACTGGGATTTTAGATAACATTATTGGGTAGCAGCAGGATTCGTTTTGGTTGACGATAAGCTGTCAAGTGAAATATTTAAAAATTAGTACCGATTTCCGATTTGAACCAATTTAAAAAGTAAGGATGCTATTGGGGCCACTCACAGAGTGTGATAGTGTTTTTTCATTAGGAAAACAAGGCAAATCCACCTGAGTGCCAACTTAGACCGATCTACACCAACTGTACGGATGCCACTGAAGTCACTTACAAAATGGGACAGTGGTTTATTTGTTCCAAGATAGGGTGGCCCGACGAGCATGGCGAACGAATAATTTGGATCACAATTAATTATGTATGTTCCTCACCACCAACCCATCTTACCTGACGAACCACTACTTCTGAACGTTAATTATTGGTTCGATCTATAAACAAATTATCTGAAAGCTTATGCCTATTCATCTCTTCCGCTCAGCCACCCTCAATGTATGCCTCCCTAAGCATCCTGTAATAACCTAACTATAAATTCACAATCTACCGCCTAACAAGCAAGTGGGCGGAATGTTACAACTTGAAGAAATTGTAAAAGAAATCGATGAATTAACCCTCGCCGATTTATCGCTAATACGCTATTATGATAAATTTACAAGCTCAGTTTGTGCTTTGAAAAGTGTCCTGATTCATGAACAACAAGTCCGGGCACTGATACAGGACGGTATTCGAACTTTGGATTTGGACATTTCTGTCACTCAACAAATCCCTAAATAAATGAGCACGTTGGCCAATATTTAGTGTTAACCAGTGGGTACGTGTGCTCTACTCCAAGTTTCTCTTTTCCCCTTTTTTCACCTTCAGTTCAGTTTACCCATTATGTTGGGAACATCACAATAGAAAATATTGTGATGGAGGTTAGGTTACTAGATGTATGAAAAATACTCTCTAATCTATTTAGGGTTATATCTGAAAACTTCAAATTTGCCCAACACCTACCTGAATTGTACTTTATTTTGTTTGATCTTATTTACTGTATGTAAATAACATGTAATGCATTGTTGAAATGATATGAGGTTCTTACGCCCAATTCAAACGGGCTCCTTCCCACGGGATGAGGAAATCAGCGAAGAAAACTTTATTAAGGCGTCAAGCAATTAATTATTCAACTGTATTGTACTGTATGTTTACTGTTTTGAAAGAATTTAGCAATTCTTCGCGACACAACCTGCAGATATTTTGTTTTGTTTTTAATAGATCTGGAACTTTTCGAAGCACTTCGTGACTTTGGCGTAATATGTTTATGAACAGAAATTGCAACGAACGATTATGAAAATAAAATAATTAAAAGTCTCAAATAAATTACATCAAGGTATAGTTCATCCACTTTTTCTTCTATCTATCGTGCCTCGTAGAAAGAGGATCTCATTCGTATAGCCATGAACTTGATGGCATTGACTGAGCGAAGAAGTGATCTTTATTACAATGATGTTGCTAATTGACACGTTCAACAGCAAAACATCTGCTGTCAATCACTTGCACGAAAAAAAAAAACACTCACAAAAGCCACACAGCCGTCTCCGGCAAACTATAATATGGGAATAAATTTCATTTTACGCGATAGACCAATTCCGCAAGCTATGTTTAACGATATCAAGTTTGGAGGATCGAGAGGTATTATTCAAAGGATAATTCTAATTATATGAATTAGGGGAAACCATATTCGACATCTTGAACACATGAACAATCTTCTTATGCATGTCAACAAAACATACTCCATTACAAACTTACTAACAACAAATCAGAAACAAATAAAAAACTACGGACTACTGCAACATCGTACGAGAGCAAATGTGGAACGTTATAGCCAGGCACGGAGCAGATAAAATTGTATTCTTCGAAAGAAAAAGTGCCAAGGGGAAGAACGAGACCACTAAGCAATGAAAGCACAGTACCGCGCTAACGACACACGCAAATTCTACCAGAAGTTGAACAGCTAGCGCAAAGGCTACGTAAGACAAGCCGATATGTGCAGTGATCTGGAAGATAAACTTCTCACAGATGGGTGTGATGCGATTTAAAGGTGGAAGCAGTACTTTGACAAGCACCTGAACGGCAATGTTACATTAAAGAAAGGTGGCAGGGTAATAAACCAAGGAACACGCGTAGAAGATGACAGGATCCCGACCCCAGCCCTTCAGAAAGTTGAGGAGAAAATTGGTCGGTTGAAAAACATCATAGCTGCCGGTGTTGACCAGCTTCTAGTGGTGAGCTATTAAAATACTGGTGAAGCACTGGCAAAGGACGCTGCACTAGACAATTACCAAAATTTGGGAGAAAGAGTGTTTACCGGAGGATTAGATGGAAGGTATTATGTGTCTCATTTTTAAATGGGTGACAAGCTGGATTGCTGCAACTATCGTTCAATCACGCGGGATTCATGGGTGGCCGCGCTGCTACGGACCAGTTTTTTGCGATCTGGCAAGTGCTAAAGAAATGCCGGGAATATAACGTGCTCACGCATCATCTTTTCATTGATTTAAAATCAGCTTAGGACACAATCAAGAAGCGAATGGACCACAAATTGCATCAGTTGCTGGGAGAACCTCACCGAACACACCGCAAAAATCGGTCGACTACGATGGGCTGGGCATGCCGTAAGAATGTCGGACGACAACCCAGTTAAACGAACTGAAGGTAATAATATGGTGACCTGCAGACCCTTTGCCGACAGCGAGGCTGGCGAGGTACAGCCATGAATTAAATCCCAAGTAGCACACTACGATCATAATGAGTTGTAGTAACTTGATTATGACTTAGCAAGTCATATATATGTTATCTCAACTGAATGGCACTAAGTGTGCTACTAAGGATACAATGGATACAAATTGGTCTGATTAGTAAGGGTAAGGGTATAGACAATCGCTTTTGTTGCCTGGCACTTGGTGGCTTGACCATTTGTCAATATGACATTTACGATTCCATGTTTAGTATATAAAGGTCTAAATTGAGAAAACAGTGAGTTGAGTGAGTAATTTTTAACTAAATTTGGAAGTCGGGACCCAGTTGTCGAATTCAGGCATGTTTTTTTACTATTTTGTTTTTTGGTTGGTTTTTATCGATAAAAACCAACCAAAAAACAAAATAGTACATGTTCACGGTGATTAAGCCCTGTCATTAAACGAATGTTTTTTTTACCGGAGCAAATCTGAAGCAATAATATTATCCCGTTATTCTTCGCTGAATCGCAGAGTACTTTTTATATAACGCTACCCATCAAATCCTGTGTAACAGTGTAACGCTTTCATACAATATTTCTTCACATCCCTGTCGATTTTGAAGACGTTCCATGTTTTCCGGAGTTTGTTTTTCGGATTTTCTTCCTTCAACAGAAAAACAACATCGTTGGCTTCGTACCCCTCCATCACCTGATTTGCTTAAGGGGGGATATACAGTTAGAATGACCAAATATTTTTTGCATAAAAACTCAGTAAATTACCCCTAGAATACGCTCCTGAAACCCTTTTTTGGAAATTCGAACTTCAAGTGTTTCTCGCGCCTTTTCGTCTTTTTCGCGGGCAGCAGGTATAAAAGAACGCTTAATACTTTCAACGCGTTTTTCTCAAAACAGCATTTTCGGAGTTTATGCCGGTGATAACTCAAAAACTAATTATTCGATTAAGCTAAAAATGTTAGAAAATGGCCGAAAAAATTTGGATTTTTTCAAAAAAGTTACGCCAAAAGTGCAAATTTTTTTTTACTTTTTTTTAATTCATCTAAATACTGTAAATGTAATTATTGTAATGTTTTTGGATTAGCAGGTTTCAGATCAAAACTGCGACCAGGAGAGCCGGCACAAGCAAAATATAACGACTTTTTCAACGCACTCTAACGGCCGCCATTTTGTTGAAAAAAATTTGAAAAAAATATGTTTGTATACTACGTGGATACACTTATAATTGTAAAAAATCGATTAATTTGAGTAGAAAGTTCCTCTTGAAATAGTTTTTTTCAAAAATGAGTTATTTTCTCGTTCTAACTGTATATCCCCCCTTAATGGTACGATGCCAGATCCAGCCAAAACAGACTGTCACCTTCGTGGAACTTAGGGAGGCATCCTTCTTTATATATTTGGCCGTTGATGTACGTAATGTACGATTTACTGAATTTGCCACACCCACAGATCGCCTGCCACACTTAACACTTTGTCTTTGACTTTTTTGTCAACCTTTTTCTTCTGGAACTTCTCCGGAACATACAGACAGGACTTGCCGAAGAAAAACTCCAAGCCGAGGATATGCTTGGCATCCGCTTTCATGTGCGTCTTGTCGTCCATTACGATGCATTTCATCTTAACCAACCACTCGTGGTACAGCTGGCACGGGACTTGACCACCATATTCTGTTTATCGGTTCGGTTAGGCGCCTTCCTTACCTTGAAGACATGAAGGTCGGCCCGCTTCATTGACTGCTGGACGACTGAGACGAAAGAATTAACCTTCTTGGTCACGTTCCAAATCGAATGGTTCATATTGCGCTTGCAGTAATCCATCACGTTCCTTGCGTTCACGAGGTTGGTCGTCTTTGCTTTTCTTCCGCTGCCGGCTCACCGCTGGGTTTCCTGGATCTCCTTGAACGATTTTACCACACAGGACGTGGTCGAATTGTCGATTACAGATTGTTTCGCGATTCATCTCGGGAACTGGCCTGGTTTTTACACGACTGCGCTCATATTTTTTTTCAAAGCACTTTATGCTTGGAAACCATCTTGATAACTACTTGGCAGACTGTGACGATGAAATTTTGTAAATTTCATCAATTTTCACCTATGCAATAAAAAGTCAAACACAAAAAAAAAGTGTTGCAATTTTTGGAGTACAATCTTTACTCGCTTGTGGTGATTGTACATTGACTTTGAGTTTCAGAATTAGTTTCCAGTCTTTCATTCATCCAGTTCTTATAGAGAAGAAATAAAAGAACACTTATTTTTCAGTTGTCATCAGCTAAGCTATTAGCATAAATATGTCCCTATAGCAAGCGTCATGTGAAATCACTTTTAGTTAAACTGATTCTCTGTTCCGAAAAGCCAATGAATAATTATTACTCAGCCACTCTTTAATAAAAGTGTTTGTATTTTGAACATGAGCTTACAAAATGTTGGTAATTATAACAAGAGTACCTGACGCCATATCTACAAATAATTCTCAGTTATATTTAATGATATGAATGACCTCAAAAAAAAAAAAGATTCGTAAAAGTCTGCGCCAATCCAAACCATAAGACGTCATTAATCTTTAAACTAATGTGTTCATGTTTATATGTGTACTAATGAATCAAGCTTGCAGAAGACCACCAAACAGGAAATGAGGCAGTTTGAGGTCTTCGATTATCTCATACTCTCTCGCATAAATAACCGAAATAATTGAACTTCATCTAATCTCATATAAGTGGATCCATTGTAATTTGGATGTTCAACTGACCGCTGAAACCATTTAAGGACTATATATTACTCAAATTAGACTCCACTAATTTGACCTACCTTTGAAATGATGGTCACAGCATGCTTGGATGTTTGGTTTAGTGAATGAGCCTCTATCTCGTTTTTTTTTACTTTCACTTCACTGAGTCACACGTTCTGCTTAAATGTATCCACTGGGAAGGTTTCGCCTCTCATCGTTGGTGCTTAATCAACAAAAAAAGCGCTCACCTGTGATAATGCCTTTAGGCTTCGATGGGTTAAATGAATCATTACGTTGGTCACAGTTGGTAATTGCATACCCATTCATTTGTTACGGGACCTCTATCATTGTTCTTCATCATCCCTCCTGATGTTCAATCAGAACGCATAAACTAGGAACAAATAATTTTAATCAACCATACACGTACCGTTCGATTGCTAATTATCGAATATTTTTTCACCCAGCTAACATCTTTTTTTTATTTGATTTTCAGCTTAATTTTGCTGCTAATGTGTGTGCTGTCAACGCTGCAAGCTGCGCCCAATAGTCACCGGGGCGACAGCAGTGCGGAGCTGGTGACAATCAAACAAAATGAGAACGAAACAGTCAAAACGGTCAAGTCATTAACTGCCGGTAGTAGGGCTAAGAAATCCAACCTCAAATCGACACCAATTACCTACATTACCACGCTAGCTGATGCAGCACATCAACACCACGTAAAAGTGGCACCGAAGAAGTACAACAAACCGATTGCGAAAACTCGTGACGACAAAGAGCTGCAGCAGCACAAGAAAGGCAAAGTCAAGCATCATCACTCGGAAAAGTCCACCGGAAAGTCACTGGAGATGATGCCGAAAAAGGAAGCTTTGAATAATCCAGCACTGCTCAGGTGAGATGGGTGTAGGGTTATAAGGAAAAACAGCGTTTGAAAGTTGGGTTGCAGAAATGGGCATGATAAATTTGCGGTGGGTAGATTTAGGTTGAATTTAATTCACTGAACAATTCAACATGGGGGCAAGTTCAACTTACTGACATGCCTGATGTCGTCATTTACGGTATGCTGAATTAAGTGATAGTAAATACTAGTAGATGATAAACCCTGGGCTCTGGCAAAACCTTGAGGTAGTTTAACTTCAACTACCAGGTCCCAGGGCTGGTCTGGTTCTTTACCATTTTGGAAAGAAGCACACTAGTGTTGCCAGATCAGTGATAATGCAGCCCAAAAATGCGTCTGAAAATCCTCCAGTATTTCCTATCGACAAACATTATTATACTGAGATAGTGATCGATGGTCAAGTCCAGAATTTGCGAAAAGTTGGAATGTTGCACTTGATCATATAAACGCAGTTGAAAAATCTGAATACTTTATTATCACAACCTAGCGCACTTTTGGAAAGCATTATCACAAGGGGAGCCTGTTCCATTATTCATCTCATGATCCATTATTCATAATATTCGGAATTATAGGAGTTTGATATGTGAATGAATTTGTTCCTTTTGTTATTAAGTTACTTTCAACTTCCAAAAATAAATAACATTAAATTTAAATAAAAAGTTAGAAATCCGATGGTTACGCGTCGATCTTTCGTTTTCAAATTGTGCGAATTGCTAAGAGATGAGATGAACATGGAAATGGTAACCCAAGATGCTATGCTTGTATCAAAGCTTTCTACCGTGAGGCGATTTTGCTTACTTCATTCTAGATACCAAGTTTTGAAGAAAAGTGGAGCTCTTACAGTGCGCATCGGCAATTGACGATATACTACGTCATCAAGATGAAGTCCTGTTGAAGAATTTCAAATAAAATTCAAGATTCAAAACAAAGTCCCCGATACTGGATGAAAAATCCTGTCTGTTTCTAACGAAACATTACACGGATCGTCACAACAGACGCAAGCTAAAAATTAAGATAAGTAATAAATGTATTACCCCTCTCAACATATCAAAAGCTTTTAAGGTACGCATCGACAATGAGCGTTTAACCTTGTCATCAAAAAGAAGTTTTGCTGGAGAACTCAAAACAAATTTCACCAACCTTCCAAACAAGAAGCAAAATCTCATCTTGAAACGAGAGAACAAGAATTATAGTAATATCAAGCAAAACAGGTATTTTGGAAGATATCGTTGACAGTTAATCACAAGGTAATAGATTATATCTAGGATTTTTTTCAAAGGGCGAATCTAACAATGAGAGGCTCTCTCCTCTCTCGCTCTCTTTCATTTATTACAGCGCCATTATAATTTTTTTGAGGGATTCTTTAGTACAGATATAAACACAACAGTGCTGGCTACCATACTCTACAAATAGTTGAATGTAAAACGTAACGCTGAATGGAATATGAATGAAAAAGAAAGTAATCAAAGAGAGTCCCTCAATTGCAGATTCGCCCTAATGAAAAAATACTCTAGATATTTGCAAATGATTGATGTATACTCTTCTCCCTACAGCCTTACATGCCAACAATTATACCCCCCTCCCCAATCCTGTGGGTAATGATGCAATATCATTGTACACTTCTAGTGTGCACTAATAGTGTATCCCGCAAAATTCAAATCCCCCATGGGAAGAAACGTTGCGTAGCCCATTCAACTATCCCCTGATGTATTATGTAAGGTTAGAGTTCTTGTACTCAAACTGGTGACCTGGCGCCTCGCCCCCTTATACGTCAATAAAATAAAAAAAAAATAAAAAAATATAGAATCTGTATAATTTCAATAATATTACTACTTCTCAAAGAATCGTCTATTTATTTTAATATTTTTATTATAACTGAGTTTTAATAAGGGTCTGCAATTTTCTGGAAAGCATCACCACACAGATTCTACATTTGGTTTGGCCGTTTTTGGCAGAGGAGCGAATTTGTTTGTATATTTCTAGAACATAAAAAGAAACAAAAAGAGCCTGGTAGGGTCACAGTGGAAGCAATCCGGGGTCTCATGGACAGTCAGGCATCTCGGCTTCTGGTTGGAACAAGACCAAGTACCCGCCCAAGAAAGACCTACGTGGACGAAGCACATGCATGCGAGTATCATCTAAGGCGGTATGTTCCCATCAAATCAAAAGTAATAACAACAGAGTGGGTAAGTAAATCAGTTAATATTTCCAAAACTACATACACATCATACATACAAACATAACTATATATTAAAAGACCGCCCACAAATACCCATGTCCAACAGAGCAGCTTATTTTCCCGATGAGTCTAACGTCAAATACTTTGTTCCATTTGGGAACGTAGAATAAAGGAGATAGCTATTACATTGTCACACCTGTACTACATTAAATTGCGCACGTGACACGAATATCACTAACAATGTAATGACACGGACAAAGTACAAAAACACGGACTTTAACAAATACCTGAACAACAAAACGCATACACTGACTGATACTGAATCCCAAAAATTTTCAAGAAGATTATGTGAGCGGATTTCGAAAGCCCGGTGTTTATTTGGTCACCATAGACTAATCCTTCCGGCATAATCACTTGAGAATTTTCAAAAACCAACCCCGATCATTGCAATCCTATGGGGATAAAAAAAAAAAAAAAAAAAAAAAAAAAAGTAAATACTAGTAGATGATAAACTAGAATAACCACTTATCAAGGACAACAGGCCAACCAAAGTGAGATTGCAAGTTTTATCGTTGAAAAGTTAAAAAGTTTTCTTAAAAGTATAATTTGCACGAGTTTTACTATCTAAACCAGGTTTTATATACATCACCGCCCACATATATTGTTAGGAATGCTCAAAATAACGAAATGCTTTAATTTACTGTTGAAATAGAAGAAGGATGTTTGCATATCAAAAGGTTTATAGACTAATGAGTTTTGGTTGAAGCTCTGACGTAGCATAGATTTATCGTCATATTGTATTGAGAAATAATTCTGCATAGTATTTTCAACAATCAATAGGAAACTACCGATTTACAATTGGCTTATGACATTTTTTGTGGAAGGATAATTTGGTCCCAACTACTTTGGCTATGCGTGATCTTGAGCTGTTTCTTTTCATCAATTCATTGTTTTTAAAACTAGTAGTGAGTGATGTCGAAAGTCTGCATAAGTTTATAACTAATTGATTTCAAAACTTTTATTTCTAGCTTCTTTTCACAGATGGCAACCTCTTTTGTGGTAAAGCCGGTCCTCGTTACTTTTCTTTCAGTGTCGTTTTTTAATTATTTCATGGATCGTTGAAACGTTTCAGTTACATGACAGCTGAAACTATCTACTTCATTCCGTGGTAAAACATGCTAGCATTCTTGTTGCATATGGTATAATGGCTGTGAATCAAGTGGAAGTGCGCATTATTGAGAAAAATCCCAAACTTTCTGTGCATAATGTGGCTCGCTAAGTTGCAAAATCAAAATTATATGTGCAAAAATTGAAGTAGAGTGAAAGTGTACAAATTTCAAAAGGTACCCAGCCGTGATGAAAAGCAAAATTTCACTGCATAAAGTCGTGCATGTTTTGGGAACAAATTTCGAAGACATTCAACAGCCTCCGGGTTTTGTTTTTTTTACCTAAACGCATAAAAACGCCGTTACCTAGTGTTTCTGGACAAAAAAGGAGTCTTAATTCCCCAAGAAGTATTTGGTTTGGAAGGCCATATGTAGTAGTGGTCTATCAGCACTATCAACAAGCATGTGTACGAGAAAGAATGGCTGCTACCGTTTATAAGAAGCTACGACTCTCCAGCTATGTTTTGACATGATTCAGCCTCTTGGCATCATCCGTCCTGAAATGCTATCCGTTATGGAATGTTATAAGGCACAAGAGGTCAAATACGTGCAAAAAATAGCCATCAGCCTAACTGTCCAGAGCATCACTCGACAGACAAATACTGGCCTCTGGGGAAGCGGAAACTCTTTGAAGCTATGAAGAAAGCAAATGGGATCGACGATTTCAAGAGACGATTGAGAACCGCCACCGCTAGCATATCAGAGGAAACTTCACGAAATCTGATGACGGATATACCACAGAAAGTTTGAGCATTTCACAGAAAGAAGGATTACTATCTCAATCAACTGTTTTTAACTGTATAAAAAAATCGGTTGCGTTGAATGATGTCTAGATTTTTTTTGTGACATTATATAAGTGTCCGCAATTCAACGTAGACAGACTTTAATAAAGAAAATTTTTGGGGTATGAAAAACACGAATTAATAAATTTTTAATGAAAATTCTGTTGTTTACTACTGAAAAGGAATGGTTCTGAAATTGTACTTATTTGAAATATTTCTAGGGTTTTTTTTTTCATTAGGGCGAATCTGAAATTGAGAGGCTCTCTTTGATTACTTTCTCTTTCGTTCATATTCCATTTAGCTTTAAGTTTTTAATTCTACTATTTGTAGAGTATGCTAGCGTGCAATGTTGTGTTTCAATCAGTACTAAAGAATCCCTCAGAAGTTTTATAACGGTGCTGTTATAAATGAAAGAGACCGAGAGAGGAGAGAATCTCTCATTGTTAGATTATTGAAAAAATTGAAAAAAATCCTAGATTTAAAGTCTTTCATTTCATAGTTTATTTAAAACAGGAAGCTGAATGGGGTGGGGGAATACGATTTTTTCACCCTCTAAGTGATCGACAGAGTACCCGGGTACCCATCAAGTTCAAATGATTTTAACTCTGGCTATTATTGATCGATTTTAATTCATTTAGCACCGTTCAAAAACTCATTCGCTTCAGGGACATTATCAGCAATGACCATTTGAATTCATCTGGCTCCGGTAAGTCCGGGTCCGGGGCTGTGTTCCGGTACGGAGACACAATATCGGAACATCTATTGAATTTCCGTGGGGTAAGAGTGGACATGAAAATATTTAGATGGAAACCCTAGCAATATGGGTATCAAAATTCATGAAATTTCTCCAGTAGGATATTTCTCAACGATTTGTGGCCATCTGATGATGTGTTCACGGATCTGTCTTTCCGGAACAGGTTCCTGTGAGGTCTAGTTCTAGTCAATTCATTTGATACCCATATTTTCAGGGTTTCTTTCTACATATTTTCATGGCCTCTCTAGGGCCCACAGGAACCTGTTTCGGAGCGACAGCTTCGGATACAAATCATCAGATGGCCACAAAACGTTGAGAAATATCATACTAGCAAAATTTCATGAATTTTGATACCCATATTGCTAAGGTTTAGTGGGTACCACTTTAAGGCTAGTATGCAGCTCAAAAGTAATGTGCAATAGGATAGGACAAGAAATGGTCAAGAAATACTTTTACTGTCGGAATTACTTACCTTGAATGTAGCTGAAAAGGAAGGCAAATTTCGTTACACTAGTAACGTCTGCTCATGTAATCTTAATGGGGCTGTCACTTTTCCTAGCGGAATAATATTCGGTTTGATTATTTCGCAAGGAAAACTGACATTTCACCCATACTTGAGCAGTTGTCAAAATCACTTCGGTAGAAATGGCGAAAATTACTTCAGGTCCTTAGGGAAGTTCCATGAATTATGTCACGCAGTAAGGGAAGAGGGGGGGTTTGAGAAAACGTGACGATCCATACAAAAAAATTTGGAGGTCCATACAAAAAACGTGACAAGGGCAGGAGGGGGGTTAAAATAAGTCAATTTTTGCGTGACGTAATTAATGGACGTTCCCTTACTTGGCAGCTGCATACTAGGTGTTTTTTTTTGTCGATCACATAATGGTTAAGGATCTTTTCATTGCTCATGATCGATTAAATCGTTTGCTAAGAATAAGTACCGTCAAAACAAACATATTTCAGGTTTATTTTAACATAAACACAGTTTATTGAGCCAAAAGTAATTTTTTTTTACTTAATTTGTTTTTTATTTCCATTCTTTGTCTTATATACTAATTTACAATATTAAGTGTTTTAGCCCAATGGGCTCTTCAGCTTTGTTTAATGTTTTATGTGTTAAGTGTGTTTTGTGTTTTGAATTTGATAACCTAATCTACAACTAAAACTACAATTTGAAAATCCTAGGGGTGGGAAACCAGATTCCGGATGATCTGGTGATCCGATGTCAGGCAGCGTGCCCTGTACCGATTGATAGACTCACTAAAGCGATCGTCGAGCATTTTTATCTCGGCCAGACGGTGGACCTCAGATGTTCTTGTCCTCATGGATCAGGATCATCCTGAGGAACTTATTTTGGACACGCTGGAGTTTCAGGCGATGTGTTTTTGCGCAACTCTTCCAAATTGGCATGCCGTACTCGATGACTGGAAGTATGATTTGCTTATAGACAGCAAGCTTGTTTTTCAGGGATAATGTAGACCTTCTGTTGATCAATGGGTACAGTAGCTTCAACAGAACGTTACACTTTGTGACAGTTTTGTCACCCTGTTCCCTGAAATTAGCTTGCTGTCTATTGTAACGTCAAGGCTCAGGCGGAACAAGTCTGGGAGAATTTGAGTGTGGGAAGAGGATGACCTGGGTCTTCGCTGCGTTGATACAGATCTTCCATTCGGTGAAGTATTCAGACAGAAGATTCAGGCTTCGCTGCAGTTTCGCTGTAAGTGCTCTTGTTACCCTACCATTGTGGACGACTGCGGTATCATCAGCGAACAACGACAGAGATCCATTTTCAGGGAGCAGGGGTATGTCCGAGGTGAATAGGTTGAACAGAGTATACTTCCCTGCGGAACACCGGCGGAAATCTCATGTGCATCGGAAACTGCACCTTGCAGCGAAACATGGAATTTCCTGTCCGTCAGATAGTTTTTAATTATCTTCACCAGAAAGATGGGAAGATTGTATCGATGCAGCTTGTACACCAAGCCATCATGCTACACGTTATCAAAGGCCTTCTCGATGTCGAGAAGTGCCATGGCAGATGATTTCGAGACAGACTTGTTCCGTCTGAGGATGTTAGTGACTCGATTAAGTTGTTGAATTGTCAACCGACCACGTCGGAAGCCAAATTGTTCGTCGAGCAAGATGTTCAGCTCGTCGGCAGATGAGAGAAGCCGACGGTAGATCGCTTTCTCAAACAGCTTGGATAATCCTGAGAGAAGGCTGATGGGCCTATAGCTCTTGGAACATGAAGGATCTTTCCCAGGTTTCTGGATGGGGATGACTTTGGCTGACTTCCAACACGTGGGGAAGTAGCCAAGTCGGAGGCAATGATTGTAAACCATCGCCAGATGGTTATAGAACTGGGGGCTCAATTGCTTGAGCTCCAAGTTCATGATGTTGTCGAAACCTGGGGTCTTCATGTTCTTTGAGTTATCAAGCGATCCTTAGAGCTATTGCTGTCAAGTGGGATCTACGGTGGAATGGGATTTGGCTTTGTTTTTAAAAAAAATTGTCAACTTCCAGAACGGCTTTGCACAATCTGGGAGAGAGCGGATCTGGTCGGCGAAATTGTTATTCTTAAGGTCCACAATTCTGGTCTTTATAATTTTGGTCACTCGATTACAGTGACGTTTGAGTGTTGGCAAACCAGTTCCCTGGTGTTGCCTTCAAATGGCGTTGCGCAATTGAATACGTTCTTTAGTGGGTCTATCAATGGGTTCCGAGTTTCTCACCTGATCTATCACCGGTACATGTTGCTCCCGGGCCTGGGAGATCGCTTGCTCGATGCTCTGCAGCTGCCGTTCGATGTCATCAACCGAATCAAGGTGTATGTCGAAATCGATGTTGTCGTCAACGAATTGCCGGAACCTCTCCCAACTGGCGCGATGGTAGTTTCGTCTGGTGATTCGATGCCGGTTTACCGAGGAGCCAACCTCGGCCACCACCGGATAGTGGTCCGAGCTGAGCTCCTGGTGTACGATCGGCTGGGCGATGTTGTTCCCCATGTTGGTGAGGAAGATGTCGATTGTCGAGTGGACCCTGGACCAAAAGTATATTTGAACTTGTACATTTTAAAGTTCGCCAATTATTGTTCTATTTCTATGCGAGGGTTTGGAAAATAATTGAATGGTAAAGAGGACAACGGACGATGACAGCTAAAATCATTGACAGTTTTATAAATCCCTATAAATATGCAATAAATAATCATCTGCAATGAAATGTGGAGTGGAAGCACAAAAAAGTAAAACATAACCAATAAAAGTAATGTTTCTGTTTTAATCAGTGAACTTTTTCTTTTGTAGTTTTGTGTTGAATTGCAAAACAGACCATGTCACCATGAAACGGAACCAGTCATTGATTCGTTTATTCAGGTATTAATCTTTGTCCATGCAACCGTTGACCCCATATGGTAACTCCCTGAAGAAGACACGGGAAACCCACATAGCTTTTAGTAGATATCAAAGGAATGGCCGGAGAGAATGGTTAATCAGAATACTGTTTGATGTACAGAACAAGAGATTATTTAAAAATGACAGTTGGGAGCATCACGTCTATGAAGGTTTAGTTATACTCCATTTCTGCATAGCGCCAAAGTGAAAGACTTGCATCCTGAGCGGCTGCTTGCTTTAGCTTTGACCTGGGCCCAGGTTAAGTTTCGATCGACTTCCTGTATTTTCTTATTGAGGCTCCGACCCTACGAGGCTCTTCATGTTTGTAAAAAGTCCGGGAACTTAAACAAAGATTTCGTGTAAAATGACGACGCATACGCAGTTCTATGAAAAATGGGTTTGATTGGATTTACAGATTTCACGTTTGAGCTAAAAATTCGGATTTTGGTGCGTTGACTTATGTAGTTAGTCCTTTCATTCGACCTTTGTACCAAATATCTCATTTATTCAGCTAAAATTGACAAAATTATGTTGACGCCGTGTCGATCACTTCAGTTTGAAGCAATTGCGACATTATTCACACGAGAGACGCGACGCGAGATGTCTCTCGTGTGTACTAAGTTCTTACGTTAGCACAAGCTACAAAAAATATAGTGCGACATTATTATTCGATTTAATGTTATATAGTTTCGAGACATTATCGATTTCTTTAGCTTTCTGGTAGCCATGACATCACTGGTGAAGTTGAACAGATTACGATCACTATTTTCAAATTTTCCAAAAATGGCAACATTGACCCAACGTACCTTGTAAAAACCTAGAGAAAATAACAAAACAGTCATAAATTAACTGTTTCAATATAAAAATATAGAAAGTTTCACAAGAAACCGTTGAAGCAATTCATCGGACATATTTTTTACTATGTTCCTTACTTTTGGCCTAAAATGACCAAAATATTGTATCGTATGTTGATTTTCAGAAAATATTCAGTGGAGGTGTATGAATGAGGAGTTGTGTGTTCTTAAAATGGTGCATCTACGCAAAATTAAAAGGGGAAAAAATGATAATTCAAAAAAAATTTGTACAAGAAAATCAACTGAATTCAACCGAGTGGCCGACAGAACTAAAATGAAAAACATTATAGTGTTTTGAGGTAGTTTTTTTTTCATTTGATCTTTAAAAATGTCTGTTAGATAAAAAGTACATAGCAACAATGCAATGTATAAAGAAATAATACGATAAAACCATTCCAAAGACTGTAACCTAGTGAGTGAAAGGAAGTTGCATCCACAAATGAATCCAATATGGCTCTTACAGACCAACAATACACATATATTCCTGGAAAGTTTGGGTTTGGGAGAAGTGATGATTTTTTTGCATGACGTAATCAATGGACGTTCCCACATAAGTTAATTCGTATTTGAAAACTATGCAAATTTAAACTAATAATTCACTTGTTCACTTCTTTAAAAAAATCTGTGAACACTTTTGTAAACTATCACTAATAAACAAGCAATTTACTCTTATTTCCCCTAGAAAAAGCTTACTTTTAACAGTGCTCGACACAGAAGAAGTCTGTTAGTCGCAGACAAAATAAACTTGAAGTGTTGGTTAAAATTTTAATAGCTTTCCAATCTTTCTACTAAAAGGTTCGAGTAAAAGAGGTTTTCAAATGTATTTTTGGAAAAAAAAAAAAACGAAGCAAGAAATATTCTTGTTTAGTTAAAGCACTATTTTGACAAGAACCGAGGAACTGCTAAAGTCAGGTTCCATGGGCCAACATATAAGCCGTTTTCCCCATATCTGATTTGACCATATTTTTACGTGTCTGCTCATTCTTCTCACACCCATCGGTGTTCACGATGCACAAAAACGCCTCTCCCTTTCTCTAAATTTGCAATGTTTTTCTTCTCCCTTTTACAGCAAATTGGGTCTCGGTAAGCTGCACGTCTCCTCCAGCCATCACAAGAAGCGATTAGCGGTGGAGTCCCGCCACCACGGTCGACCCGATGACTCACATATGTTCGTGATCAAGCTGCCACCGAATCCCTACTACTACACCAACAATGGACCGGTTCCGGCGCCGAACGCGATCGAGGATGTAGGCAAAAAGGTTGGTACATGCAAACCTCTTAAGTGTTTACTAGGGTGGTTCATTCAAAATAAATGTTAATGAAGGTCAAGACGTAGTGCGAATGGTTAGAAGTTTGTTAGGTGATTTTAGAGAGTTGCTATCAGAAATGAATAGAAAAACTTACATATTTACTAGGAGCTATTTTATCTATCGAACTTATCCAGTATGTATAAGTAAAAGTGTATAATCCTCCATAGCATTTCGTTCAGATAGTCTTATAAATTTCGTAAAATTTACTTCTCCTATAAAGACTATTTCAAGATGTACCATATTTTTCTATTTCCTTAAAAAAAAACTGGAGTTAAACTTCAAGCCGAGGAAATAATTGGCCTTCAAAATAAGCACCCTAATGAGCACCTACATAAAGCATAAAGCTGAAAATTCCCATTGATCGTCGTGATGCACAGGTTAATCCGCAGATTACGGACAGTCAATAGGTCTCCTCTCTTTCTCTCTTCGTTTGGATCGAAGAAGGTATCACACGCTAATTTACGTCCATTCAGCTGTGACGAAGGCCTCATACCCATTGTGATGTTTTGCTCTCGTGCTTTGTTCAGCTTCAGATAGAAGAGGAACTTACGATAAAACAAAACAAAATGCTAAAGGAAAGCACAGCGATATCCGATCTATAATATATTTAAAAAAAACACTAATGCACCATTTCTACAACTAGGGTAGGTTTTAGGAGTATTTAGTAAGCTTAATAGTTTAAAAGATTCCCAAAAACTCCGAGACATTTAAAGAAAAAGCAAAAAACTACTAACAGTAGAGCAACTGGATATAATGTCAGCCTAGCTCTTTATCGACTTTATCCTATGTATCCACTACGTCAGAAATTCAGCGAAAATCGACAATTTTTTATGGTATCATGATGATCGATTGATTCTGAAGCAGTTGAGACTTTATCCGACAACTTCGCTTTGGTTAAGTGAAAGAAATCATCGTCATGATCTTAATAAATGATCTAAATAAACCGATACGCCTGGTAATGCACATGCACATTTACAATGATTTCACACAAAAACCCGTAGATCTAATTTTAGGGTTATATTGTTTGCTTTGCTCACAACAAATGTGTTCATCAGTATAATTTTGGATATTGGTAACATTTTTAATGGAAATGTATGAGTATATGGTTGTATATTTCTCGAGTACTTTTTCAAACAGACGTATCTGATTATGTAAACAAAGAGGGGAAGTTAGATTCAAACGTAAATTTCTCAAAACTATCAGAACACCCACGGAAAACAACATCAGCATCATGTTAGGGTAATGTTACTCGTTGTGTTGGTGGCTCTAGTTTGCATGAAAGTTCTAAGGGTCTTAAGAATTTAACGTTTGAATCTTACTTCCCCTCTTTGTTTACATAATCAGATACGTCTGTTTGAAAAAGTACTCGAGATTTTTCAAAAGGCTAATTTAAATCAAAACCTAAGTTACCATATTTATAAAATTGGAAATCGAATGTTTCGAATATCGAATGACCGACTTCCATATTTGAAAATAACATAGTTGTTTTAAAGTTGATTTAGACCAATTTTTTCTGTGAAATTTTGTGTTGAGTTCTGCGCATATTGCTACAAATGAAATGCCAACAGAAACCATGGAAAATACACTGTATCAAGGTTGGTTTTAACGATAAACCTAAATGATGGGACCAACTTGCATCCGCGAATGGTGCTTAAAAGCTCGACATTACTTCCACATCCTTCAAAAAAAAAAATCGTGTTTTTAAGGTAAGTTATTTAATTTCTCGTGGTTCAGGACAGGAAAATCTTATTATGCTTATCTGAGGAATCGTATAGCTAGTAGATCTTCGTTTACAACTCAGTTACTCTAAGGTATGGCCCAGGTAGAATTGGAACATAGACTATAGCGCATATTTAGGATATACGTTAACAAAATAGTATTCTATTTTTACTAAAATGTTTGACTTTATGTGGACTTTAAAGGGCAAATAAAAAAAAATGAATCATCTCGATTTCGAAGAAATTTGTCAATCTCATTCCGCTTGGTTCTCAATTCATTGGTGGTTTTGACGACACTGCCATTCACCTTCAGCTTCCTTTTCATAATAGCCTAAAATCTTTCTATCGGTATGAGCTGTGGACAGTTTGGTGGGTTGAGTTCTTTCGGTATAAACTATGTCTTATTGGTTTCATACCACTATTTCACTGTAATTTATTTATTTATTTATTTATTTATTTATTGATATAATTCCAACTGACTTAACATCTTATTGGAATGGGGAAAAGCCATGTGGCGTAAAAACCCCCTATTTCTCAATCGTACACTACATAAATCAACATGAATAGAAGGAATACAAACCAAACAAAACTAAATTAATTCTAGTACACACAAAACTTGTCAGTAAACTTAAAATAATCTGTCGTGATGGAATCAGTCGTCTAGTGTCTTCGCCGTTAGTGCCAGTACGTAGTAAATGCCACAATTTTTGAACTAGCGTCTCGTCATCCAACTACGCTAAATCCGGTGACGTAAGGTCTCAGCGGAACAGTTGAAGTCAAACAGTGCGTAGAGTTCATTGAAGCGCGATGACATGAATCGAATTGGATCTTGTTGGCCGTAGTTTGCTGCACGAGTTCCGAGCAGCAGAAAATTTCTTGTTAGCAGAACTCGTTCAGGAGCGTAGATGAACAGTTCGGCCAAAATTCCTGGAGAGTCGGTTTCACCTAGTAGCACTTTTGCTGCGAAAACTGCTTGCATGACTGTACGCCTATGCTCCAATGTTTCAATACCCAAGAGTGAGCAACGATCCTTTTACGCTGGAAGGTTGACAGGATCATTCCACGGCAGATGACGGAGAGCATAACGAAAAAGTTTCTTTGGACTGCTTCAATTCTCGCAATCTAGATTCTTTGATACGGACACCACACCAAGGCTCCAAATTCCAGAATAGAACGCACGAGAGAGCAGTACAATGCTTTCAGACAGGTGGGATGACGAAACTCGTTGGAGATCTTAAACATGAAACCGAGCTGTCTGTTTGCTTTGGTTATCATATCCGTGTAGTGTTGCCTAAATGTTAAACCGGAGTCAAGCGTGACTCCAAGGTCACGAACAGTATCAACTTTCTGCAGAGGTTGATTGTTTATCATGTAATCAAATGCAATTGGGTTCAATTTTCGATGGAATGTGATAATGAAGCATTTATTAAAACTCAGAGTGAGGAAGTTCCTGGAACACCACTCTTCAAAGCTGCTGATTAAGTGCTGTAATCGTAAACAATCAGCGAAGCATCGCACAACCACATAAATTTTCACATCGTCTGCATAGAACGACTTGCAGCTAGGTGGAAGTATCAGTCCAACTTCGTTGATGAAAATTGAGAACAGCAGTGGTCCCAAGTTGCTGCCTTGAGGTACGCCCGACATATTAGTAAAGTAGCTCGATTGAGCTGAGCCGATCTTCACACAGAGTATCCTGTCCGGTAGATAAGATTTAAACCAACGAACTAAGTTTTTTGACACACCAAGTTTGTCTAACTTTGCCAAAAGTATAGCATAGTCGACGCGGTCGAAAGCAGCCTTGAGATCCGTGTAAACAACGTCGACTTGAGATCTAGTTTCCATATTCCAGAGACACGAGGAAACGAAAGGTGCAAGGTTGGTTGAAATCGATCTTCTGGGATGAAATGCATGTTGTTCAGGAGAGATGTAGTCTCTGCAACTAGTGAACATCAAGTCGTTGACGATGATCTCGAAGACTTTTCGGCATTTTGTTTATCTCCTTTCTTGAAAATCGGGAACATGAACGAAGATATCCAACGTGTTGGATATTTTCCCTGGCGTTACGAGATATTGAAAATCTTCAAAAGAGGAATCGTAAACACTGCAGAGCAGCCTTTAGTACACATGAAGGAATTCCTTCCACGTTCGAGAGTTTCAGCTTCCAGATTGCGGATTCAACGAGGTCTGATGTAATCGCAGGAATATTGAAGTCGAACGCGTCTCTGGGAATATCTCTGAGTGCTTCGCTGGCTTGCTTCAATGCTAGCACGGTGTTATTGAATACACTTTTGAAGTGCTCAGAAAGGAGATCACATTTGTCCACTGGTGTGCTGGTGATCTGCCGCCAAGATGAATTTCAACCGGTAGCCCATTAACATTCCTTTTTGTGTTCACAAATGACCAGAACAACTTTGGGTTGCACCGAAGATTAGATTGGATTCGTTTTGAATAATTCTTGAATGACATCTTGTAAGATCTGTAATGACAGCTTGCAAGTTCTGGGCAAAACATGACAGGTTCATGTGGGATCTGATGAATGGCAATATTCGCTTTTGGAGACATTCCGTTCTGTACAGCTCTGAATTAAATGTCTTATCAGTTATGAAAACCTTGGTCTTCCTACCGCAGCTACAGATGCCTTGCCAAATCATGTATGTATGTGCAAATTTATCTGCAAACACAAACTTGAATGTGCACATCTCCCCGAGCGGTAGCCAAGTAAAATGTTTGTCCCGGTAGCTGTTTGAAATCAACCTTAACATAGGTTTAATCATCCATGAGGAGACAGCCATTAAATTTTCTCAACACCTGATCATACAGTTTTCATTTTTCTGCTTATGATCCCTATTTGGTTTTCTACAGGCACGGTATGACTTGAAGCCTTCCCGGAGACGAATCCGTTGCACGGCACTGCGTGTGGCGCGAAACTTTTTGGCCAAATCGCAGTCTGAGATGTTGGGGTTTACTTTAATCTTCTTGATGACTTTGATCCGCAGTTGACGGTTGACAAAAAATTTGCAAAATTTTATCGCGATCTGTTAAGTAGTTCTCAAGATGCATTCGAAACAAGAAGAGCTACGCCAGCAAATCTTGGGCGCGGTGATCAATAATCCTGGTCAGTCGCACAGATGGATCAGCAAAAGGCTTGGAATCCACCATTTCACCGTGTCCCACGTTATGAAGATGTTCCAGGAGACGAAGACCATTGTGCGCTGGAAGCGGCCGAAAACCGAAAACGAAATACCCAGAGAAGGCGCGGAAGATAAGGCAGAACTTTAAGAATAACCCGAACGTTTTCACCCGAGACGTGGCCAAAAAGGTCAATTCGTCGAAGTGGTTCGTCCAACAGACCATGAAGCGGGCTGGACTACGTGTTTTTAAGGTCAGGAAGGCGCCAAACCGGACTTACAAGCAAAACATGGTGGCTAAATTGCGTGCGCGGAAGCTGTACCGTGAGTGGCTGGTCAAGCCAGGCTGTCTCGTCATGGACGACGAGACATATATCAAGGCGGCCACCAAACAAATCCCCGGCCTCGAGTTTTTTTGTCGGTGGAAAAATTCGCGAAGAAGTACCTGTTGTGGCAGGCGATCTGCGAGTGCGGACGGTACAGCAAGCCGTTCGTTACAACCGGCACCATAAACGGGCAGATTTATTGAGAGGTATGCTTGCAGAAGCGCTTGCTGCCCTTCCTCCGCCTTCACCGTGATCCCACGCTGTTCTGGCCGAATCTCGCTTTGTGCCACTACGGCAAGCCTGTAATGTATTGGTACGAAGCGAATTGTGTTATTGAATGTATGCATAGAATACTATTTATGTATTTACAAAATGTAACGGCCAGCCACTGGATTGTTACTGCAAAATAGAAATTGGATCAGTATTAATATCTAAATGGTTCTGGAAATGCTGACAAACAGAGTCGAACAGAGTCCTTTCAACAATGATAAAATTGCAATGAAAAGATATTTGATTTGTTTTATTTTTTGGACAATCAACAGACTATTCTATATTCTATAGGTCGAAGCAAGCAGTTTTAGTGATCAAAGAGCCTGGTTCGATGATTTCTGAAATAAATGTAGTATATTAACGAAATACCATTAAACACATTTATATATAAATACAATTTTATACTGTAGAGTACTGTGTAGAGCCTTAATAAACTTCTTCTGGTACAGTATCCCTATGAATTAAAATAACAAACTAATATCAAATAACTTACCAGTTCTGTTATCTCATTTTGATACCATTTTGATTTTAGTTGTCATATCATTCAATTTTAATTTAGTTATATTTACAATATGAACATGAGATTTTGATTTCAAACTGATTACATATTTTGAAACTCTCTCAATGAATTTGATCACATTGAAAGATTTATTATCAAGATGAAATCAACGATGATTAAAGCTGTCCGTATTTTGGTATCCAACGAGTACTTTTGTGTTCTCTCATATGATATCTTAGCTGTATTCGTTGATAACGTATAAACAACGATAATCTGGAATAAGAATTTGTTACCGATTTGGTATAAAGCTTTACTCGGGTCCCGCGTCTAGAGTTCCAAAACTATTGGAGTGTTGAACTGTTTCAAAACAAAACAAAAACAAATATATTTAAAACAATATACATTCCATAGTTATGTAGCAAATCTTCAGCTAAACATTAATTCAGGTATCTTTCCCATAACTTTTGTCTCAAAGACTCACTTTTTTTTCGATTATCTTTACAGGTTCCAGTGGGCTTCAAGTCAAACGGAAAGCCCGGTCGTATCTACCACTGGAATATCCCCGTGTTGAAGAAAATCCTCGGAAACAATCAAGGACGGAATCCCAACTCGCGTCATCATGACAACATCGACGAGCTGATCGATATCAAGGATATTCCAACGTGGAACAAACCATGGGAGAATGAAGCATTGGATAAATCGTTGATCAAATTTAGCGCTGCAGAGCATGCAGAGAAACTACAAAAGAAGAAATCTCCCTCGTATTACGCACCAATCAAAGCAAAGAAAAGTGCTCAAGGAAAGTACTATGCCAGCAATGGCAAGCCACAGAGTTTCTACGTGATCGAGAAGAGCCTCCAGAAAAATCTGAAACCCATTCAACATCACAAACTGATTCCGTAAGAGGAAAAACACCGATAATGATCTTCTTGCCAGTTTGTCGTGTATTAGAGGAAAGAGAATAGGTAGTAAATAAGGGAGGTTAAAACTTGAAGCTCACTGCGAGCATATAAAACAACGTACACACACCTTAAGCTTTATGAATAAATCAAGAGAGCTTTTCAATAGAGGAAAAGTCGTTACGAGGTCTTTGGTTGGTGTCTTTGGTAATCGTTCATCAAGTCGTTCGTGAAACTGATCGATTTAGATGGAATAGTGGCAAAGATTCCAACTGAAATGGTCATTTTTTGGATCATATTTATTTATCTCTCAGCTAATCTGGGTATTAACGAACGAAATAAACGCGCACATTTTTAATATTAATAACAAATAATTTTAAGATTATTATATAAATAGCTAGGCGAAGATTCTAGATCTTTAATCGAAAGCAATTGAAAGACTAAAAATTTTATGCTAGTATTTAAGGGGAATGTAAAATACATACAAAATATTGAGGATAACGATAAAAATTATCATCGCTTCTACGGAACTTAACAAGATTTTGGACTTCCATTTCTCTAATGTTTAGATACTGCAAGACCAGTTCCAAGTGCATCATTCCAATACAGTGATAAATTTTGTAAAAATATAACACGTAACAGAACGTCTTTACACGTTTCATAATAAAAACATTTTAAATATAGATTTCGCTTATTCAGTATCCGAATTGCCGTAGCTGTGAGATTATTCTGCTTTTTCATGGTCGAGCATGGTGAACATCACTAATCTAATAAATATGAGACACACAAAATAAAATTATTCGAATTTCCTTCAATATTTCAGCGAATAAAATACAACGTTATGGTTAGGTTTTAATTTCATTGGTTTATGGTATATCCTGTTCTTGGCCGAATGTCCGCACTTCGTCCAATTGATGCACATCATAGGCCGTTCGTTTTAACCAGTGACGTCATCCTCCACTTAAGCACATGACGATGTCTTCCGTTACAACTTCAACGTTGTGATAACGTGGCGCGGAAAGAACATCTGGCTACTGTGAACTGTACGTCTCTTCTATCAGACCGATCAAGAATCGGTCACGGAGAACGATATATCTCTTGTGAACGCGGTAAATGGTTATAGTGGAACTTTACATTTCACCACAACATCACCCTGCTGGACGCTAATATCTAACATGATCTAACACGATCCATCCGGTCTTCCGCCAAGAGCAGGAAGCATGATCATGGAACTCCGCTGGATATACATTATCGTGACTGGAAAGCCATCAATTTTTGTGACTCCACCAATTTATTTGCGGACTTCTTCAGTAGCATCTATAGAGACGTGTGGATAGCTGTAGAATGTATAACGCCTGATTTATCTAGATCCGTCTCACCGGGTTCCCCTTTAGCACAGTCAGTAAAGGCGCAGCTACAAAGCAACACCATGCTGGAGGTGACTGGGTTCGATTCCCGGTCTGGTCTAGGAATTTTTCGTCAAGGAAAATTTCTCGACTCCCTTGGCATAGCGTATAATTGTACTTGCCACACAATCATACTAATGCAAAAATGGTACCTGGCATCGAAAGCTCTCAATTAATAACTGTGGAAGTGCATCTAGAACACTAAGTTGAGAGCAAGCAATAAGCAAATTGTGAAAGTAATAAGCTTGAAATGCTAAAGAAGAAGAAGAAGTCTCACCTTGAAGTATCCACTAATGATGTTCTTACGTCACTCTCCACTTTAGATACGTCGAAAAGTGCAGGACAAGATCGCCTGTCACCAGCCTTCCTTAGACAGTGTGCGCCGTCACTTTCGCTCCCTGTGTCGATTATTTCAATATGTCATTAGCTGACGGTGTTTTCCCGGACGCTTGGAAAATAGCTGCAACTTCGCGAATCCACATAAACAGTAATACCCACATCGTCGAGAGTTATCGTCCGATCTCAATACTAAACAGCCTGGGTAAAGCCTGGTATAACTTCTTTATTGCTTTGTTCGATATGTGATTTCGGATAAACAACATGGATTCTTGAAAAAGTGGTCCACAACAACGAAGTTGTTGACGTTTGTCAACGGATTGATTGGGAAAATAGAAAAATGGCAACAGGTTGACACTGTTTATATTGATTTTTCAAAAACCTTTGACAAGGTTACACACTCGATTGTTGATAAGAAAATGAAACGCATTGGCCGATAGCACTGGGTCCACAAATGGACGCATTCGTTCTAAAATCGTGAATTTAGGATGTCCCAGAATTTCTAGCACAATTTTCATGCGCCTTTGTTGCTTCCAGATGAAGTTTTAACAGCTGATCATTACTGTGTATCATTGTTTACCGGTGCCGCTGCATTTGCCCGGAAAAGCGCAGCATTTCCCCGGAAAAACGCAAACAGATTGCGCACAAATGGTTCACTTTTGTTGTGAGCATCAGAGCAGTTCATAACGCGATTCTGTAGTCAGCAGAAAAGAAAAAAAACTAGAAGGGACAGCCCAATGGGGTTGTACGCAAAGTTGACGTAAGACTACGAAGCAATGTGCAATCTAGATCGCTTGATTGTTTAAACAGTGGTCGAAATTGGTTTCCTTCCAAATCTGATTCCCATACACTAAACGTCCGCACTACAACCTTACTATTGGATATAGCCTGTCTTGGTATCTACATTCATACATCTTGCTATCACAGGAAATATTATGTATGTATGAAATATGATATCAAGATACTCTATATAATGTAATATACCTTGTAGTGCGAATGAGTTATTGATCATTTGGGAAACTTTTACCCAAGATACTGGTTTCGTTCACCTCCAATTGCATACGGTTTCTACTAGGCCTATGTGTGTACAACACAGCTAAAAGTGCAAATGTCAAAAACATTACGGCTTCGGCACACGAAAGATGTTTTTCCCAAACACATGTCAACTTTCTTTTCCAGTTGTTTTGTTGGCCCTGAAAAGGGCCATTTTGGGATCGAGGGAACAGCTACTACCACCACCTCATTCCGTCATGAAGCTGCTTTACTTGACCATGGCTTCGGTTCGCTCTGAAACCTCGTGTTTGACTAGCTCTCCCGGCAGCATGAGTGAAAGGCGGTTTGAATTTCCAGAGACGTCAGGGCCATCCGCCTGATCTAAGTCAGTCGGGCAGCTACGTTTTCAATCCGCTCTGGAATGTCATTTACGAAGCTGTTCATAATGCTTATTACTTTGGAGGAAACGACAGTATCGGGTTGAAATGCTTCAGCACCCGGTAGATGAGGTGCTATACACTTTCTTCTTCCGAACCTTGCTGCTGGATCTGTTTGCCTTCTGAGATGGTGAAGCAAGAATGCACCATATGAGCATATTCTTGAAATCATTATCCTTATTGTAGATGGTTGTGGTCTGTTTGGGAATTCAAAGTCTATTATTGCCGATAGACGTCTAGGTCGAAATAGTGCTAATTGAATGATAGACCAGCATTAGGAAGTATATATGTGAGAAAATTCTATTGTTAACTCTTTAGATAGCATTTGGTGGCCCTAAAAAGGGCCGTTTGGTTTTAATAATGACACGGCCCTAGTTGTATTTTCTACGATGGTTTTCGTTTATGGATGTGATAATTTTTGTAACATTGTTTTTTTACAGGCTTTACCAACATCATTGCGGCTGGTGAAAGCCTGTTGATGTAAATTTATAAACAAATAAACAGAAATATGCCTAATTTGCTTTCCACTGCCAGCAACTAATCCGGTATGCATAACTAGGAACAATGGCAAACTCCACCACTTGGTCGGTCTCTGATGTGTTGCAGTTTGGCTTGAATTATCCCTTCTAGACTTTCATTCGTTAGTTGTTCAACGTTCTTTGTGATATAATCGGGGACGCGACGTCCAATGAATGCCATGTTCAGCCGTGACGCGGTAATTTAATTAACAAAATAGAACAATAGAAAATAACAATAACAATAGAAAAATTCAACCAAACTCTTTAGTTGGTAAACTGATTTGGTCGTCCTGAAAAGGGCGGATTGAGTTGAGGGGGGAGAAATAGTTTGCGATTCCACTTGGGCTTTCTTTCTTCGATCAGCTCCTCGTCGTTGTGGCTGGCCATCTGTAGATGGTCTGGTTGACTGTGAGGTTCACGGGAGCATCGGCACCAACAGCTAACTGCACCAACGCTTCTCAGAGCAACGACTGCTCATCAAATTTGCTTACTGCCGCCGACTGCGTTTCTTCGCCGCTGCACAGCTCCACGACTGCCGAAATACTAAAGCAAAATGTGAAGGTTATAACCTTCGTGGCTGCCTCGCCCAAGTAAAAATTCAAATGCAAATTGGTTTTATTCATGTTTTATGGTAGTTTTATCAAATTATTATGGAGATCATTTGGTTTCATCAAAGCATTTTCCAAGTTAAGGTGGTTTTAATTGATTAACAATTCTTAAGAGTGATTGAAGAACACTTGAAGAAACCTCCATAAAACTACATCATTCATAAGTGTTATTCACCTTATAAGTAATTTTATAAGATACTTGATTCCCCTCTCAAGACATCGTTTTGCAACTTTCATTAAACCTGATAAAAGTTTTGAAAAAGTTTTATGACATTCTTCTTTAAACTGAATGTATCTTGAAAATACTGCCATAAAACGCTCTTAGAACCATTTGATTTCGAATTAGAGCACATACTCTTGAGAAAGAACATTATGTGAAAAATAAACAAACTGAACAATGGACGCCCATCGGTAAAAGAAATTATAAAATAGTGGACCGTTCAAGAGGAAATTCAATAGAAACCTATCCAATATATTGAATACTCCTACATCTCAACCACCAACGACAAATTTTTTTTTTGATCATCGCTAGATTCCATTGGATTTGCAGCCTACTGAAACTAAATTATCAGAAGGGCTTATGCGTCCTATTTTTGTAACGAATCAGATTAAATGGTGCAATGTTTCGCCAGTTGAAAACCGAGAATCATAAATCATGATAATTGATTTTATGCCAGTTGTGCAAGTTAAACCTAACGTCCCAGGTAGTGAGTTATATAGCGCACCACCGTGGAAATACAGCGCCGTACTTTCGACGTAAGGTTTAACGAGCACTACGATAGTAAAATGTTATGTTAATGTTAAATTCTCCCGAGTCGTGCATTTCAGTTCCAATAGGCTACACAATATTTATACTCGTTGCAAGTAAAAATTGGTATATCATCTGAGCGAAAATCGATTTTCCCCATGCTACTATAGGTTAAATCTAAAGTCGGAAGTAGTGCGCTGGAATCGCTCAGTGATCCACTACACAGCGCACTTCTTCCGACAGTAGGCTTAGCGTATAGATCAAGAGAAAAATCGTTTTTCGCTCAACTGATGTTTCAGCCATCGACGCAATATTATTATCTGTTATTCTTCCCAAAACCATTGTCAGCATATTCAAGTTAGAGTTTGTTTGGTTTTTTTTTTGTTTTTATCGTGATTAAAAACAATAAATCATAAGCTGTAATTATGACTAAGAACAACAATTATGCATAGGCACTTTTGATTTGAACGTTCACATTTTCTTTGTTTATGATGTGCCTTCTTCACACTGATTTTATGGATATCTTACTAAAGACTTGTTTACCTTGAGCAATTCAAACAAGTTTTATTCAAGTGTAACTCATCTTTTCTAAAAATATAACAAATAAAGATGAGCTTAGGGAACGTCCATTAATTACGTCACGTGGTAGGAGGGGAGGGGGTGTATGTGAAAACGGGACGATCCATACAAAAAAATTTGAAGGTCCATACAAAAAACGTGACAGGGGGGGGGGGGGGGTTATGAAAAGTCACTTTTTGCGTGACGTAATTAATGGACGTTCCCTTATCGCACTCCTCAAAAAATCTTGTTAGTCTTGTGCAAGAAATATAAGTTTTATTTGCGTTTTATGGTAGTTTTAAATAACACCACTGCAAAAAATGGCGAGCGTGGCTATGCTGGATTCCGTCGGAATGGTAGCCAGTTACTTAAGTATGCAACAAAACTCTCGTTTTTCCAATGCTACGAACATACAATGCTGTTTAAATTACATTTTGAAACTTAAAATGGACTGTTGACACAATTTATTCAAGATCTAGCAAGCTGTTATACCTAATTGTTGTATTTTCAACAATATTCCAATTTTTTAAATAAGTCAATGTTCTTCCAATAATTTAGTAGCGCATTAAAATTTTCAAACTTTTATGTGATAAAACACCAATAAACTGAATGTCGCATGAAAAATTCATCAATTGCAGGCGAAAAACAGATGCATTTATGGTCAATTTTACATTTAATTTACATACGTATCCACCTTGGAAAAGAAATATAGTAGCTTCTACTCAACTATAAACAAAAAAAAAATCCCCATTCATCAGAACGAATCGAAAAATGGAATATTCGAAACATATATGTGACGGCCTGGAAGTGTTCTTAAAGAGGAAAATCATAAAACTATCAAAACTTGTGGTAGTTTTATCATATTTTTAAGCATGTCTTGAATGTCATTACAAGTATGTACCGATAAAACTATCAAGTTTTAAGCGAACCTTGGGAAATAGTCTTGAGAACCTCCTGTAGTATGGGCCTTTTGGTACTTATGAGGGTTTTATGGCTGTTTTATCGATGTTATTCAGAATACCTAGTTTTAAGCGTGGTTTTATCAAATGAGTCTTGAAAACTTCTTCAAGCATACCTTAAAATTGAATTTGTTACTTGAGAGAAGACGTTCGTTACTTAAATATGAAATCTGTGCTAGGAAGTACAGTGTATTTTGTAAATTTTCTCTGAAAACTCGACATTATAAGACATCACCTTATATTTGTGTTATTTTAAATAGTTCAATGTTAAAAATCAATATTTTTTCTTATTGGAATCGACGCGTAGAAATATTTCCGATTGGTGAAAACATTCAGAAAATATTTGGAGGAACAACTGAGATAATGACGCTCAAAACCTGACCACATTTTGTGACGGTCGCAATAGATATTTTTTTAAACTGTACCCCAGTATAGAAAACAAAGACGTAGTCCTACGTCAAAAGGTGGACGTAAACGAGCCCTGTGGACCAAAGCCTGGACCGGAAAATCACGCAAGCTTTCGTCCGTAGAAGAGGTACTTCCGTTCGAAAAAAAGCTGGGAGACTTCGAAGAGTAACGTTGACCGAGTACGGTGCTGCATGGTCCGTGCTGGTAAAACTATTGACGATACCGATGTGTCAATTTTAACCGGAAAATTCGGTAAAAAGCAATGGTTTGGCAAGCAATTTGTGAGTTTGGAATGCCTGCTGAATTGGAAATGCTTGGAACGGCGCTTGTTCGCCATGATCCAAAAATAATCCAGTAATGTTTTGGCTGGATTTGGCATCAGAAGGCAAAAGACAGGGGAAAGGGTACTCCCTTGACAGTTAAATTGTTGCAGGGGCCCTTGCCTACCAATGTGGTAGCTAGGCAAGAGATTGTCTGCTTGATCGGATGCCTATGCTCAATTTAAACTACTTCTATTCAATTTCACATCCTGCCGTGGTCTTACGGACCATCAATACTTTCTCTTCACATCTTTGGTCCTAGCAGAAATTGCGTTCCATTCCTAGTGTTGCATGTTGATAAAAAGTATATTTCCAATTTTGAAAAATTATAATTGATTACGTGCTTCATGCAACAACAAAGAACATGATTAGATAAATGAAGTCCTTATTGGTGATATGCTGAGATGTCCACGGAGAATCAGTAGCTCCTGATACACTGTTTGGCTTACCTCTTTATCGATGAATATTAAAGGGGTTTTACTAGTTTAACTTTTTTCAGCAGATGGCAGAGGCTGGCCGATTTATTTGAAGTGGTAGAAAGGAATTGACAATCATTCTAGTGGATATGATATTGCTCAATAGTGATTTTTTTCATCAGTAAACATTATTTGATTCGCTGCCAGATTATCTCGCGCATTTGTCCTGTGAGTTCAAACGGTGCGTTTTGCCTCTCCCTTGGTGGTCGTTTAATGTTGCAAGCTCCTGAAATCGTTTTACTGTGTCCATTTTCAGTACATTTTGCCATATTCAGCGTTTTCGCTATTACTGACAATTTTTTTTTCCTGGCAACAATACTGTGTTAACTGTTAGCTTGACATACCGAAACAGTGAAATAGTTTAAAAATAGGTGAAGTATATAAAATTACTAGACGTTTTAATGTGGAAACAGAACCTAACATGACCAACATAGAAACCTCTGATCCCTTATAGAAGGCAAAGTACATTACGTCGAAAAATATAAAAAAATTACCATTATTTTAAAGTCAAAGAAATCATCACAACATTAAAAATAACTGTCGATAAACAGTTACAAGTTAACGCTACAGTTCGATGAGCTTTATTCGCAACTGATGCAATTCGTGGTCTATTCGCTTTCTCCACGTTCCGTCACTCCACCGTAGATCGTAAGCAACACCTTCCGTTCAAAGACACCAAGGGCGTTGGGCCTCCATTTGCAATGTCCATGTTTCGTGGCCGTAGAGGACTACCGGTCTAATTAATGTCTTGTAGATGATCAACTTTTTAATGCGGTGAACTTTGTTCGATCATAGCGTCCTTCGAAGTCCAAAGTAGGCACGATTACCGGCCATAATGCGCCTTTGTATCACTCTGCTGGTGTCGTTATCGGCAGTCAGCAATGAGCCCAGATACACAAATTCGCTTCTATTTTATCATCGTTGATCTGAGAGGTTGGTGAGAGGTTGACCAAAGTCTACGCTCGATACAAAATTTCAAAAAATTGAATGGAGAAAAGTCTACGAGGAGGTGAGTGATACCTCATTAACCAAAAATACGTGGTTTATGAACAGGCCCTCAATTGAATTTAACGGAGTTACTGTTTGTATGTATCATTTTCAAAGACGTTTTTATTCAAATCAAGCGATGATATCTTTTGAATATCTGAAATTTTATTTGTAAGTTTTGTTCGCTCTTGTCTCTGCTCTATTTAAAACTAGTCGGAGCACATTTATCGATTATCCGGTGATCAACAGAGAAAAAAATCTAATTTATTTAAGTAATCGAAAAAAAAAGTGATACTGTGATTAATTTTTGATAATAATTATAATAATCAACTGCTCTCTTACGTTCCTCAAAACAAAGTATCATCCAATACAATTTTTTTTTCTTTGGATATTGATGAATAGTCCCGATTGGACTGAACCCTTTCTAAGGCCGTGATATATATAACAAAACCACAAAACATAGGATGAAAATATATATTTAAAATTCCTTTAAAACAAACATATGTACATATATGTAACAGATAGTCTGATGGTTTGGATCACCTGAATTATGTAACAACAGCATAACTTTACTTGAAGTGATAGGACCAGAACAAATAGAAATCTTTATTCTAAAAAAACTTTAAATTCATAGAGTTTCCAATAAAACATGTACTAAATTCGTTAACATTCAAAATTTGATTCTCCTCATAACCTTATATACAGTAAGTAACTATCAAATCCTTTTTGCTTTGCAGCAAAGTGCTCCTACTTATGGTGAAAAATTTCCTAAAATTGTCATAGATAATCAAATTTGGATAATCTCTATAAATTGTGATGGAACGTGATGAATTGTTTCCGATAATCACACTGACACCGCCGATGGTACCATCTCCGGTGCGTCCGTGAAAGGTTTGTGATTTTGGTAAACGTTTTGCTTGGATCTAGGAACCTTCTGCTTGGCATCCTTGGCAAGGGGCTCGAAAACCCATCCACCTTGGCCGTCGAATTCTAGGATGTGGGTATGGAATTTCCTGTTTTGTGGATAAATTAAGAGTGCTATCAATTTCGAGCTTATTTCATTTCAACAGTTAAACTTACCACAGAGTTGGTCGATGAGTGATTGTAAGGAGTGTAATTCCCATTGAAATCGCTGTCTCGTAGATGGAACTTTCCACGTCAATTGAGACAGCGCTGGTGCATTCATCTAATAAAGCGTAATGGGGCCTGAAATTAGAAAAAAAAATTGGTTTGACATTATCTGCAAACATAAGAAAATTTACAACAAATCGAAACAGTATTTAAAGAGAAACATTTTGTAATTTACTATTGCACCAATATTTTCGTTCATAATACTGGTTTTGGAGTGAGATACGACTATCTTTTATTAAACCATTTCAAGCAAGAGAGATGGTTTAAATGTTACAATTTTAGTTTGGGCAGTCTTCACTATCATTAAGCGTCAATTTCAGCAACAGTCTCGAAATTTCAGCTACACATATAAGATTGTGGAATATTTTGGATGCCCAAACAAAGTAGTTAAATTGGAAACTGCTTTTATTCCAAATAAAGAGAAAAAAAATTAATAGAAGCCTTGATTGACATCATTTGCATTGCTAAAGATGGGATCACACACAATATTTATAAAGATTTGTTAGTAATGAATTATGACTGACCGGTGTTTATCTACCTGTGTTAAATGTTTGGTAATTTAACAAATATTTGTGAACACGTGATGGCATGAGTGGTTTGAGAAAAACTCGATAAATGTGGAAACAACATGCTACAGAAACTTCGTGAGAAAATCCAAAATTTTAGGATTAGTATAAAATAAAACCTGGCTGTCCTAATAAGGAAATACGGAGATCAAAGCGAATTATTTTCAGGCAAATAAATCTGAATTCATTGAAAATACTCCTGCAAATGCCAGGGTACAGACAATTTACGCTCACTAAATAATGGCTCTATTGCGTCCTCTGCAAAACAAACATTAGATTTGATGAAAAAAATACAACTTCCAACTTCCGGCAGACATTTCGTACTATAAATTTCCGGCCAGCCGGAGCGAATAAAGAGCGGCTTTGACATCCCCTGCTCGATCAGCCACAGCAGCACCTTCTTGGGGAACTTGGTGTGTGGAATGAACTTTACCTCGGAGCTCACTTACTTCGTGGAGGAAGTAAAATACGAAGTGCCCTGCCAGTCGTTGCCATCCAGAGTGATATAGGTCTCGTCGTCTATCACCAGCGCACTGTCGCCATTCGCCGGGAAAATCGAGTTGACCATCTTATTCAGCAGCTGCCGCTGCGTCATTGCCTGCAGCTCCGAAACCAGTGGACGTGACTTCTGCTTCCTGACACGTGTGTTAATGTTTTTTTTTATATAATCATTTATTTGTACAGGCTCAATCGAATTAACTTTACAGAGCCAAACTTTCATATTTTTATACATCATTTATCTTAAAACTAAAGTTAGGAGGATAGAGCCGATTACTCGCGGCCGTCTCGAGGTTAATAGGAATTACAAATTACGGATGGGAAAAGGGTGGAATTTAAAGTATGGTTTACAGAACACATTAAATTTAAATTCTAAATTATCTAAACACTTATAACCATACAATTTATGGTTTCCTTTGACTTGAACATTTCTTGAAAAGAAAATAAACACACAGCACATACACATGTAAAAAAACTTATACTGAACATACAGGTTAAACTAACTGCAATCTAATGCTAATGTTAGTCAAAAAACATAAATGAGTTTCATGTCCAAATCACGTACAGCCAAAATATCTCGAATTGGCACATTGGTTGTCTACCTCGGCCCGAAGGAATCATAAAGCTTAGATCTGACTCCACAATGTTCAGCACAAGACCAAATAACGTGATCTGCGTCCTGATAGCCTTGTCCACACTCACAGAGATTGCTGTCGCTCAGCCCAACCCGGTATAAATGAGCGTTCAAAGAATAATGATTGGACATGAGGCGAGACATGACACGAATGAAGTCTCGACCCACATCCATCCCCATGTGTTAATGTTCGCCAGGTACTTTTTCACTGATTGCCCTGTTGAACCGACCTCCCGGCCAAGTACACGCAGCGATGTAGCCACCTTTCCCTCGGGCTTCCTCTCCAGCATCCTTTGGAGCTTTTTGTCGCTCAGGGTCGTCGGCTGCCGTCGATGCTCTGATTGTTGTCTAATAGTGCCAAGATGTTGTAGATGCCAAAACGGTCGTATCCGGCGTCCACAAAGTGCCGCACGATGTCCGTTTTCGACGCGGCGGGGTGCGATATTCAAGAGTTATGCTTGTACATAGCTAAATAAATATATTTTCCGAAACAAAAGTAGAAGAAGGGTGATTATTCTAATCATTCGGTAAGGATAGATTTTTTCTAATACTACTTCAGAAGGCGCGTTCGTATTAGTGATGTCTGTTTCCGAATTAATCCAGATCCGTCTCGTGACACTTTAAATAACGAGTGTTTAGAGGTGGTGCAATAATGGTTATATCAAGTCTCGCACTTTGTTCATTGTGATCGATTTCTCTAAACCGATTTTCTGTTTGCATCACAACTGCAAATTGAGACAGTAAGCGGAGCATTTTTGGATACAGTCCGATAACAATGGTGTGGGTCTCGCAGGATAAACATATAAAAAAATACTCGAAGTATTGTTCTGGTTAAGATATTAACGAAATCAATGAAGAGAAATCGATAACTGCAGTTACGTCCTTATCATACAATGCTCGAGAAGTTTTCCAGATAATAGTCATATCGTAAATCGTATATCACCAAGACCAGGTTTGTTAATCATTAACGTTTGAGCGCGTCTGCGTTAAGGACATACGGGATAAAGTCCCTATCACTTCGAAGTTTTCTGAGCACAAACTTCAAATTTTACTAGGACTTCAGGCTTGAAATTTTCAAGAATCGTTTGCTCTTCTGAAACATCCATTGGTTAGCAATTTGAGCGTTATTTGTGATTTTTAGTCTTAAAAATTGTGAAGTGATAGTTAACCTAACTTATAAATTATATGGATAAAGAACTTCCTCCAGTTTTACTAGTATGAAAATTTGCATTTCAGGCGAAACAAGTGACAAAACAGATGTTAAACGTTAACGGTGAACAGCTCTGATCATAATTTGACCAGTGTAGCCCAGGGGTTGTAGCCAATTTTGTTCGTCTGAAGATTGTTTTTTAATATTTCTAGCATATAGCATATATTCTAGCATCAGATTGTTGAAACCTATTCAATGCAATTCTTTCATTTCCTCGATTTATAAAACTGTCGTTCTGGTTTGGTTCATTATTAATTCCAAGGACTTAATTAACAAGGTAACAAATAACTGTGAGACATCCCCCTTTTTTTTGCATAATAAATCTTAACACGCATAGATTCTTTTTATAGAAATCGGTAAAATTTTACCGAATTCTCAACAGCTGAAAGTTTGGTAATCCGATTTAACGGATTTCGGTGAATTTTAACAGTTTTCTGTACAAAAAATTACCGGATTTCAATTAAATTTTATCGAAATACGTTATATCGAATTACCGAACGTATCTGAAGACAGGAGTGTCGATTCTTATGTAACTGAGCAAAGTTTGTGAGTATGTGTTTTCGTTAAAAATAATGTCACATCAGTTTCTTATTTTAAAGATAGAAAATAGAAAGATAGCTACGGCATTAGCCACATAAAGATATACTTATTTTGAAGTCGTCCTACTTTCGATTCCAGGAACTAGTCTTAAATTGGCCTCAATGGCGTAAAACTCATCATGTTACACCTCAAATCACATGAGAATTCTGAAACAACTTGAATGGACGTCAGACACTCGAATCTAGGGCCACATTCCATAATATCCCAAGGTTAGTGACCTTTTCTTCACTTAGACCAAAACCCATCTGTGACACATTAAATCAAATGAGAATTTAAAGATGAGTGCAGTGATATTACATCAAATGGGTCATAGATAACGTTGGGCTGAGGGGCACAAAACACCAATTAAAAACGTAATGTTTGATGTTTGAGTTTTGAGGCAGTAATGAAAGTCATGAAAATGGGGGGATGTAGCTTATCGAAACTTCCGGTCCGCCTCTAAGCATATTGCTATGAGTTACCAGGTGGTTATTCACCGATTGCCTGTCGATCTGCCGAATTTGGAAGACGTCTGCATTGAGTTATCTTAAATTATAATATTCCACCCACTATATCACAAAACATTGCGATTGGTAGAGCGGATTGGAGAAAATTAAATCTTTGGGAATAGAACCAAGTATTTCCTGGGTGGTGCTAAAACGATAAGCTTGGAAACCTAGAGAAGCATAAATTAGCCACAAGGCATCGCTTCGAAGGTCTCTTATTTCACCAAATCCTTCAATCGTAACTCTCAAGGATTTGGTAAAATTAGCTTGATGCAGTTATTGGTTCCATAAGTTAATTAGTTTGTACAATGTAGTTGAGCGAATTGAAAGTTAAGAAAAGCTTAGGTTTTGTTTGAAAGTGTCTGAATCTGTCGGTAAAATTGTTTTCGTTACTGACTTGCTTTAGCTCATGCAACTGCACAGGTTTGGAGTTGATTCAAACCCAATCATGTGACACATTAACTCAAATGAGGATTTAGCAAAAAGTTCAACAATGATAAAAAAAAAACTGAACATATTGGTCAAATTTTGACAAACTTCAGGTGTAGCGTGAAGAAAAGGTAATTGATATAAGTCTAGCAAGTGATAAAATTTTGAAAAAACGGTCAGGTCACATCATTGATAGATTCGAGTTTTCTAGATACGAGAATAAAGTTTGAACGCTTAAATTATCAATGACACCATAATCCCTTCACCATAATGAAACACGGAAAAGCATCTCTACTATACTCTTGATGAATAGCCCAGTAACGAATTTACAGAATCGCCTTTGGATATTAAAATGATATAATTTTGAACTTTATTAGCCAATATTACGGCGAAAAATTAATGGAATTTGACAAATTGGGAGGTATCAACAATGAAACAAAGGAGTTATCAAAACATGTATTGAAGATCAGAACAATGCTCGATAGTGATCGATCGATGAATTTCGTAAACCCAGTATTTTCCATATGCAACCTACGTCTAAACAATTCAACCTAAATCATATATTGAAACTTAATCTTGTGGGCTTGAAGTTAGTTTACTTATATCATACTACCGTAAGTTACAGTGTAGTGATTATCCTGACTTTTAACAATCTATTGATTCAACATCTTGCCCGCTGTTCCGACACAGGTAGTGAAGGTGATGCATACAATAAGGATTTACTGTATGTTGTTGTTGAATGTATTATCCAATATTACCTATTTCTAAGTGTAGTTCATCTGGTTCTAAATTACTTAGAGATCAGAAATTTCCTGAATTTAATTGTATTAGAAAAACTACAACGTACTGTGAAACTAGTGGTCTGAACGCCTAACATGTAAATTCGTTATTTAATGTTCATTGAATGATCATTATGAGAAAATTTCCCCGAGATTTGGTAATTAAAATATATTTTAGCTCAAAGCTTACAACCATCAAAGCCTGGTTTCCTATTGAAAATTTCAGAGAATCTATCCCCCACAATAGTAACATAAGCGGAACAAGACAGTTAATTTTAGTTTATATCACAAAATTGAAGGTTATACTCACAAATCCATTCTTTGTTTTCTGCAACGAAACTGATTTGTACTTTTTATAAAGATACATGCGTAATTAATGGCACACGAGCAACTGCCAGAAGCACGAAGATTTTTTTTGACACAGAACGAATATTTGTGCATTGTATAAAAAAAATAGGAAGAGCTGCGAATATTTTGTCACACATTAAAAGAAACCTCTCTGGTGGTTGCCTGGAGGCCTCACAGATCTACCTTATCGACTCAAAATGTAACTGACAAAAAATAAGCGTAACCACGTTTCCAGAGTTTTTTTTAACTTTCTGACATGGGATTCGAACCTAAATTTTCGGAAGGTGCTGATACTGAATTGGTGGTTGATTTCACTAGGCCATGAAGCATGAAATTATAGCACTCGACATCGCTTTGATTTTCATTTTGGGATGGATAAATTATTCCCACCCATCCCAGCAGCAGCACAATTTTGCATGAGTACAATAAAAGAGAAATCGCGATTGGCTGGTCTTCACGAAACATTTCACATTTACATTTAAATTTCATAGCATTTCACCAGATAAAAATCGATATGAATGTTCCATACAATCAACGATACATTTGTTCTATGTACAAAATCCATGTTTACGAAACGAGTGAAAGCTTTTCTCTTTCTCTCTGGTCCAACCATGGATTACTTACAGATCTGAAAAGTGATCAATAAAAAAAAATTAATCGTTTTTTCAAACTAAAGAGTGTTTCGATCAAAATTGGGACGACCTAAAGTTGACGCCATTTCCTTTTAACGTGCATCAAAAGTTTAGTACATCGCTTATTTTGAATATGTGTACGTGATGCTTCTATTTTGATTTTGAGATTAGCACTTCAGTTATCATAACTTCGTCAAACGAAAAGAAGCAACACATCAAAATCTGGCACATGCATGTCAAAACACCAAACTACTCTCACGCCAAGTTGGCGAAATTGTTGAATGTGGCTAAATCAACTGTTACCAACGTATTAAAAGTGTTCGGTGAACGTTTGTCGACAGCTAGGAAAGCTAGATCGGGGAGCAATCGAAAGCCGGAGGCCACAGCGACGACAAAAAGAGTTGCCCGCTGTTTCGAGCGGAACCCATACCTCTCCGTCCGAGATGTCGTAAAGAAGCTGGGAGTTGCGCCTTCAACCGTGAATAGAGCTAAAAAAACGAGCTAGACTGTCGGCTTACAAGAAAGCGGTGACTCCAAATCGCGACGATAAACAAAACGCTTCGACCAAAGCACGATCGCGAAAGTTGATGCTGACGAAGTTTGATTGCGTGGTACAGGACAATGAAACTTATGTCAAGGCAGACTTTAAACTGCTTCCTGGAGAGGAATTGTATACGGAAACCGGGCGGAGAAAGATGGCAGATATTTTCAAGCACATTAAACTGTCAAAGTTCGCGAAGAAATATTTGGTGTGGGAACCCATCTGAACCTGTGGCTTGAAGAGCAACGTTTCCATTGCGACCGGAACCGTCAATGAGGGAATTTATCTGATCGAATGCCAACAAAATCGTCTATTGCTTTACCTGAAGCGACACAATTGTTCCGTTCTATGTTGGCCGGATTTGGCATCTTACCATTACGGAAAAAAGACCATGCAGGGGTATGCTGGCAACAACGTTCAAGTGGTGCTCAAGGACAAGAACCCTCCCAACGCACCAGAGCTCCGCCCAATCTAACAATATTGAGCCATCGTCAAGCGGAACCTTTAGAAGACTCACAAGCTGTTGTAAGCGAGAGCAATGCAAGGCAAACTGCCGTTCTGCGGTGAATAAAGTGGACAAGGACACCGTACAAACTCTTATGGCAGGTGTTAAACGAAAGACCCGGCAATTCGCATTCGGTAAACAAGGAAGCTTGGCTGAATATGTCTCCTGTAATCTGTATTAACTGAACTTGAGAAAAAAAAAAATGACTTATTAATAAAAACTTTGATCGACTCACACACATTACTGTTTGCCAAATTTTGATCGGAACACCCTTTATCATTAGTAAACGAGAACAGGCCTCGTTATGTTCACTGTAGAAAGCTTATCTTTTGACAGATAGGCCTATTTCGTCTGCGACTTACAGACTTCTTCAGTGTCGAGTGGCTTGTTTGGCGCATTTGAAGTTGAGCAGACTATTTGTGTACAGGACCATAAAACGTTTCAATGATACTAGCACTGGTGTTCGTAAGATAAAACCCTGAAAGAAACGCAGTGTACGCGCATCGTCAGCCAGTGAAGAAGCGAATTTTAAGGAATCCTACTCGAATAGCGTTTGAAATGAATATGAGCCACTCATCTATGCAGAATATATTGAAACCGGCGCTTGGATATGGGGCTTTAAAAAAAACAGAGGATTCATGGATTGACACTCAAGAATATTGCTGACACAGTTGCCAGATCGCGTGCGCTGCTTAAGACGCACGATGGTCATATCATTTTTTTTTGCGGGTGAAATTTTTTTTACTTTGGAAGTGTCTCTGGACAAATAAAATGATCGTGAATATGAAGCAAGTGAAGTACCTGCTGACAAACGAGACAAACGAACGATACCAAAGTGCTTCTGCGGTGATGGTTTGAAGTACCATATAATCAAAAGGCAAATTACAAAATCTTTGTAGTGTTGTGATTAGCGAACTTCCGAAGAAGTTGCTACTAAGCTGAAAATGTTGTTTATTTAATAAAATTATTTATAAATATGGTTCAAAGGGGATACAACTTACATTTTCAGTATCCTTATTGCTAGATTGATTGAAATCACAATGTTTGCCCTTCGTATAATAAACATCGAAAGAGATGTCATAATTACCCCACTGTGAAAATGATTGCCTTAAAAACTGACGCAACATTCCCCCCCGTAACACAAACTGTTTACCAAACGTTTGCTGGGACATGAATCATACTAAAGTCAGTTGTAAGGGTTTTGTACAAATAAACAACACTGAACAATAACGATGATAAAGACCTAGAGCAACGACGCACACACTATCAAATCAGCTACACCCCTGTTGATCATATACAGGGACGTGAAGATAAACAAAGAGTCTATTACGTTATCATAATTTGATAATACGTTATCCAAGACCACCTAATTCCCTGTGTTAGGAAACTTTTTGTTGAGGAAAATTTCAGGATTCATCTCCAGCGCATAAGCAGTAGTAGTTCAGCAGTTGAGCTGAATTTACAATTTTTCAGCCTGCATTCTTTCCTGATTTAAACCCACTGGACTTCAGTATCTGGTGCAAAATGCTAGGAAAACTAACTTGAAACACAAATGTCCTAAGAAGTGGCCTGCAAATTTTTTGAAAAGCATCTTCGAGCCGTGATTAAATATAAAGAGGAAAGTTTTGAACTTCTCTAAACACAATGTAAGTTTAATACAGTAATTTGTTTACATTAATTGTTATGTTATGTATTCTCCGTGCGAGGAGTAACGATTATGATGTAGAAGGAGATGTTCGCTCATCACCATGAGGCACCAAGAGTGAACAACAATGTTTTTGGCTAGAATGAAAGATGTGAAGAGAAAGTGTTGAAAGGTCCGTAAGAGTGCGGCAGGTAGGAAAATTAACAGATGTTTTTGAAAATTGAGCGAAAGGGCATGTATCCAATGGTACTCGAACCATGGACGTCAATCTTTGCCTAACATCCCACTGCGGGGTAAGTTGTAGCGACGGAACAAGTCCGCCACTTCAACAGGCAAAAATTGACGCATGGAAAGACGCTCATGTACCACTGTGGCTTGTATAGTTTATTCTTAGCGATCTATTGTGTGCACTCTGTTTGCTGATGCGCACATGGGAGAGGAACTCTCTCCTTTTTTGGGTTTGTTTTGATTCGCACCGACTGACGATCACTAAAGTTTTCATTCTAGCCAAAAACATTGTTGTTCACTCTTGGTGCCTCATAGTGATGAGCGATCATCTCCTTCTACATCATTAATTTGCTGTTCAAAATGAAATGAGTGGGGAGCACATTCCTGTTTAAGTTTTATAGCAATTTCCAAGTGTGCCATTTCTACATTGCCACCCTTTATAATCAGTCTACATCATGTATAGATAATCCCCGTTAAGAAGGACAATTATGATTATCTTACTTGTGATAGAACAGCCTTGCCATAGCCATTCGTTGTTTTTCACCACCAGAGAGGGTATCCTTCCAATCTCGAATTTCGTCAAAACTATCCCTAAAAAAGAAAGTTGATTTAGAAAAATAACAGTGTATGTAAACTTTACTCAAATAGTGTCATACCTGTCTATTATGTGCTCTAGTGAAACCATTTGCATGATTTCTCTCAGCTGGCATTCAGTGATATTTTTACTCAACATTTCTTTGCGCGTATCTGGGTAGATGATTTGGTCTCGCAGACTGCCACAGGACATGTAGGGTCGTTGTGGGATGTAGAACATACATGGTTTTCCCTGTGATCGCTTGGGGATGCGTAGCGTGCCACCGTAAATCGGCCACAGCCCACTCAGGATGCGGAATAAGCTCGACTTTCCACAACCATTCGGTCCCGTAATGAGTAAATGCATTCCCGGTGCTATGGTAAGGGTTAAACTAGACACCACTATGTCACAGTTAGGCGTCACTACAGGCACGTTATCCAGCGATATTGTCATGTCACCTTCATTCTCACTGCATATAATCGTTCCTTTGGCAACTGGTTGTCCATTTCGGAATTCAAGAATTCCGCCATCGTTGCGATCAACAGTTACTACTGTTTTCTGGTAAACACCACGCGATACATCATCAAACACCTCAAACATGCCGGCGACGCGGCTTGTGTAACCAGCGAGGGCAACAATTTCCTTATAAGATGACATAAGACGTTCAATTGCATCGGCTCCGCTTAGCAAAAGGTTTCTAGCTGTTGTAAAGTACTGCGTTCTTTCGCTGACTCCGAATTCTGATTCAGCCTTACTCTTACTATTTTTGCTACTCGGAAGACTATTTACAGTTAAAATCGGCAAGGAAACCATCACCATTCCAGTACCAGACCAGACGTATTTCATAAAGAATTGCTCCAACATAATAAACCAAAGTTTTTGTGTAAAGATGTTATTCATTTGATTCACTAGCCTTGAATATGCATCCTGAAGCTGAGCGTGCTCCACCTGAAAATAAAAATTTATGATAATTATTATTAACAGCATCGCACTAGGAACGGATTCTATGATACCAACCATATGACCCCCGTAAAAGGCAATCTCCTCAGCATTTGTGATGATTTTTGAATGCACATGTCGTAGATATCCATTGCGGTTAGCCTCTTCTGAAACGAGCTGTCCAAATTTGGGTGACACTATTCGCATAATGTGCGCCGTCGTCCCTATCACAATTGTGGCCAGTGCCGGACCCATCACAATATTCGCTTTCATTTTCCGTGACGAACGTGCCATAGCAATGCCAATCAACATCAGATCGAAGCATGGTTTCGTCAGGTGGCTGTACAGGTGAGCAACCGAGCTCGAGAAGGTCGAAATGTCGTCGGTTAATCGATGATCAGCATTCTCGATTCTGCCGTCCAGGTTTGATACTTTGTAGTAAGTTTGATTCTTGAAGTACATGTCGTAGGCATGAGTTACCAGTCGAGTTCTACGAAAAAGGAAAACATAATGTGCAAAGTGAGTAAAATATGCGCAAATAAATGCAATAATGAGCAGTGAGGTGTTAATTATGCTACCATCCATTATACCGCTATGAACACAGGTTGTAAAATGTGTAAATAAGATAACAGTATGAGTTGTAGTTGGGTAAATATGTATCCAATAAATGGATAGGTCTGATAGAACCGGCGAGAAGTCTTGCACAGCAACTGAGTACATAGGCGTAGCCAGGATTTCAAATAGGGTGGGGCAAGATAAAATATTAGAAAGAGAGAGAGAGAGTGAGAGAGAGAGAGAAAGAGAGAGAATAAGATAGAAAGAATTACACCGTCTTCAGCAGGAGCTGGAGCAGGAATCGAGCCCCCACTTTGTGACAACGGGAGGATTACGCCTGAACAACGGGAGGATTATTTTTTCTACGCTTACCCAAAGTATTTTATAAAACCCGTCAAATTTTGGCAACATGCTTCAAGAATTCTAGGTTTGCTCTGGAATTAAAAAAAAAAAAGATTTTAACAACCTTAGGTTTTCCACATGTTTCAAAATCGAACCGCATTAAATAGCAACCATGCTGAAATCTAGCGGATCAAGACAGTCGTGTTGCATTTTTTTATAGGATAACCACCGAGTTTGTTCACAGTTTGTACTGAAAATGTACTTTTCCGCCACGACCCTCTCACCCACACTGGAAATTAAATTTCGTTTTTATTACGAAATCGAAGGTGGGACTAACAAATCTATTCGTTGTATTCGTTGTAAATCGATTTGTACTTTTCAAGAAGCTATCCAAGTAACCACAAGCATTATATTGTTGCACTGATCCAACCCAAAATAAACATCGGTAATGCGGGATCGCATTAATTCAACAGTTTTCAAGTAATGAAACGTTAGATTAGCCTCATAATGTAGTGATGCGTTACCAATGCAATAATGCTGCTTTAGCAATTTCTTATGGCATTATAAAATAAATAGCATTAGTTTAATCTTAGTGGGGCCCTTTTCAGCTTAAATACAACTTCAATGATGCACTAGACGTAATGCACCGTTTAAAACCCGAAACACTTATTGACACAGAAAGAACATTCGTGCATTGTACGAAAACAATATAAACTGCTACGAATATTGTATTATCAATAAAAGTTTCTCAACGGTTGCATGATTGAATGACAGGTCTTCTATATCGACTCTGTATGTAATTGAAAAAAAAAAATCAATGATTCCAGCGCACCCGAGCACCAATACCAACATGTATGAGAACGATTGAAGTTGTACAAAGAGGTGTAATATAGTATTTCACCAGATGAGAAGCATTGAGAATGTTTCAAACAATTCACAAGACATTTGTTCTATGTACAAAATCCATGTTTACGAAACGAGTGAAAGCAAACTTTCGAAAATAAATTTTCAGTGTATATATTGACAAAGCAACACCGATTAAACACCGTTTTTCTCCCATAGAAATAGAAAAAAAAATCTTTGAGGTAGCTGATCGAACCTTCCGGTCCGCCTCTAAGCATCTATTATAAGGTATTAGGTAAGGTATTAGGGCCTTCACAGATTGCCTGTCAATATGCAAAATTTGGATGACGTCTGTATTAAGTTATCTCAAATAATATTAATCCATACAATATATCACACAACATAGCGATTGATTGAGCGGATTGGGGATAATGATATCATTGAGTATAGGACCAAGTCTCCCCTGGTTGGTTCTCAACCAATGAGCTTGAACATCAATAGAAGCATGAAGTTGCCAGAAGGCACGAAATGCATCTACGCACTCTTACCTTAACAAATCCCTCAATCGCAATTTTAAATGGATTCGCAGAAATTGTTCTTAAGAAGCTTCTATAGGATTGATACAATTGTAAAAACTGAAAGTTTACGAAAAAAAAGTTTGCTTCGAGCATCGGCTGTGGAAGATTGTGTCGATGCTTTATTACGCACTATTTTGCTATCGACCATGGCGCGTTTCGTATTGTTTCGGTTATCTATAATTCGGCGATGTGAGTGATCGAATGAGTACAGGAAAATAAACAACACAAATGCTTCTTGGTGAGATGTGGGGGTTCGCCGGACTGGCGGTCCGGTGGTGGAGATATAATATTGGTTTGCCATGTTCGCCTTACCATCATATCTTGGAGCAAGTAAACCACTATCCCATTTTCTGATAGGCTCCAATAGCACTTTGTATAAATAGGTTCAAATCAGAAATAGGTATTAATATTAAACAAATAGAGGTAGTTTATATCAAGGATATAACCGCAAGTTTAACGTAGGATCGCGTTGGTGTATCCCTTCTTATGAAATTTCCTTTCCTCATTTGACCTGCATTCGAGCGAGGCAGGCGCTGGTTATTGCTTTGATTTGAGATCACCAGTTCTTTCACATTGAAAATGTATGCTAGTTCCAAGCATCATCTGTTGGTTCTCTGTGTAATAACAGCTCATCTGGCAGCAATAGAGTAGCGGCCTCGGGTGGTCAATCATGTTTATAATCTTACTAATGCTCATAGCAACGGATAAAGTCTTTGAATAGTATAAAACAATTGCAACTTTTCGCTCTGATTAGCATGCTGTCTTGTCTCTGAAATTTAGATATGAGCAGTTTCGTCTCGCCCGTAGATTATCATAGCATTTGCTCCATTAAAATCTCTTGGATACGGAAACAATATTTTAAAATACTGAATTAAACTGTAAGATATGATTAACATATATTCTCAAGAATACGGAGTTACATTACCGTAAAACGGGGAATCATTGATCAGCCGGATATCCTTGACCGATTTGGCCAGGGGTTAAGTCACTCGGCTCCCATGTGGTACCACCCTCAAAAACTCACTCGCCACCTTATGAAAGATAAATTCATTTCTGGCACCACTTACAAGAATAAATTGTTTGTTTTCTCACTGTTTTGTTTCCCCCTTTTGCACTGATGTGATTCAGATGATGCGTGAGTGTTCGTAATTAATTAACATTTTAAAAAAAGTGTTCGTAAATAAACGTCAATTAATCCATGGTTGCCAAATAGCATAAATTTTCAACTGTAGTATTGCCAGATATGTTGAAACACAGAAACACCTTCCGACACACTGAAACGCAAACAAAACGTTGCACAGTGACTAACCCCCTGGGTTTGGCTCATATCACGAATAGTTCATATAAACATTTTCCATTGATACACTTTTTAACTATGATTTATGCTTCTTAATCAAGTATTATTTGGCTTCCTAAAGCTATAACATTGGTTTAAATATTCAGGTTTTTGTCAAGAACTGAAAATTGAATTGAGCATAGCTTCTTTAACTTTCAGCTAGTGGGAAAAAGCAATCAATGCTTGTCTAAAAGCTCTCATTGCAGGTTAGAGATAATTATTTGGATACGTTAGGTTAGCTAGGTTGCGTTCTCGATTAAAAAGAAAAGAGTGTATAAAATTTGTCTTTACAATTTGAAAAAAAAATTTATGCATGTCCACTTTTTGCACTTTTTTGTATCATCTTGTTACAAAATCGAGGCAATTTACCGTTTTTGCATTGAGGCAAAGGGGCAATATATCAAACATTAACACTAAATGATAAAAAATTAAAGCAAACATTAAAATTCTAAAAATTGATTCAAAAATTAGGGGGGGGGCAACGGCCCCCCTCTGCCCCCCCTTGGCTACGCCTATGACTGAGTACCATACACAGCACCTCTATTCCACTATTCTGTATTATTCTACGTTCCAGTTTTAAGCGTTAAAGGTTTTTAGTTTTGTGATACGTAGGAAATTATAATTAGTTTTGGAATTAGAACTATTCTAAACAATTAAACGAGGGGCACTCAATACCCCAGATTGGTTGTTGAATTGAAAGTAGAAGCAAAAGTTTTACTGTAATTAACACCGTAATCAATGCATTTTGAAGTTGTAATGATAGTGAGCTAGTAACGCTCCGTTGCTGTACGTACTGACGCAGTGTGGAACACTTTTTTGGCAGCAGATGAATTCCCGTCAATTTTTTGCTATTACTCAGCCGTAGTCCCGTCTTGATATTTGTTCGATTCTCTTAAACGTCTTGATATTTGAACATGTTTTGAACATGTCGCATGCTTAACATGTATGAAAAGCCAAACATTACCAGGAATTCGTAGAAGTAGTGCTCTACCTTAATGAAATGTACTGTTGACCTAATGAACAGTGCATTTCTCACCTCTTACTTGCTAATATCCAAACTTTTCATATGCTAAGCTTGCGATATCTTTCTTTTTCGTCCTGGCTTTTTTGACGCAAATTAAACGAGATTTTGCTTTCTTTTCAACTTAGTATTCTAACCGCACTTCCTCAGTTATTAATTGAGAGCTTGCTTTGACAACACCAATGCATGAATTTGTATATTGTGTGACAAGCACAATTAATACTCTATGCACAGGGACGTCGATAAATTTTCCAACCCGAAAAATTCCTAGACCGGTCGGGAGTCGATCTCACCGCCTCCGCCTTGTTTGACCGTGCGTTTATCGACTACGCCATCGGAGGCCCTGGCGATATTGTCAAAATGGTAAACATACTGTCACCGACGTAAAACAAGTGTTCCGGAAACGTTTATCAACAGCCAGAAACTGCCGAAGTCATGACAAAAATAATGGCCTACGGTTTTAAGAGGCTTCCTAACCTGTCCATCCAAAATTTCGCACAAAAAATTGGAAGTTTAGTCTACAACCGTACATTGAGCTTAAACAACGAGCGGGACTATCGACTAATAATCTGCAGAACGCAGTGCTAAGCCAAACCGGACGGCTAAACAACGATCCTTGAAACCCAAGGACATGCAAGAGCTTTATCCATTCGAGAAATATTGGACCATCGTCAAGCGGGACAAAAAGAAAATCCAAACAACTGTTGGAGTGAGAAGCAGTTTAAGGCGAATTGGCATATTATGGCGAACACAGTAGACGACGGAGGTTGTACAGATTATGATGGCAGGTATTAAAAGAAAGGCCCGGTCATTTGGATTCCGTCAATCAGTAGCTTAACTGAAAACTGAAACCTTTTTCACGAAGAAAAACAATATGATTTTTTAATAAAAATTTAATAAATTTACCCGCATCATTGTAGGACCAAATTTCAATCTGTTCTCTCATTCCAAGCGGTAGTATGGTAGTATGAGTGAGACCCAGGACTTTTGCGGTGATCAATTCGTTGCACTGGTGGATAGAGTTAATTGATGACCTCCACAGAACATGCCTCCATGCCATGACACGAGTCTCTGGCCTCCCACCGCCGTAGATTTGATTTTGATCTATAACCAGTGTTCCACTACCCAAACCACAACACTATCATGGCAAACACGCTGAACATCCACATTCACATGAACTATGACAACGGCGCTGCGGAGGACGACGGCGAGACGGAAGTTACGAACGCGAGGTCGCCCAACCAGGAACAAGGTACCAGGAACAGATGGTACAAGGTACCAGGAACAGATGGTATCCCGGACCTGGTCATTAGGGGGCTTTTCTGCTAGCTCCCGAAATGTTTATGGTAGTAATTCAAAGATGTCTGGACGAGGGTGTCTTCCTACAAACCTGGAAGTGACAGACTCTTGTATTACTGTCAAAGTATGGGAAGCCACCAGGTGATCCAGGTTCATGTTGGATACGACGGTTAAGGTGCTTGATAAGATAATCCTCAACAGGCTGTCGAAGTACAGGGAGAGTACAGGCGCCTGTCAAATAATCAGTTTGACTTCCGTCTTTTTCAATGGTGAAGAGACCGCTACTGTGCAGTGGGCACTCTTGATGTGAGAAACACGTTCAATAGCGCCAGTTGGGAGCTCTAATGCCTCCGTGTTCGTGTTACAGGTACGAGATTGTGGAAAACTGTTTCCAGAATCGTGTACGTGTTCACAACACGGAAGCGGGCAGGAGTGTGTCCAAATCACCTCAGGAGTTTCACAAGGTTCTATCGTGGGCCCGGTGCTTTTGAACACAATGTATGGCGGTTTCACGGACGACATCAATCTGATGTTCTATGGAGAAGCCATAGTTAGTTAACGGCTACATACGTTATTGACCTAGTAGAGGGATTCATGCGCTCCAAAAACGCGTTCAATAGCGCTAGTTTGGAGACTATAGTCAACTCCCTTTAAAGCCGCAGTAGTCCTGTGTACCCGTATAAGATTCTTGGAAACTTTTTTCAGAATCGCGTAATGGTTCACGACAAAACAGTGGGTCAGGAATTTGTCCAAATTACCTCAAGAGTTTCGCAAGGTTCTATCCTGGGCCATTTCACTTAAAAGCGCTCTCTGGGGTACTTGAGAGTCATGATCGACCAGAAGCTGTTTTTATCAGCCAGGTCAATATCCAGCACAGTGTTACGCGACGCAGTCTACCTCATGGCAGGCGTGAGCATAAGCATAGAAGATGGCATTGAGTGCTTCGACCAACGTGACACAAGAGGAATACCACTATGGTCAAATGGCAACGTGAATGGAACAACTCCACTAAGCGTCGTTGGACGTACCGACTAATTCCGGAGCTATCCGGATGGGTCGGTTGTCGATACGGTGAAGTTAACTTCCATTTGACTCTAGACAGTAGCTGCGGAAGTGTGGGTACGCCATTTCCTTCTCATCTCCCAGGTGCGTGGACGCAGAGAAATCCACAGAATACGTGTTCTACACATGTCCTCGCTTGACGGCAAAGAAATGGCATGGTGGCTGTGAGCATTACTCCGGATAATCTTGCCCAGAGGTTTTGCAATAACCAACAGTAGATTAGAAGGGACTAACTTACTACTAAAGTCCTAAGTAGTTAGATTCAGCGGGTGCTAAAAGCACAATAGCCCTTCCTCGAAGTAAAACCGACATCCTTAACCCCACAGCCTGAGTTCTTAAGGAGCCTGGAGGAAAAATTTCGCTTGCAGCACAAAAAAAAACAAATTAAAAAAATGGCAGTATGCCATATAATTTGTGTTTCAAATTTGTGACACAAATTCTTTACAACAGATGGAAGGGCTTTGGCCTAACTTTACTATATTAATCCCTTTGAAAAACGATAATAATAACATTGACGCGGTTTACAAATGAAATATTCACTTCTATCATTACGATAAGAGTCGACAATCTAACGAACTTAGATCTAAGTACAAAATGAGCCTAGTTGTCAGGAACATAGTTGAAATGGCCTTTCGTAAAAAAATCGGAGATTTGATGACATTTCATATCTGATCCGTTACTGCTCACAAAAAGGGTTCCTGAACATGTCATACATTCGTACCTCGGATGCCATTTCTCAAGAAAATCAAATTTGTTAATAATAATTTGCTAACCAGGTAGTTCTAATAAAATTTAACTTTGTTTTTTTTAACTAATCATGTTTTTTGTTTTTTGCATGAAGAACGTAATTGCAACATGCAAATCTAGGAGTGGACAGCCATTTCTGTTGGAACCAAAAATGTGAAGCGAAAGTATTGATAGGTCCGATAGCTTTCGGCAAGCTATGAAATTGTATAGAAGTAGTTTCAAATTGAGCGTAGGGCAATTTGTTCAGCGTATATCGAAGCAAAATTACACACTTTTGCCACCATCCCCATGGTCATGGCAGGAACGGGTCCACTTCTCTCAGCTTTACGCGCTGTAACAGATGCGATCATATGTGAATTTATCTGTACTCATATATGTTTCATCATATACCATACACCTCATCATATTCTCCTCGAAAAGAATGGAATATTTTTTAGATTGAAAAAATGTCACAATAAAGGCTAGAACAAAGCTGACGATACATTGAAATTCCAATATGTTCCCAGAGGTCATTTGTAGCTGTTATTTCTCAGTTCGTCATACTGACACATTCGCAATGAAGCGTTCCTTGGAGTTGCTTTCGAATATGTCTCTCGAATATTCAAGCAGTAGTTATCAACTTGTTAGTGATGGAGAAGAAGAGGGGGCGAAAGACGATCTTAAAGCGTGTCCGAAAATATACTTTACATAAAACAGAAATCCAAACAAATCTTTTTGTCAACATTTGTTTTGCAAAAATAGATTTAAATTTCAAAATTAGATTTATATTTCACCACGCCATTTTCAAAACATCAATTTAAAAGTTCTCAACATGCACGTCGAAGGCAAAAAAGATCCATTGACAGCTGAGCCATACACTGAAAGAAATTCTTACGTTGACTCAGGCCACTGACGTGACAAAGTAACAAAAAATATTTCCGGACACGCTCTAGAACAAAACATTCGCCGGGTACAAGTATTCAATATTCATGCACAGTAAGATCAGTGCCTACTTAGGGAGAGTGGAATACAATGCAAGGGATGATTCCCAATCCACATGTGAATTTACATCTCAGGTACAATTTGTCGGATAGTTACGCTCTTGGCTGCATAGAAAACTAGAACTAAACCAAACCTTGACAGGTTGTCAAGGTGGCGGATTCGTTCGTGCCTTGACCTACACCGCATTGGGAATGTAAGGCAAAAGGAATACTTGGTTCAAGTACCGCTATATCCAAGCCCTTTGCTCAATATTCAACACAACTATTCAATTTTCATCCTGCCGTACACTGACGGAACTATCAACACTTTCTCTTCATATCTTTCATTCTAGCAAACATTACAGTCCACTTTTAGGGCCTCATGGTCATGAACGAACATCCCCTTCTACATCATAATAGTTACTCCATGTACGGAGAATACAAACATAACAATTATAGTATACTGAATAAGGAACTCTTGAGAGCAAAAAGAAGAGCAAAAGAGAGAAAATTCTGTACTTAGAGAGTATAATCTAGGAATAATTGGTTCTGTCAGTTGAACAGTTGGTTCTTCAACTACTCGAAATAAAATATTTGTTTTCCCTCATTTGATATTTTTGTTAATAATTTGTTTTTGAAGAAATTCTCTTTAGATTGGCACACAGAAAAAAATAATTAATTTTAACAAGCGTGTAAAATTTCGGTTCGTTTAATTGCAAGCCAAAGGAAACGTAAACAATGTTTGCATTCAACAATGTTTGCAATCTTGCTTACAACAGGCTTGATTCAGGCGTTATCTGGCTTAAATTCACATGAAATATCCTATAATTTTCTGCCAAATCTAGCATTCCCTTTATATGCATTAGATAACGCAGAAAATTCAATGTTTCTTTTTATCTGTGCATTTTTGAGAAAGTTTATGCAAAGTTTTATGCTTCACACTTCGACTATCATTCATATGGATAAAGAATGCCATTTCTCTTTCTGTTTTTCTGTTACAGTTGCTAACCAAGCTCCAGAGTTTTCACCGACCTTCGAACTTATTTTGACGGGATGAAGAATGTCAAGAGCACTCGCAATGATGCTGATCTTTGTTTCCGTGCTATTTTTCCCAGGGTGCTGCTCCTAGTTTCGTTTAATTTTGTTCTGGCAGCCATCCACCACCCGTAATTCTCGTTTATCGTAATATAGTGTACTTTAGATAATTTTAGGTGCGTCCAATAGCGTTTGGCACCTTTGAAAGAAATAACTTTTCAATAATACACAGAAAAAAATAATTAATTTTAACAAGCGCGTAAAATTTTCCCTCGTTTAATTCCAAGCCAAAGGAGGTGCAAACAACGCAATTGGTTGTAGTCCTTGGTGCGCCATACAACAATGTTTGCAATCTTTCATACAACAGGCTTGATTCAGGCGTTATCTGGCTTAAATTTACATAAAATATCCCATTATTTTCGGCCAAATCTAGCATTCCCTTTATGTGCATTATAAAACGCAGAAAATTTAGTGTTTCTTTTTATCTGTGTACTTTTCGCACGGATGCGAGTTAGAATCCCATACCGGACGAAAAAATCTTCCGGGATGAAAAATTTCTGGAATTTTCTCGGCAGTGTTTTGTTGATTCTTTTTTTTGTCGTGGCTCACGTTTATTGTCAGTTTTTTTTTTCATTCTTTTCAAGCAGGCCATTGACAAGCCTATATCAATAGCAGTGATTGACGATAGACCGGATGTTCAGCTGTCAAATAGAAGTCTAATCATTTGTCTTGGTTGTTTGTATTGATGTGAAACACCACAGAAAGCGATCTTTCTTTGTATTACGTGCACAATGAAAACGAGCAACAGCAGACAAAACGTAAACGAGCAACAACAGACACAAGTTACAATGTGTACATTATTTTGACAGCTGAGCTTGATGAGATGTTGTCTACGTGAAAAAGTGGTCCTTGCCATAGGCCTTTTTTCAAGCAATCTGCAACACGTTTAGTGTTTACATGACCGACAGAAATATTATAAAATCAAATTTATTATATACTAAAATAAGTTAATGCTGAGAAAAACATTGTGGACATAATAAGCCAATTCATATGTAAGAAGGTAAAAAAAAGTCAATAGTATGAAAGAAGATGACACTTAACCCCACCATCACTATCTTTCTCTGATTTACTCTTTATCTTTTAAATTATCAGTTCTTTTGGTTGAATGATAAGCTAGCTTGTTATTTATATGGAAATCTTCCGGTATAACAAAATTTAGCTACCTCAAATGATGGAAATAGTGATACGAATATTTAATCATAATGAATGAAAGTTGATTAAGGTTCAAAATTTAAAATAAAAGTGAAACTAACGTTATAAATTCAAAACTTAACTAAACTAAACTAAAACTTAATACTTATTGAATGGAATCCGTTATCATGGTCAAAGCACTATGCAAAAAATATTCTATTCCAAAGGTATGTTTGCAACTAGATGAAACTAGATCATTCTGTAGAGCATTGGCATTGACTAAAGCTGCACCAATGACTGTATCAATTTCCTACTACATTAAATCTAATTGATTAGTGCTATAATCATTATGTTAGTGTATCGCACACCTTCTTGTAGAGAGTCAGTGACTGTTTTGGATAGCTACTTGCAAACTAAATATTCTTGACCCACTTTTCTATTGACGGTAATCTTACGTTAAACTACCAATCGGGCTTATGCTTGCCTTAAATTGCGCTCTCAATGTTGCAATGTCCATGTCAAGCAACATACAGAGTTTATTCTAAAGTTCACTAAGAAACCCCCCCCCCCTCCATACCAAATAGACTGATCTAAGAAGATATAGCATCGTCTCGAGCAACCAAAGCCGATAAGCGACTGTGCTGGCCGGTGCAAGAAGATGGTAAGTCAATGTACTGAAGCAACTAGCTATCGAATAAGCACCGCAAGTAAAGGCACCACTGGTTTCCACAATGACAAACCACTTCCAAAAGTGCACCCGTTCAAGACGGCCGCCACGGTAGAATCTCCAACACGTAACGTGAAACCAGTTTTCCAAATGAATTATTGAGGTGCTAAATTACGCTACATACTCTTCTAATGGTTCGGTATGGTTATGTGTCGAGTTTTTCCTTAAGTAATTGATCTAGACGAGATTTCAATGCAATGGTTCGGTGCAAGCTGATCGTGCTGATCGCGAATTATCCAGCTAGTATGACCAATTCCACCATTAGGCTGGAAGGCATAATTATTCAAGTAAACCTAACACAAACACAGCGCTGTATACTGATGCAATTTGTGATATAACTGATATAAGAATAAATGCATTGATTTATCTAGCGTAAACCCATGAATTAATCTGATTAGGATGCAATTAACTACGGTGATTTGGCCGTGTAGATAAAACCGTTCGTTATGCATTTCAAAAGAAAAACCGTCAGTAGAGCCAATCAACAAAGAAGGAAAAATCTTTTCTATGGCAGCTACCCAAAGGAACTCATAACCTCGGTTGAAGATGTAAAATGTTTGCTTTGAGTTTCCCGATGAATACTGCTTTCTTGCATAAACCTCGGGCGGATCCAAACGACTTCAAATGACTTCTGGAACTGAACTTTTTTTTTATCTTGTATGGTGCTTCCAGTATAATTGCTTTATATAATTAAAGTAGTATTGACAAACTTACTTGATATTAGTCAAATTTACAGTTGTCCCGATGGTCACAAAATGTGCTTATTATAAACGCTCAAAAATGAAATGGATCCATCATTTCTGGCAGATTCTCAGACAGTTGGAACAGTTGTAAGTTGTACAAAATATAGCCACGATACAACTTGCAAAAAACACCCACACTCTAAGTCGTATGTGTGACGATATATTGCGTATCGTTTGTGGTTTAACCCCAACATATAGTTCTTCAGAGTTAATGCAATCATTTAAATTTACATTTCCTTCATTTAAGAATATTCAATGAAGTAGTTTTAAAAAAAACCTACACCCAAAATAAAGAAAAGCTTGATTGTGTTGCGATTTCGCATGATTCCGTTTAATGCAGCATTAGCTCCGGGCCACTTTAATGTGCTAAAAAAACTAGATGTGTACGTGGGTGGTGAAGTGTATTGGTGTGTGGTTGGAGTTGTGTGATTGCAGTCCAATGATGGGTCACAAAAAAAAAACTCATGGGCAAAACTGTCCTTTCCGAAACGTTCAGCTTAATTACATCATTTACGATGCGCTTTTTTTGCCACCCTTAGAATTTTTGGGTGTACATCTATTTCACATGTCAATAGTCAAAAAAGTGGAAATTAGTAGATGGATATGTAATTGCTAAAATATTTGAAGAATTGAAAAATAAAAACAGTTCTACAATGAAATTATAATATGAGGTATAGGGCAAAAGATCAACGACAAAATTCAAAAGGTCGTATAAAGAGAAGGAGAGTAAGGGTCCAAAGGACAGAACGTCGAATGAATAAAAGGTCGAATAACCTGCATACAATCAAAATTTTGACTAGTTCTAATGGGGTATTGTGAATCACTACTCTGTAGAGAAAATTGATTTTATTGTTTGTACAAGAAGATTGTATGACACTGAGTTCCTTCTTTCTCTGCACTACTCGTTTCTTGTAATCATTAAATAGTTAAACACTGTCGAAGATTATTCAAGATATAAAGGCAAACCTTTGAGTTAATAGGTTTTAATTCTATATATCAAAAACTAATCAGCGCAAATATTCAACCACACCCAAAAATGCATTATAATAATGTTTCCTTCGTTAAACTGAACCTTTTGTTTATTTATCATCTAATAAAAATTAATTTCTTTTTGTATTGAATGATCCATTTTCAATGTTACTTGATCGTGGAGTTGAATATTTCGTTGATAAATTTACAAGTATATTTATTTATTTATGACATATTATTTTCTTTGCATGTAGTAAAAATGATTACAGTCACTTTCATAACGACACTGTGCTTGTCCTTTTATACATGATAAAACTGAAGCCAACCTTCACAGTCTTACTCACAAACATTCGCCCAGGAAAAACTGGCACCAGAGAATTCTTTCAGATTAGCAGTAAGTTCCTGACGTTAGGTTACTTTTAAAGCATATGTTATCCATTTGTTATCAAGTCGTTCAATTACAATTTTTTTTAAATATTCATATTTTCCCTTTTCTTCTGGAAGGCATTTTCCGGGAGGCAAGGAAGTGTGTATCGAATATCTTGAAAATCGTAATTATTCATAGCGTGGAAAACAACACTTCTTCTTCTTCTTCTTCTTCTTTAGCATATCAAGCTTATTGCTTTCACAATTCGCTTAGTGCTTGCTTTCTTAGTGTTCTAATGCACTTTCAAAGTTATTAATTGAGAGCTTTCGATGCCAAGTACCATTTTTGCATTAGTATGACTGAGTGGCAAGTACAATCATACTCTATGCCCAGGGATTCGGAAAATTTACATTAACGAAAAATTCCTAGACCAGACCGGGAATCGAACCCAGTCACGTACAGCATGGTGTTGCTTTGTAGCTGCGCCTTTACCGACTAAGCTAAGGGAGGACCCATCGGCTTGGCTAAGGATCTCAAAGAGGTCCAAAGGGGGATATAAAGGCCAGCAAGTGAGCCGGCTTTGAGGGCCTGTGCGAACCCGTGGGGTGACGCCTATCGGATAGTATTGGCAAAAAACAAGAGGGACGGGGGCTCCAGCCGAGCAATCATCGGAGCTGCAGCAGGTGATTGTTGAGGGACTCTTTCCGAACCACGACCCGAGTCCATGGCCCCCCGCTGCCGTAGATTTGTCCCAAGACCAGCGTTCCAGTATCCCAGACCCTTACACTGTTGTAGCGACGGAAGGGGGGTGGCACAGCTGAACATCCGTGACCACGTGAGTATTGACAACGGCACAACGGGGGCTGGCGACAACGTGACGGTGATGAATGACGACCTCATTGCGATAGCAAAGTCGCTAAACGTGAACAAAGTACCAGGAACGGATGGTATTCCGATCTTGGCCATTAAGACGACTATCTTGCTGTCTCCTGAAACGTTTAGGGTGATGATACAAAGGTGTTTGGCCAAGGGCGTTTTCCCGGACGCCTAGAAAATTCAGACCCTAGTGTTGCTGCCAAAGACAGGGAAGCCACCATGGGATCTATCGGCATATAGACCTATATGTCTGTTGGATACAGCGGAAAAGGTGCTCGAGATGGAAGTCCTCAACAGACTGATAAAATACACGAAGGGTATAAGCGGTCTGTCTAACAACCAGTTTGGATTTCGTAAAAAGAAGTCGACGGTGGATGCCATTCTGTCCGTCACCAAGACGGCTAAGGTGGCAATCCAGCGCAAGAGGCAAGGAGCTCACTCTTGTGCAGTGGTCACTCTTAACGTGAAAAATGCGTTCAAAAGCGCCAGTTGGGTGACTATCACCGACTCGCTCCAACGCCTTCAGGTTCCTGGGTACGTGTACAAGATTCTGGGAAGTTACTTCAAGATTTGCGTACTGGTGTACAATACAGAGGTAGTGCAGACACGTTTTCAGATCACCGCAGGCGTCCCACAAGGTTCGATCTTGGGCGCGGTGCTATGGAACACGATGAACGATGAGGTACTACGACTTGAGTTCCCGTACGGGGTGAAGATCATCAACAAGTTTGAGGAGCAGTAGTCGTTCGATGAGCTTCCAAGAAGAGGAATAAAACCAGACGATGGATAGTCATGAAGAAAATGAACATAGGGTAACGGGATGTAATGTAAGCCTAGCTCCTTGATTCGGCCTATGTACCGAATATCTCGTTATTTCGGCGACAATCAACAAAATCATGTTGCTATCAGGATGACCGATCTATTTCAAAGCAATTGAGACATAATTAATGAATTTATAATTGTTCACTTTCGCGTAATTTTCGATTTCCTTAACTTTTCAGACACCATAACTTAACTGGTTAAGCTGAACAGATTATCTACACGATCTTCGAATGATCTAAATTTGCCGAAATTGAGCCTATAAACCGAATAATGCAGCCAAGATGTTCAGAAAATAGTCACACGTTATAAACTAACAGGTCACATAAGTAACACAATAATCATTTAACATGAAAACCATAGACCCAATGTTAGGGACATATTTTTTTCTAGGTTCCCAATTATGGCCTGTCTTATGGAAAGCGTTATGAAAATGTTGTTATTGGTAACATTTAGAATACAAATGTCTGAGTTTTGGTTGAATGTTTTTATATGGCTCATCTAAACACAAACTAAAGGAAAAACATCTGTGTAGAGCGAATTATAATGTTTTGATTGCCGAATGACCGCTAAATCATATGGTAAAATCACTTAACTGTTTCTTAGCAGTTTAGATATAATTTGATTGTAAGTAAAATTGTTTGTTTGGCAGAGCGAATACAGCTGGGAACGCCTTGAATAAAAAATCGGCAAAAAGCGTACATAGCCAACATTCAATAACAACTCTATCGAACGGGACGAACTTGCATCCATGAATAGACCCAATTTGATGCCTACAGACCGATATTACATCCATATCCTTCGAAAGTTTCTGACTTTATAAAATGAGTTGTGTAACTTTTCGTGATACATACTACCAGATGGCTTATTAAACATATCTTAACAAGTGTGTAGCTAGTTAAATTTTGCTTCCAGCTGAAAAACGTTATGAGTTATGATAAAAAATGTAATCGATTGTTGCATACCAGGCTGAGTCAAGGGACATATACCCTATATTTTGGCTCAGGAAGAACTAGCACAGCGGTCCCAAGCTCGGTCCCACGTTTAATGATTCGCCCCTAACGTAACACACACCAACACTCCCTCAAGTATTCTGTCAAAATAACATAGCGAATCAAAACAAAAACAAAAATACTAGTACCGGAAGGTATCGAAAGGTGCACGAATGTATTGCAAGGTTCAGACTGCAAGGTATACTTCAGACCTAGGGGTTCTACACAAATAAAAAGAAACATTGCATTTTCTGCGTTATCCAATGCAATATTTGGCAGAAAATAGTGGAATATTTCAAGTAAACTTAAGCTAGATAACGCCTGAATCTAGCCTGTTGTATGAAAGATTGAAAACATTTCGTTGTTCACGCCTTTGGCTTGGAATTAAACGAGGGCAAATTGTTAAAATTTATAAATAAATTCATTAATTGATTAGTTTCATAGGGGAAACTTTCCCCTACATGATGATGGTACTGATTTGCGTGGAAAAAGGCTCAGAAGTGTTTGTTTACACATGTTGATAGGCCCTTTCTATTGTTAATCCAGATATGTCTAGGATCTTGAGATTCAGGAAATAAAGTAAGTTTACATGCACACTAACATTGCGTTGCGTAGTGAAATAATTCTGAACTCATAAGTTATATGAAGTTATATATATGAAGGATCACGAGATATTATTTGATGAAACAACAAAGGTCAATGCCCATGTATCAATTGAGACCAACATCAAGAAAATCCGAGAATGTCGGGGGACTTACTCTACTTTCCTGTTTTTTTTTATTCGTTGTTAAGGTCTAAGAAATTTAAAAAAAATGCTCTGTAGCATTTAGACTTAGCCATTCAGCATTTGACATTCAGCCATTTGAGTGGTTCTCAAAAAATATCAAAACTTCCATTTTTTATGCCAATTTGTGAAGAAAAAAGCAAACCGTATGAAGTTGAAACACACTCTTTGAAGGGTTTGGGATTCAAGTAAACGGAGACCCGTGGAGCTCTGGGTCAAAAAATCATTGTCGGCCAGTTTTATTTATGATTTCATCATAAGTCAAATCAAATTAATAAAAAGTTCTAATAGGAAAACAATTTGTAGATCTGGGTTTTTTGGAATTGATCTTGGGTTTGTTCATTTATTTAGATAGACAGGTGGTCTTGTAAAATTTCTTACGGTCTGACAGGAAATCTTAGATTTTTACAGTTTTTAATAAATAGAACCAAATTTCTCCGACAATTGCTATAACTCAACCAAATTCAAACCGAACGACTGGATTTTTTGAAAAACTATAGTGTCACACATACATAAATCATGTGCAACGAATCGAATCAGTTGGTTTGAATAATCGTTGGCTGTGTAATCTCTTGAACTCGTATTCTCTCGATTTTGAAATTTCACTCGTTGTAACCGTACCTTGCGATTTTTTTTTAACTGTGATGCATTATTTACCCTTTTTAACTTAAAGACCAAGTTTTAAAAAGGTTATATAGTGCCCTCTACCACCCTGTCATTTTGCGTAGTACGCTTTTAATACGCTAGTTCGATCGTATAACTAATTCTCCATGATAATTAGACTCACCTAAACGCCAGAGCAAGTTTGTTCTCGAGGTATCGGATCATGGAGTTGATGAACGTAGCCGGTATCGCGATGCCAAACCATTTCAAAAGCATAATCACAAAATTTTTTACATCTTTTCTCACAATGTACTTGACAATGGCACCCTCCATCGCAGCCACATAAATGCTCAAGAATGTTCGCGATATGAGACACGTGGTGTGAACTGCCAGCAGACCCGTTTCCTCGCACAACACTCGCGGCACCATAATCTGGATCAGCTTTTTCAGCTGAAGAATGAACTCTAGGTTAAGGCCAGGTTGTTTTTTCCGTTTTCGTTTCTTTTCGATGATTATTTTCTCGATTTTTTCCTCAGGATCTTCGGTGTTCGCCTTGGTGAGGTTGTTGTTTTCATTTCTACTGAGACCATTATCACATATCGTTTCCGTTTTGATTTTAGCTTGACCAAGATGTTGCTTGAGATATGGGTAAGATAATTTCACACAGTAGGCCAGCAATGCTGTGCTAACCAAACCTCCTGACACAAGCTCTTTGGAGTAGCCCAGCTCCTCGAGTTGGTCGAAGGACTTTTTGGCAAACTTTGATATGACAGTCGGCATTTTGACCAACTTTTACTTGCGGTTCTGCACAAATCTTGTACACCCAACACGCAGACTGGAAGAGTTATTGTTGCTCTTCGTTCAACCCATCCTAGATGACTGCAGCTCAATTCATCTGAAAGTGAAAAAACAACAAATGAAGAGGAGAATTAGTGCCTTTCAGAAAATGTACATAACCTTAGGCTTAAAATTGATGCGAAGGATGTGAAGATTTTTTCGCGATTTGCGTTTATTTTTTTTTTTTGTCGGAAATGAGCAGATCATGCGTTTTTTTTTCTTCTGTTCTTTTTAATGTTTCATTACTCCTGTGTAGTTCTTTCCATTCTACGAGTCAAGTGATGGTTGGCATTGTATGTTTGCTATTTTTTGTTTTATATACTGGGTAATGGTAGTGAATATTTCTGTTAGTAATTGCCTGTCTCGACATCTACTCAAACAGATGAATAAAACCATCGATACATGCAGCCAATCTATAAGACAAAAAATATTAAGTGTCGAGTCCGAGAACATTATGGGGAGGCGAGTGATGAAGAACATTTTTCGAGACGTCAATACTCCATTCTGATGGTCTCCAGCCAACGCGTGAACAAGCAGCGTCACTTGAAATTAATTTTGGTCAGAAGGTCACATGTATAGACGTCACGTCGTTCACATGCATGACCCGAGAAAAGATTCATACCAACATAAAAAATACATCCTGATACTCGAACATAATTCTTCCGATTATCCAACGCTTATTACGCTGGAACTTAAAATACGCTGTTGACAAATTAAACTGCAATAATATAGAGGACAATTTATTTTGGAACATTCAACTTATCGGTTTTCTTTAATAAAACATGATAATCTGGCTCTATACTCTGTTCTTTAAGGTTGTTATTCGACGTTTCTCGGGCCACAATGCCGACGTCAGTAAGAAGATTGGCCAGCAAAAACAATGATCTACAGAGACGATCTGCAAAACATAGCATGATTCGGAGTTAGCGCTGATGAAGTAGTTATTGAATACTCATTACGCAGCTATTAAACGAAGTGATTGGAAGAATTGTATACGCGTCTCAAAAAGGCAAAAAAAACGTAATTTCACCGTTGTGCTGAATAATGACATCAGTGGCTATAGTGTACCGATTTTGCCAGTCAAATGATTAGCTATTAATCAATTTTAAATACTGGTGTGAGAATTTCATTGGACCAACAATACGTCGTAAAATAACACTACTGATTATAGCGCATATCGTTACAGGAGTAAAGGTTATGTTCGTGCTTATCCAAGTATTTAGTAGTGTGTGGGTACAGTAGAAAACAGTTGCAAAAACTTAAGGAATATGATGAAGAGGGTTTGGAAACAGGTTTGATTTCCTACCCGCAATTAGCTATATTACGAGAATTCATGTGGTATATGTCGATGATTGATTATGAACCTCTGTACATATAGTAATATTTCATTGTTTTTCAGAACAATTCTTCGACCTTTATGTTTAAATGTTAGTAATTTGTAATTTGTTTATTTATTTATAACGATAACTTTTTAGTATACACCTTATATCAAGTCAAGGAGAATAAAACTATTTGGAATAGTACATTTTTAATGGACTAATATCTAAACAGAATTACGGATCAATGTGACAGAGTAAAAATAAATGTAATTTAAGAAAGTAATTGAAGAGAAAAAGAATGGCTAAAAGAAACTAGTTGAGCTTACATGACGCTTTTCATAACGGGTTTGAATGATGTTACACACTTAGATTTTTTTACAGAAATTTGTGAAACTTTACCGAATTATCAACAGCTGAACGTTCGATAATCCGATTTAACGGATTTTGGTAAAACTTTACAGTTGTCTGTAAAGTATTTCGGTAAAATTTTACTGAAATCCATAAAATCGGATTACCGAACGTTCAACCAACTGCGGTTGGTTCCCGCAGTAGGCTTGTCTCATAAACGTACAGATCCGTAAGTGATAGTTCGAGGACAGATCGTGTCCCAGAATCGAATTGCGGACAGCTACCGTAGAGTTACGACGCCGGATGTTGAAGACAAATCTTACAGCAGATTTGTAGCACCGATGCTACTGCTTCTTGCGGCTGGGCCCACGTTGATAGGTTGGGTTAGCATATCAATGTCTGCCACAGGTTCGGAAATGTGCACCTGTAAATCGTCGGCGTATAGATGGTAGCTGCACTTCAAAGTCGATGGTAGGCTGTTAACGTAAAACTGAACAACAGGCTTAGGCAAGATCCCTGTGCGGTACCGTCAAATACACTACGTTCACCAGACACGACGTCGGCCAAGCGAATCGACTTATTCCGACGTGCCAGGATAGATGATACTAGGTTACAGGCATCTTGAGAGGAGCGAAACTCATCGCGAGGTTTTGCTTTCAGGATCTGGTGGTTGACACAGTTAAACGCCAGGGAAAAATCAACAAGGACCATGACGGTGCAGTGGCCTCTTCCGAAACCATCATAAACGTCGTGGACGACTTTAGTCAGAGTGGTGGTTGTACTGTATCCCTTGCGATATCCGGATTGGTGTTTTGCGAGTAGTGGTTCGTGTTGATTGTCGAGATGTTTGGTGATTTGAGCCAGTAGTATCTTTTCCAGTACCTTTGAGATAGCAGGCAGCACGCTGATCGGTCGATAATCTTTAGGTTCGATGGGATTCGAAACTTTAGGAATCGGTGTAATAATTGCTTTTTTCAGTTGGACGGGAAGGTCTTCAAGTCGATGATCGCATTGAAAAGATGAGAACGTGCAGGTAATATGAAAGGACAGAGAAGCTTGATGAAGGATATCGGGATATCATTAGATCCGGTAGCGTTAGTATTGATTACAAAAATCTTCGTCTTTGTTCGTATGTTGGAAGTCAAATCTTGGTCCACCATGATCGACCGCTGTCCGATGGGCAAGTTCAGTGGATGTCCTGGGTTGGTTCGTATTTTTCAGCTGTCTATGGCCTTCACTGAAGAAGACGTTCAGTTCAACAGCGTTAGTCCCTTCAGCAGCTGAGCCTTTCGTATTGTTGTGAATTCCTTCCCTTCGCAGGTTGCACCACAGCTTTTTCGCAGGCAGGTTGTGGTCGAAGGACAGCTCAGCATAGCGTTTCTCAGCTGCTAAAATAAGGGACTTGGCCCTGTCTCTCTTCCTGATGCAATCCAGCCACTGGTTGTCACCATGCACTCTGTTTGGATTGCGTGAATACAGGGTATACGTGAAGTACCTAAGCTCTACCACTCTTTTGATTTCTTCCGTTAGCCAGGGTGTTTGACAAGAGTTCTTTCCGGTGCATAATGTTGAAGTAGGTGTTTCAGTTCGAGAGTTAGAAGCCTTTGTGATAACGTCGTCAGCGGCGAAAAACTGTTGGAGGTCTTTTTCTTGAAGATATGCTTGCAATCGTAGGGGGTCGATAGCTTGCACATTTCTCACACTAATGATCTGGGAGGTTGATATCTTTAACCTTATGTTGGTTAGAAGGTAGATTACTTCGTGATCAGAAATGGTGTGGCCGCTTGATGTTTCTGATTTGATCACATTCTCAGGAGAATCTGTGATTAGCAGGAACAAATATTTCGAGATATGTCGAGTATTAAATCGTCAGCGAGTAGTGTGGAGCCTCGGAATGATAAAAAATCTTCTAGAGCTTTCGTGATATGATTCCTTAAATTCCAAAAGCAACAGAAAAACTTGGTGTTTGTTTAATTATTGCAAAGTAAAAGCAGGGCTAGAACGAGTCATTTAGGACTAGTATGATTGTACCTGAAACTAATTTCACAAACAATAATTTAAAAAATAATGTTTGTCGTAACTTGCAGTGTTATTCTTTTCCAACAGGTTTGTTTAAAAATGTGAAATGTTAAGTGAAATAATAAAATTTCCGTATCCCTTGAGTGAGGTGTTAATGCTATCGATTTCCTCCCAAATTATACTTCAGTCTCGGCTTTAGTGATTTTTTTCGTTTCATATATCATTTTTAAGCTTGTCAGTTTATTGAAGTTCACAAATAACTTTGGATTGCATTATTTTTAACGAGGAAAAAGTAGAAACAATCGCAGCTGAACTTTTTTGAAACACAGGTCTGAACTTTTCTAAAAGGGCGTACGGAATCAAATTTCGACACACACAAATGTTCGGCAAAATTTGCCCGTTCAACCAATCATTTTCAAACTTTCAGAGGGTAAAATAAAACATGTTATAGATATTTTTCCATTTTTGTTTTATTCAATTTCAATTCCATACTTTTGATTGTTATTTTTTGTATTCTCCCCAACGTGGAAGTAACGATCTTTGATGAAGTTTTCAGAAGCAGATAATTTCTCATCTCCATGCGAAGCGCTAGGAGCGGACAGTAATTTTATTGGTAGAACGCAAAGACATGAAGAGAAAGTGTATTGATAGGTCCGTATAGGCAACGGCAGGCTTTGAAAATGAAAGATACAAGATTGAAAGCCTGCCGTTGCCTATACGGACCTATCAATACACTTTCTCTTCATGTCTTTGCGTTCTAGCAATAAAATTACTGTCCGCTCCTAGCGCTTCACATGGAGATGAGAAATTATCTGCTTCTAAAAACTTCTTCAATTCCATATCCAAATGCACGAACCTTTTTCTTTACACTACCCATAAGGTCCTGTACAACATTTGGACCACCTTTTTTTTTTACGTGGCAATCCATATTTTCTTAATATAATCCTCTGATTTAACTTCCTTAGGATGCTTCCGAAGTGCCTGCTTCATGATGGGCCAGTACTTTTCAATTGGCCGCAGTCCCGGTGCTTTCGGGGGGTTGAGATGCTTCGGCACGAAATTGACCTCCTTAGCCTTGTACCACTACAAAACCTCTTTCGAGTAATGGCACGAGGCTAAATCCGGCCAGAAAATCGTAGGACCATCGTGTGACCTCAGAAGAGGAAGAAGCCGCTTTTTGAGGCATTCCCTTGGGTACACCTGCCCATTGATCGTTCCAGTTGTCACGAATAGGGTACTTCGTTTTCCAGACGAGCAAATTGCTTTGCATCTTCTGCTCTCTAACGTCCTCAGAGACATCGAATTTATGATGAACTGGAGCCCCGGAAGCTGCCGGAAGTCTGATTTGACATACGCCTCATCATTCATAACGAGGCAATGTGGTCAACATCTGGGTGTAGAGCTTCCATGCACGTGTTTTACCTACCGTAGTTTTGATTGGGCGGCTTTTTGGACTTTGTACGTGTGTATTCCTTCACGTTTTTTTCGCATCTTGCACGAAATTTTTGGTTAGATTCAGTTTCTTCGCCACATCTCTACCTGAATTGTTGGGATTCCTCTTGAAACCTTGAACATCCCGCTTGTGATCCTCAACACTATACGGAGATCCATTTTTACCTTTTTTTCTTTCCGATCGACGGTCAAACGTTGTGGTACCGATTTAAAACACGAGACACCGTAGAAAGTACCATTCCCAGCTTCTTGCTGGTGGCACGATGAGAAAGATTAGGATTGTCAAGGTATGTGCGCAAAATTTCTTTGCGCCGTTGCTGTTCTTCCGACTCCATATTCGAACAATTGCACATCTGCTAGTGAACCTTACACACCGTAAACAAATACACATTGAACTAATTCCACCCACAATTTAAATAGAAAATACTCAACGGGTAAAAATTTACAGGCAATTTGATTCCGTACAACCTTTATTTGAATATAAATCTGGCCGGAATTAGCTCTTCTGGGGATGAATCAAACAAATTTCGTGATTTACAACGTTTTAAAATGGCTCAAATAGATTGTTTTCCCAATAGATCTAATAGATGGATTGAATTTCCAAACTTATTTTTCAGACAGCGCATTTACACCGATATAAATAAGATGGTTGATCAACCGATTCATGATTGATGGTTTCTGTGATGGAGAAACGTGAACGTTTCATAAGGTAACACAAAGCATTCCAGTGAACAATTTTTGCATTCAATTTATCAGTAGTCGTCATAGAACCAGAAGTTGCCTATAACTAACTATAACTAAAAACTCATCGTGTGATTTAAATAATAATAACTTCAGAAACTAAGAACGAGATAGATGGCCACTAAACAGTGTTATTCTGGACAAATCAACATTGGTCACATCAACAAGAAAGTATTTGTATGTGTGTGTTCAATTTTACACCCGTTGGTCGGCAATGGTATTATAGAAGACATCGGTTTGCTACAATCATTTGACCATTGAAAGCAGCTTTAACCCGGAAGCTAGAAAGTGAGCTCTATTGCAGATCAAGCAACCCATTTCAGTGTGTCTGGATAGTCCCGCAAATTTTCAGGTTTCTTTCATATATAATAACCCTCGCATGTAAATGTTACCTACATCCTCTAGATAAGGGCACTGCAACATACTTCTAGATTTTCTCTTCTAGATGTCTTTGATGCACTTTTCAACAAAGTTTCGTCTGATCTCAACTTAAAAGAAGCTCTTCCACAATTATTTATTGAGAGCTTTGTTTGGCGAGCAAAATGATTTCGAAAAACTTTTCAGACTGGACTTGGGAACGAACCCGCCGCCTTCGGCTTGGTGAATTGAACTCTCTCCGAATGAACTATCTGAGGCCACAAAAAAAACTTATAAACTTTGCTAAAAATTCGCGAAATTAATTTTCATTAGGCACATCAAAAAGGAAGTTACCCAAAAAATTTGGATAGAAGTCCAGATGTGAATGACTTGGATGTGATGCCAATTTGATCTTTGGTATAGTCAATATAGAAGCTCATTTATTGCACCCTTAAAGAAAAATCTCGACCTGCTCTTCGAACACCACTCATCATATTTAGGAAACTTTGTTCACTTATCTAAGCGACCATTTTGTTCAACCATCTCTTCACCTCTGTTGCATTCCGACTCACCTTTTCCCACAATTTATGTTTGAAAAATGCCCAAATCTGAACACAACACCCGCTGAAGTAAAATTAACAGTGCGTCCAGATATTATATGACATATCTTATTTAGTTGTTACTAAACTAAGGGAATGGTTTAAGAGGAGCATCCTCTAGTTGCCTAGAACGGACCTTGCTGTATGGTTATATTATATTCATGATTTGTCTGTGCATCCCACCCTGGAGCAGTTTTCTAGAATCTAAATTTCTAGCAGAACGGATCATTTTTTAGTTTGGCTGGAAAAATAGAGGCGTCTATAATCGGATTATCTTATTATTTAATAGTACGTAATTCCTACCGTAAACTTAATCACATATCTCCATGCAATGTGAAGGCTCTGGCAATGTATTGTGTTTGGGCGCACAATCGATCGACAAGTACCGCTACACGCGCAAGTGTTAATAACAGGGTTCTCTAAACATAGTCGCGTATCGCGTCTTTTGATGAAGGCTCCCAATACCGAAGATTGATCATTCCTACTATCTTCAATGAGACTTTCTGTTCACAAACACAGTGTGCAGGTGCGTAAATTTTAAGATGCTGTGAAATTTCAATGTCAAGCCTCACAGGCTGCTTGCTAATGGAAGTTAATAATCCATTAATTTGAGAGACCCTCTTTAACTCGGTCGGTCAAGATGTAGCAAAACCTGGTGGAAAGTAGGGAGTTCGATTCTCGATCATATTCAGACATTTCAAATTCAGGATAAGAATAAAGTTTGAGTTTGGAGGTACGACAAAATTTAGAAGAATTTTCTAATTTGATTAACCGTATCGATATTTGTACACTCGTAACATCATCAATCGGCGCGACTTCAATTAACGTCGCCTTGAACAAAACCTGCTGAAAGTTCAGGCAGCGCCAACAGACGTTCGAAATTAACGTGTGCATTTATGGGTAGAGAAAAAAAACGGTGGAGTAGGGGTACAAGTACTTTTGACAATGACACACATCTCGATGTAGTTGAAGTGACAGAACGAAGCATATCCCCCCCGATACAGACCGGTCAATTTATTATGGCAGAGCAGCATGCTTGAACTTGGTACTCACGGAAAGATGCAGAGTTCGATTATTGTTGTTTTTGCTGTCGGTAGATCGTCAATCCTACATGCGTGTAGCATATGCGAATGAACTCTGGTCAGGTAGGAAAACGACGATACACGCGGAAAAGAAATGTTAAGGTCAGGTCACTTAAATAAGTTGCCGTTTCAAGGTATAAAAAGGAAGCATGAAAATGGTCATCGTGATCGTGACCTTGTTATGGCGGAATGATGCAGATTGTTGCTTATGAGATAAATACTGTCAATTCGGTTTCTCTGTTTTTCTTCATGGTTTTCTTTATTTTCTTCCGTTTTTTAATGCTTTAAATTATAGGTTTGCTAACAACTGCTTGGATATATTTATCACATTAAACCAGAATAACATATGTTTGTATATATTAAAAAACAATCTTAGGCACTATACCAGAACTAAATTATTTCTTAGCTCATTTCTCCTTGGTCTTTTGTACCAACGAAGAGATCGCCCATTATGATCAATACTGCTTGAATAACCCTGAATTCCATACCAAACACTAAAGAAAGTAACTGTAACGATTCACACAATAATTGTTTGTTGTCCATACAAAATATGTCATTAAGGGGGAGGGGGAGCTGAGAATCGACATTTTCACATGACGTAATGGAAGTTCCCTAACAACGTACTTAATTTTACCTAAAAAAAAGTCAATTTTCAATCGCCCCTCCCCACTATCACACATTTTGTATGGATATCTAGCAATCTTTGTATAGTTTAGCACACATTCCGATACCACCGTTCCTCCAATCAACGTTACGTACCCAATGGATCTTCCCTGCTGGACATTTCTTACTCAAGAGAAAATTGTTTCAATATTGAAAGTAACAATTAGAGATTCTCTCTACTCTCACTTTCGTTGATTGATTACGACGATATTGTAAATTTTACGAAATGCTTAGTACATATTGAAGGACAGTACAACTATAGTCACTAGACGGGAGCCAATTTGAACTGTCACTTGGCGGAGCCAATCGAGCAAGTCTCAAGTAATTCATGTTAATGGCCTAAATTCCATTTGTAAACAATGACTTTAAATATCGATTTCTCTTGAATCTTAAATCACTCTCGTGAAATGAAAGCAGCATTTGGTAGAAGAATTTTAGTGCTACCATATGGAGTAGCAGGATATAGTGGGATTCTCGTAATTCATGAGAAATGAACGTTTAAAGTCATTGTTTACAAATGGCTATTAGGCTCTTAACATGAATTACTCGAGATAGGCTCGATTGGCTCCACCAACTGACAGTTCAAATTAGCTCCCGTCGTTGTATCCGCCAGACTATGAATCTAGTAACTATAAATACAACTGGCTAGCATATTATGCTAACTATGAAAAGATGAAAACCGCTTAAGTATTTTATGAATGAGAAAGTAATCAAAAAGAGCCTTCCTCTTGATGATGATGATGGTCCCGCCCTTACCCCTACAAAGGTTTGAGCTAGACGATTTTATCTCTAAGATAATTAATTTGGTAACAATTCAAACCAGTTATGCAAAAAAAAAACGAACTGATTTCATCTACAGATATAAATTTCTTCAAAAGTATCCATTTGCTTCACAGCGACATAATTGTGAAAAGCTTTGATGTTAACCACAAAAGTTCGCAAGAATTCCCAGCGATCAGGAAATTCTGTTGCAATTCAGATCACAGAATCCAGTTAAAGGACATTATCAAAAGACAAGCCAATATCCGATCCTGCCCGCTACAGAGTCAGAGGTTCCAACACTTATGGAACCGCCACCTTAGTTTTGGGCTGACCAAGGATATCCCCAATCAGGGAGATCGAGAAAATTTCCAAACCGAAAAAATCCTCGACCGGCCCTAGTCAAACTTTTACTTTCAACCACAAAAGAATTGACGAAGAATTCCCCGACATTCAGCCAGACAACTCGCTACTATTTCATAGTACCATCTAAAGCATCAAAGGTCAATTTTTTTTAACGAATTTAAAAGAAGTCCATCATATCTGTATACCGCGCGCGAGGCTTAAACAATTGTAGACTACTTTCTTTATTTTTTTTATTTTTTTAAACTAACACAACATTATACAAATTTCCATCATCATCATTGTGACGAACAAAATAGTGAGTATTGTAGTATTTTAAATGTGAAAAAATAAAATTGAAAAAATAAAATAGCCAACTAATTATAATCCGTTTGTAAAGAACTTCGTCAGATACATTCTTCATTTTTACAAAAAAAAAGCAACATAAATGTACAAAAAATGGTCTACACAAAATAATCCGTTTTATAATAATAAAACATCGTCAGGTACAATCTTCATAAATATTGAAAAAAAAATTACACTTGCTGCTCAGAATACAGTTTTAACGTGTGAAATACATAGTCTTTTAAATTCTGAAAGTGTTGGTGCACGTTTAATGTGTCTTGGCATCGAATTGAAAACATTTATTCCTATAAAATATAATGAGAAAATAAGAAAATGTAATCTTGATCTGAATGTAAAATTAAGCAATTTCCAAGCGGTTGGAACCTGCACGGATTATTTTTCTCAAGAAGTGTACACCGTGTCCAATATATTCTCATACAAATTCAAACTTCTATTATTGCACAAATTCCTTGAGCATCGGGGAAATTTACAAAATACCCTTAGACCATTATTTCATCTTCTTGGCAATAAGAAAGCAGACTCTCTAGCAAAGGTTGGCGTACAAGAAGGCGAGATTTTTGAATGAAAAATTTCGAATGATGAATTTTTCCCATTAGTACATCAGAGTACTCTTCCAAGTTGGCAAAATGAGTGGACAAGTGATTTTCTTGGGCGGTGGTTACTTCAATTATTCCAAATGCCTCGTCGAGGTCGTGGTTCGAAGGTCTACATGTAAGCCGGGGTTTCAGTTATGTGATATCAAGACTTATGTTCAACCAGTACTCGCTAGACGTACATCTCTACAGAAATAACCTCTTCGATAGTAATTTATGTAGGTGTGGAACAGGTTATGATGACATCGCTCACGTAGCTTGGCATTGCCCGGATAATGATGCCCCCAGAGCACGACTATTGGATACCCTAGTGGCCCGAGGTAGACAACCCTTCCAAGAGGTAAGAGATGTTTTGGAAAGGCGTGATCTTCCCTACTTGCAAGCGATTTACGAATTCCTTTGTTTGTCTAATCCAAGAGTGTAAAGTCATTACCCCCCTCCCCTCCACTTTAATAAATTCCCTGCCATTTTGTCCCAGTTATGCTATCCTTGTGTTTCCGTGCTACTTGTACCTGCTCAGCAAGCTGTGGTCTAAATACGTATATCTCTGGAAATACTTCATAAACGCGTGAAGTATTTCGCAGACTGATGAACGTATGTCTGTTCATTGTGTAAAATCAATTTTTGGTGATACTGCAAGCTTTTAGATCAAAGATGGCGTCGAAAGAAGAGCATGTGCGAAAAGCAATTGTGTGCGGTCGCAATGAAATCCGGACCTGTCAGTAAGAAAACTTGAAAAAAGCTTGGATTGACAACAAGCACTGTCCATAACGTTCTTAAATCTTTCAATACACGTTTGACAACAGCCAGGAAGGCTGAGAGCGGAACAAAAGCAGATCTCATTGACCACCAGAAGGACGCGAAGGTGAAGCAAATATTTCAGAAGAGACAACATCGTTCGGTACGTAACATGTCCCCAACTTTCGTGCATATTTCAAAGCACCGGTATGCAAGGTATAAAGTCGTTCAAGGTGAAAACTGTACCGATCCGTAATGATAAACAGCATGTGACGGCTAAAATCCGGACTCGCATGCTGTGGTCGAGCAAGCCAAAGCTTCATCATAAGGGGATAAAATTGCTAAAACAGAGACCGATGTACGCACTTGAAGGCTCATATTGAGGAAAAAGGCTCGAGATTTCCTTCGAATCCGTGACGAATAATACATTTAGTATTTTTATGTATAAGGAAAAGTATATATGCACTTTTGCAAACCGTTCTTAAATCCTTTAATTCCGGAATAGACCCAAATGATTCCATTACTAAGAACGGTTATGTTCATCGTATGACTTCTGAGCAGAAAAATATGACTAGTGTTATGACATAAGCAAGCGTCCACATTCAGTTGTGTGTTACATCCATTTAAGTAAACAAGAAACGATAGAAACATAAGTTTAATGGACACCAGTTGTCTTGAAAGGTGGTCATAAATTTCTCATTGTTACTTGTTTCAGCACGTCTCAATTGCTGTTTTAACCTTTAGACACAGTCCAAATTTTGATCGTCGAAAGTGAACGTAAGAATGAAGTACCCGTTTTATTTCTCTTTGCATAGAAACACCAACAAGCAAAAATGGCTCATCTGGTTGAAATGTGGCCTCGCTACTAAACAACGTCGCTAATCAACAGATTAACTTTATATTTTGCTCGGTATTTAGATAAGATAGCACATCTTAAATAAAGCAAAAACGTCAGATAATCAATGACTTGTGCAAAACGATATCGCTGTGATCAATGGCACATTTTCAAAACAGTTTACCTACCTACTTCAAGATTCCAAAGTCCACTTGGCTAAAGATTACTACTTTGCTTTGATAAGGGTAATACCTATGATAAGGCATTGTTTGTGGAGCTGGAGCAATCAATAGCTCATTACTTGCGTTCATTGTTTGAAATGAACCGTCTATCTCTTCTTCTTGACAATAAAGTTTCACACCTTAAAGGCCCTTCACAGAACCTGAAGACAAGTTTTTCTTCTGAAAAATATTTAATGCAGCATGTTCAAATGTTACTCAGGGAACTCATAACAATCACTTTGAGTCGTCTTCGAAAAACGTACTGCTCTAATCATCAACTGTCTCGTGTTTCCTATGATGAGAACTCGGTACAGGTTCAAGGTTAGGTTTAAAGTTCATTCATTATACCGCCTGCTTAACAAATTGCACCTTAGATTGCTACGTAAGACTCATGTGATGAATTCGTTGTGGAATCATTATTCAGTGTTGCAGTTGAGAAACAGCGGCAATTGTTTAAAGCAATACTTCCCCTCTCTTTTTTATGCGGCAACGCGAATGATGATTTTATATACAAAATAGTATTTGCCTTAGAAAACATGACTGTTGTAATAAACTGAATAAAAAAAACTGGTCTGGACGTTGACACCAACTAGCCATTAATTATCCTACATACAAGACAAAAATCACGAAAGAAAAAAGAAACCTGAAAAGATGTAGCCTTTCGACATGACGAGCTACCCTGAACAGCAAGGTTTCAATTTTCAAACATTATCCGGCAAAGTACCATCGTGAGCCCGTTCTAAGAGCCCTAGTCAGTGAAACCGCGGCATACGGCATCAAGTTTTATACCTATCTAGCAAGGCAGCTATTGCTATTGCTGCTGCTGCATAGGTTATTGCGAAAATCCTTGCATGTTTGAACTCGTTATGAATCGACGCGCTAAACGTTTTAATTTACCAGCGGTTCGAAGCACGGAGGCGAGACATAGTTTGCTAGAATCATGTTGGAACATAAATTGCATTAGCGCTATTTAAATGAAATTCACAACTTTGCAACACAATTCAACACATTAACCGTTTTCATGGATGTAATGCGCACTGTAGAGAGCTTTCGAAGAACAGTGGTTTTAATTTCAATTTACTTACGCCACATCGGGCGTATGAATAATACGTACACTTTACTTTTACCCATAAGAAATGCATGGGTGAAAGTAAAGTATACACTTTTATTCAAACAGTATTCAAGATCACTTTATTAAAACAGTACCAGAACAATTTATAAGTCAACACTACAAAACGAACTAACAGAAAATTATGTGAATCGATGCAGTGGTGTATCAATATATGCAAACGAATTTTCCATTAACATTCAAGTTAGGTGACTAGAAATTAGAAAATACATTCAATACTCGAGTACTTTTTCAAATGGAAGTATGTAACATTTGGACGCAAATGAAAAAAAAACAGCATTGAACTTTTTTGAGTTTATTTTTATTCCTATTTGAAAACCGGACATGTTTATTCCAATTAAATTCCACTTAATGACATATTAGTGAAAGATTAATACATCACTGTGCTTCAAAATTAAACTAGGACTGAAAAGTCAAGTTTCATTGAGAATATGTTTCTTACAACGGTCTGCAATAGAAAATGATAATACGTCATTTTGATAAGTCAGTATGATAGATGGTATGTTACTTGCGTCAAAATGATACGTCATTCCGCGAATGACAATGTTGATACGCCAAAATGTTACGTAAAGTTGTCATATTTCACACAGATACGGCGAACTTATCAAAATGACGTATTATTTTTTTCTGCAACAATCTTTGCTAAAAAAAATCAATTTTTACTTTAAAAAATATCTAAATTTTTAACCTTGTAGAATAAAATCATTTAGTAACGCGTCGTTAAGGGGCATTCAAATAATTAAAAATGATATGACAATGATTCATAAGTTAAGGCTAGTATGCAGCTCAAAAGTAATGTGCATTAGGATAGGACAAGTAATGGCCAAGAAATGCTTTTACTGTCGGAATTACTTACCCCGTGTGCAGCTGACAAGGAGGACAAACTTCGTAACGTTAGTAACGTCTGCCCAGGTAACCTTAATGGGGCTGTCACTTTTCCTAGCGGAATAATATTCCGTTGGATTATTCCGCAAGAAAAACTGACATTTCACCCATACTGAAGCAGTTATCAAAATTACTTCGGTAAAAATGGGAAAAATTACTTCAAGTCTTTACTTGTCAGCTGCATACTAGTCTTTACTTTTGAACACAAGCGGCGTTTGTACATTAAAAGTGCAAAGCAGATGTTACACCGTTTTGTATAAAGTTAGTTAAAACTTTCAGGAATAATGCTTTAGAAAGTTCAACAAATATGGGCATATATACATGATTTTTTAATAACATGCCATGAACAACGCGTTTGTTTACATTTGTGATTTACGTCCTTTTGAAAAAGTATTCGAGAATTTTCTATCCAGCTTGTATATAATTCAGTTAAAAAATGCACAGTTTCACTTGAGAACTTAATGTTTTTAATTTCTCAATGTATATTTTTGGTGTCAACGACTGCTGCTTTCTGGTCTTATTTAGTAATTTTTTGCGAAAGAGGAAAACAAAAATTACAAATTTTTGTTTTCCTCTACATTCTCTTACAAATTACGCAACGCAGTAATAGGGAATGATTCGTTATGACCCTTGAAAAACAAGTGAATTTTCCATCCAGGAAGTGTTAAAAAGAAGGGAGCACTATGTAATTTATGAACGGTGTCTATTAATGTTGACAAACTTCATTGGACTGAATGAAAACTGCAACCATGACATTTTTTAGTTTCTCTTTTCTACACACGGTGTCATTTCATTTTTTTAATTAGCGCGTTACGCTAAAGTAATTTTTTTTAAATGCTCATAACTCTCGTTCGGCTGAACAAAATTAATTCTCTCATAAACCATTCGATTAAATGAATTCACATTTTTTGCATAGGTTCTAACGTGCCTTCAGGATAAGATGTTCATTTATATGGTTAAACATTTCGAGCAAGAACGGATAACTTGTTGACTGGTATTTAGGAGCTCAGACTAAGAGGTAAAATACCTGAGGATAATACCATAAAAATTTCAACACTGTTATGCAAATACCAAATTGAGGTAAAAGAACACCAAAATAGTCCTTCTCAGGTATTCCCAAGTATCCTAAATAACAAGTTTTGTGGTTCGAGAGATATTTTGCTTGCAATTCTTAGGTATTTTGCTTGAGTATTTTACCTCTTAATCTGAGCTCTTTCGTACCAAGGCCAGTTATCAAAATCAAACTAAGGCATTTATAAGTTCTAGTCTCCTGCTCGGAATGACCTACTTTTGCTCCCATATAAATTTGAATATGAACAAGTTGAAGTTTTAGTATTGCCGTATCAGGTTCCTTAGAAAACTGGTCACAAATGGTTCAAAATGTTTCTTTAATTTTAATAAGCTTCTTTCAACATTTAATTTGGCGATAGGCTTTGCTTTTATAACGGAGTCCATTCCTTTTTATAAATTTTGCTTCCAATGGCACTCCAATTTCCAGACTACGCTACTCAACGCTAGTATAAGAGGTGTTCCGATCAAAATTTGGTCAAACAGTAATGTGTGTGAGTCGATCAAAGTTTTTATTAATAAAAGAAATTCTTTTTCTTTTTCAAGTTCAGTTAAAACAGAATAAAGGAGAAATATTCAGCTAAGTTTCCTTCTTACCGAATGCGAATTGTCAGGTCTTTTGTTGAACACCTACCATAAGAATTTTTACAGTCTCCTTGTCCACTTCATTCGCCGCAGAACGCCGAAAAATTTTGATGGGTTGCTTCTCTTCCTTCGATGATATTTTGATAATTGAAGTGCTAAGCTCAAAATCAAAATAGAGACATGATGCTTTACGCACACATCTACAAAATGAGGGGTGTGCAAATTTGTTTAATGCACGATGAAAAGAAACGCATCAAGTTTAAGTCGACCGAATTTTGATCGACACACCCTTTACACCTCAGTAACTTCTATGCCAAATGAATATTTTTTTCTTCAATAAATGAAGTCGGCTCTTAGCATTTATGGTTTTTCTAAATTCCTATTGAAAGTGAACCTGTTTCATAAATGAATATCAATGCAATTTGAAGAGCAGACGTCCATTCTTGTGGTTAGGTTGGTTGTCATGATTTATCCTTTGATTTTCGCTTGGAACCGAGCTTGGAACTTATAGGTAGTCAATGTTATGTTACCTGAAAATCCAAGTTTTTCAGCCTATCGAGGTTGATTTTTATCGATAGATTGGAACAATCGATGTGCCCCTGCAGGGGGTCGCCGATGAAATACGCCCTGTTATGCCTTGCTTCCAGTAGCTCCAAGTTAATGATCTTGCAGCGGCTTTCGTAACTTGGAAAGAGTCTTGGGTCATGCCAACGATGGTGCCGACAAGCAAAACAAATAAATCTCGCTGAACGGCTTCAATCGTCAGGTTGGCGTTTTGGTAGAATGGAGACTAGATTACGGCGGAGTATTCCAATATTGGGTGAACCAAGAAACAATTTAACGCCTTGAGGTAGTACACATCAAATCAAAACCCGTAAACGGCGTAAATCAAAACCCGCAAATATTTAGTTGAAGCAGCGAATCCTACATCCCCGTTACCGAGCGTCTCATTTCAGTCCAGTCCGGTAAGCAAGATATCTATTCCCACGAAGTCAGCTTTATTAACGTCGCTTTGAACAGTTTTTGCAAAGGTTTTGCGGAAATGCAACCGGAAAAAGGCCTTCGAAGGCAATGCTTGTGAGAAATTCTATGATGTAATTGTTTTAAAATCTATGGTTTGCTGGTCAAATAAACCGGAGTCAGAATTTAATTTCTAACGTGTATCATAACGATCGTCCTTTTCTGGACAACGAATGGAATTTTACAATAAAAGATCTTGTGATCAAGATTAATATTAAGTAAACAAACATAGCATATTATCAATTATAGTACATTTGGTATTATTTGAGTCATTCAGTCGAGAGAGGTTAATTCGATAGAGATTTTCAATTAATGCCAAACTGAAAAACGTTTTTCCACAAATATCTTGACATTGCAAACTTTGATCCATCACATCATTTTGAAAAAACAAGAGTTCACCTATTCTGTAGAATTGGTGGCTTACGTGTCGCGAGATATTTACCGAAAGAATCATTGCTTACGTTTGTCAGTTAAGTCGTAGTAAAAAATCTTAGTCGAATTCTATGTTTGGCGTTGTTGTACAGGGTGTCCAAACATGGTTTAACATCTTGCCCCATTGTCTTTATTCGCAGTAAGTTTGGTACAGTTGTGATTTTTAATTCATTCAAAATAAAGCCGAATATGTTGCGCGCAGGTGTAATTGGACTTGTTTGAAAAGAAAAAAAAAACTGTTTCAGTATTTCCACAGGCCCTGAATATGGCAAAATCTACAGTGAGTGACGCAATAAAACGATACCAACAGCTAGAACGCTAGATGACCACGTAGGGAGAGGAAATAAGCGCACCGTTCGGACTTCACAAATGCGTGAGATTATCCTGCAACGAATTAAGCGAAGTTCTTCGATTTTCATCCGAAAGTTGGCGAAATCACTAAAAATTTGCAAAATCTTCCGTTGGAGCTATAGTTCACGACGATTTGAAGCTTCAGTAATAAAAACTAGGCAAGAATCGCTAATTGAAACTTGAATGACACCATGAAACCAAACCGGTTGAGAAAAGCTCAGGTTCTTCTGAACCGCTTATCCGAAGGCCGCTATCGGTCAGTGCTGTTCACAGATGAAAAAGTTTTCACATCAAACAGCATCACAACCACCAAAATGATCAGCAGCTGCTTCCTGCTGCTTCCAAAAACCGTGGAATTATTTCAAGGAGTCATCATCCCTTCATGACATAGGTTTAACGAACGAATTTTCCCAAGCTTTATAACGAAAGATGAATAACCTTCTAACTCAGCGGATTTGAGTCCGATGGACTATTTGGTACGGCCCATCTTGGAATCAAGAGCATGCAGTACACCACATAAAAATAGCTTTTCTTATGGGAAAAAATGCGGGAAATTGAATGGTGTTGGTTTCATTTAGGGTTGACCACAGTAAGTGTCCCATTTTGCCCATTTCTCCCCACATTTTGGATGCAAATTAGGATTATTACCCAAAAACAGAACTTAATGCTATTATATTGCATCCAAATGCACTGTAAATTTGCAGCAAAACCTGAAAAACTGAATGGAACAGATTTCACTTTGATCGGATGCCAGGAAGTGGTCCATATTGCCAATTTAACCCGATTCTCCCCTCATACTTGAAGAAACTCATAAACCATGCGGTTCTGAAGATCGGCGCTAGTAATATTACTTTCGCTTGCACTGTTCTTATGTAAAAATGTCCGGAAAATCGAATGGGGAGGGTTTCGTTCAGGGTTGACCTCAGTAAAGGGTCCATTTTACCCGATTCTCCCCTCATACTTGAATAAACTCATATACCATGCGGTTCTGAAGATCGGCGCTAGTAATATTACTCACACTTGCACTGTTCTTATGTAAAAATGTCTGGAAAATCGAATGATGATGGTTTCGTTTAGGGTTGACCACAGTAAAGGGTCCATTTTACCCGATTTCCCCCCAAACATTGAAAAATAACTCATATACCATGCGGTTCTGAAGATCGGCGCTAGTAATATTACTCTCACTTGCACTGTTCTTTTGTAAAAATGTCTGGAAAATCGAATGATGATGGTTTCGTTTACGGTTGACTACAGTAAAGGGTCCATTTTACCCGATTTCCCCCCAAACATTGAAAAATAACTCTTATACCATGCGGTTCTGAAGATCGGCGCGAGTAATATTACTCTCACTTGCACTGTTCTTATGTAAAAATGTCTGGAAAATCGAATTATGATGGTTTCGTTTACGGTTGACTACAGTAAAGGGTCCATTTTACCCGATTTCCCCCCAAACATTGAAAAATAAATCATATACCATGTGGTTTGAAAAATTGTTATTTTAACATTAGATTTATTCTAAGATTTTCCATCTCATTAATAAGATACAGAATGAAAAAAAAAATAATCAAATTTACATCGACTACAATAGTTTGCTCTACAACGTATCATTGTCTTCGCTTCCATCAGACTCTGTATAAATGTCGTCAGCGTCATCTACGGTTGCTTTATTATTTACGTAATAATATTCCAGCTGCTTAGAAAAGTCATCCTCGGCAGATCGATTTCTGGATAAGCACTTAGAGTTTGTTTCTAGATGTGACATATATGGATCTGGCCATGCCAATGACAGCCGCATCATATCCAGAAGGTTATCTTCAGGTGAAGTTTTCCGTGCAAGAAAAGGACGAGCATGCTTGTATCACCTCTCTCCAGACTGCTCATCGATGAAATTCATTGAGTAGGGCTATAGAAAAAGTAAATATCTTTTATTAAAGGTGCTATAAAAGCATTTTAAATCAATTTCATGTCTATTACAGATAGTTTCAAAATTATATTTTAAAGGACTGAAGGTAAAATTGGTAACAGGTTTTAGATATATTCTTAATAATGATAGTTTACCAGTTTGTTGATGAGATCTGGTAGATGTTTATACTTGTGTACAGATGGAGGTAGTCGTTGCACATAGTTGAATTCTGTCATGATGAGATCCTCCATTTCGTCGTACAACTGCTTGACCTTTTGAGCATCGAAAACATCATTCCAAGTGTATCGATCCCAACCTGGCAAAATGGAAACCTTATGTGCACGGTAACCTTACGGGAATGGTTTTTTGTGATGTTTCCCGCATCACAGAAATAGATGAAGTGGGACATAAGTTGGCTGATCGTACGGAAATAACTTCCAATGAAATAATAAATTGCACCCTCTATATGTCTGCTGGAGTTGACTCTGCTACCGGGTTTACCCATTACAATCAACCGAACATTTTACGCAAAGACGATTCTCTGCTAACGGAGCATTCAATGGCCCTAATGCTGGTAGCGGAAAATGGTGAAAACTTTTGCATTAATCCAAATCCTCAATCGGACACTTTTTGTAGGGCAAAGTCGATGAGATGGCTGAAGGAAACCGATGACGTAACGCGTGAGATTTTTGAACACTTTTACTCTGAAGTGGATGAGATAAATCGTAATCCTATTAATGTGGTCAGTACACAGGGCATCACCTTGCGAATATTTGTATCAGCTATTTTCGCAATGGTCGACGGTAAGGCAGCTAATGCTATAGTCAAGAATCGAAATACAAAAGCTTGTCCTCTCTGCGTTTCTGATGATGATCGTGTTGGACCATCTCTATTCCATGCCAGACTGAATACTGTAGAGTGGTTGATTCGGGTCTCAGCGCAAAAGCAAACCAACAGCAGTCTCGCTCGGGCCGACCGAAAATCTTAGAATAAATCTAATGTTAAAATAACAATTTTTCAAACCACATGGTATATGAGTTATTTTTCAATGTTTGGGGGGAAATCGGGTAAAATGGACCCTGTACTGTAGTCAACCCTAAACGAAACTATCATCATTCGATTTTCCAGACATTTTTACATAAGAAAAGTGCAAGTGAGAGTAATATTACTAGCGCCGATCTTCAGAACCGCATGGTATATGAGTTATTTTTCAATGTTTTGGGGGAAATCGGGTAAAATGGACCCTTTACTGTAGTCAACCCTAAACGAAACTATCATCATTCGATTTTCCAGACATTTTTACATAAGAAAAGTGCAAGTGAGAGTAATATTACTAGCGCCGATCTTCTGAACCGCATGGTATATGAGTTATTTTTCAATGTTTTGGGGGAAATCGGTTAAAATGGACCCTTTACTGTGATCAACCCTAAACAAAACCATCATCATTCGATTTTCCAGACATTTTTACATAAGAACAGTGCAAGTGAGAGTAATATTACTCGCGCTGATCTTCAGAACCGCATGGTATAAGAGTTATTTTTCAATGTTTGGGGGGAAATCGGGTAAAATGGACCCTTTACTGTAGTCAACCGTAAACGAAACCATCATCATTCGATTTTCCAGACATTTTCACATAAGAACAGTGCAAGTGAGAGTAATATTACTAGCGCCGATCTTCAGAACCGCATGGTATATGAGTTATTTTTCAATGTTTGGGGGGAAATCGGGTAAAATGGACCCTTTACTGTAGTCAACCCTAAACGAAACTATCATCATTTGATTTTCCAGACATTTTTACATAAGAACAGTGCAAGTGTGAGTAATATTACTAGCGCCGATCTTCAGAACCGCATGGTATATGAGTTATTTTTCAATGTTTTGGGGGAAATCGGGTAAAATGGACCCTTTACTGTGGTCAACCCTAAACGAAACCATCATCATTCGATTTTCCAGACATTTTTACATAAAAACAGTGCAAGTGTGAGTAATATTACTCGCGCCGATCTTCAGAACCGCATGGTATATGAGTTATTTTTCAATGTTTGGGGGAAATCGGGTAAAATGGACCCTTTACTGTAGTCAACCGTAAACGAAACCATCATCATTCGATTTTCCAGACATTTTCACATAAGAACAGTGCAAGTGTGAGTAATATTACTCGCGCCGATCTTCAGAACCGCATGGTATAAGAGTTATTTTTCAATGTTTGGGGGGAAATCGGGTAAAATGGACCCTTTACTGTGGTCAACCCTAAACGAAACTATCATCATTTGATTTTCCAGACATTTTTACATAAGAACAGTGCAAGTGTGAGTAATATTACTCGCGCCGATCTTCAGAACCGCATGGTATATGAGTTTATTCAAGTATGAGGGGAGAATCGGGTAAAATGGACCCTTTACTGAGGTCAACCCTGAACGAAACCCTCCCCATTCGATTTTCCGGACATTTTTAAATAAGAACAGTGCAATCGAGAGTAATAATACTAGCGCCGATCTTCAGAACCGCATGGTTTATGAGTTTCTTCAAGTATGAGGGGAGAATCGGGTTAAATTGTCAATATGGACCACTTCCTGGCATCCGATCAAAGTGAAATCTGTTCCATTCAGTTTTTCAGGTTTTGCTGCAAATTTACAGTGCATTTGGATGCAATATAATAGCATTAAGTTCTGTTTTTGGGTAATACTCCTAATTTGCATCCAAAATGAGGGGAGAAATGGGCAAAATGGGACACTTACTGTGGTCAACCCTAAATGAAACCAACACCATTCAATTTCCCGCATTTTTTCCCATAAGAAAAGCTATTTTTCAGGACTCCAACCCTGCGCCGTCTAAATTAATGGGATTTTGGTTCCATTTTTGCCCACTGTGCAACGTCTCTTTTAAAAGTTCGGGAGCAAATATAAGTCGAAGAGCTCGCGGCCAACGTGGATAACTTCCCGAAACGTTTGAAGGCGTGTATCTCAGCACGAAGCAGCCATTTTGAAATGAACAAATAAAACTTGTAATTTGCATACATATTGCTACAACAATCAATATGGGTTTCAAGTGGCGAGTTGACAATTTCGAAGGAGGGTGTGATCGACCTCTGGACCTCACAAGTTCCTACTTCACGCCTCCACGAGTCATATGATCACACGCTGGTTGCCGTAGCCTGGGCAATGTTGTCATTTTGACAATAGCGAAGTGAGGGGGTGTGACCTGTAAATCATGTCATAATTTTCAATTCTCATATCTTTCAGGTTTTCCAGGTTAAATGAAAATTTAAAATTGCTTTTTTTCTCAGGGCTGTCAAACATTTTCTGGGTCATAAAGGGCGAACACGAAATTATTGCGACACCGAAAATGTCATGCCAATTTTCTTATAATGTTTAGAATCAAACCAAAATTTTAGGGTAGTTTTATACATATATTTACTTCAAAAATCAAAAGAAAAGTTAATCGATGGAGCCTTGAGTGTAAAATTGAACGCATTTTCGCTTGATGCCCTCCATCAAAGTCTTTACAGTGTCATCCGGTACCAGTTTCTCAGATTTTTTTTCCATTTTCTTAACATGTCCTTCTCGTCTTTGACTGTCTTCTTGCTCTTCCGAAGTTACCGCTTCACGGCAACAAACTCACACGAAAACGTGCATAAGCGTGGACCCACAGAACTCTACACATTAACAATATACAACATTTCTTGCATTTCATGAGCAACCGAATGAAGGTCATATATAATAGATACGAATGCTTGTCGATTTTTTATTTACATAAATATATACTATTATTATATCAATATTTCATGGGAATGGGAGGGACCATCAGAGGGCACCCGATTGAAGCACTCTGGATGGGGAGAGTGGGAATGCCAACTCCCCATTTCTAACAGTTTGTAAATAGAGGGCAGGCTCTACTCCCCGCCCATTGGGGCATCCTCATGTTAAATGGCTTGCTCTTTTGACCAATTGTTCAATCTTGTTGTCGGAAGGAGACTCTTTATATTCCTGTGGAAACGTATAAGTGATGTTGCCTATCGATCCACCCAATCCCTTTTTGGCCCTCCATACAATGACATGATTAGGATAACCAGTGGTTGTTAAAGCTTGATCAAGTCTAACAGCGACGAGAGCCCATTGCTGTCGGACTTAGTTTCCGTGCTACAATGGGTGGTAGTACATATCATACATCATACATTGCTAAAACAATCATTACATACTGATTTTTTAGCTCAACTACAAAAGATAGTTTTAACACCATTTTGTTGTACGGATAATATTCGTACAACCTGTATGAATGCATTGATTAGTTTGAAGCGGCATATAGGATAACTGTAGAGATGATAGATTGTTTTTGAAGCAACGCCTACTGAGAAATTTGATATTCCCCTCAACAAATAGAGTTAAAAAGAGTTTTACAAATCCCAATTCAATCGTTCGTGTGATGACATTTTAATCCCAAATCTAATCTGTACCGATAAATGTGTATGTAATTGAATGTGTTGCCAAACTGCTATGAGTTTCGCTCCATTACTGCCAGTTGAAATGATTCTAATTCTCCGGTTGACCTGCTTCAAGAACGATCGTTTACAGACCTATTGAAACATTCTTATCAACCACGATGATAACCACCGTGGCCTGATCGTGTCGTGCTGCCGTCTTTGTTGTATGTACATACTATACCACATCCAATATATAATTTGTTCGTTCACCTTACGCTTGATGATCTTCATCGCCGAAGGCACCCAGGGGAAGTAAAGCAACGCACGTGTTTATGTTGTCATTCCGGCCACAATAGCAACAATACCAACGTACGGTTCTCTGTGTACCAACAAATGAATATTACCGAGAAACACATAAATGGAACAGCAGCCTGTATCTGTTGTTAAAGTCGTGACGATTAGCTGGTTTACTCACGACAAACAGTCTCTGTAATAATACTACAATCCACTGTTGTCAATTTAGACACATACATTTCAAGCTAACAAAAAGTTAATATTCTGAGAAAAAGTCAGTATTCGTTCGAATACACGTAATGAACATTTTTAAAAGAAGTTTTTAATTTTCTTTTTAAATGTATCTTTTGTCAATATTAATGTTCAGTGAGTAACCATAAACAGGGATTCTTTTCAAAATTAGAACCCGAAACTGGTTTCAACCTTTTGCAACGGAGATGTAGTCACTGAATCGGATTTCGATCATCAGTGCAGTTCACGTCGTATGACAATGAGCAGTAGCTGGCCGTCTCGCGGTTGTTGTCTCGTACTTACTTCTAAATAGCTTCAGTTGCTAGACTTGCCAGATGAGTAATGCACAAAAGTGTTCTTTATGACGCTTCGTGTTCCGCTGTTGCGTTGGTGTAGCAGCGACCCTGCTTGATATGTGTTAGTCGCCAACAGCTGATACCACGTATGGTAATGTAAGGTTGTGCTTCTCGTACGCGAAGAGTATTTATGTGTAGTAAATTAGATTAGTATTATGAGTGGCTTTTATGTCTTTTGTCCCAAGTACTACACATTAAGGCAAGTTTTTTTTATGATCAAGAATTCCATACTACGGGATTCATACAGTTAATGAAGGATAATTAAGCTGGAGGTGAAAGGGCTGTATGATTTTATCGATTAATACACACAGTAGAAGCTACCAGTAATTATCTATTCTTCCACGAATCCAGGTAAATTGAGGCAATCGCACGAGGCGTAAGGTAATAATATGACTGTTTTCAGTTGCCACCCGATGAGAATTAATTCAGTCTTATTTCGTCACGGACTGGCTGATAAATCAGCACTCTCAATGAGAGATTAGCAGCAATGATAGTTATTACCATTCAGCGGAGCCATTTAGCGTTACGAAGATATACAAGATGTCGTGTCTTCCATTGTGCTGATTGCGCGTTGAAACTATTGCAGTGACTCGTGTTGTTTGCAAAATAATGTCTCATTTCCTGGGTTAGGTGGGAAAGCCGAATCGTTGAACTTTGAAACATTATATGAGTTGAACTTCCGTGGTTTTATAAAATGGGCTACGATAAACATTGTCTATGATAGCGCTAACAAACGAAAACGCATTCCTGCTTAAATCCTCTTAATAAACTTCGATTGTGTTTGTGACACGCAAATCTTGAAATTGCGCATGGGAAGTTGGTTTTTCTTCTTCCCGGCATCCGAGCAACCTGAATTTCGGAATATGTTGCCTCCCAAGTAACAATTGTAGTTTTATTCTAGCCATACAGCACTCCTCCCGGCTTTGTTGATAAGACTACATTCTAAGCTGTTTTGTCCACCGACACCTCCTCTGTGCATTTTTTTAAGCCAAAATGTATACAAATTGGCCCATTCTATAGATGGTTGTGAAAACAAAGCTATAAAACCTTTACAGACCATAAGGACTTTAAAAATGTTCTAGTGAAAGATTTTATGATCACTTGCCTTCATAGAACCTATTGGCTGCCATCAAAACCCGCATAGGGCCAAATGGCCATAGCTGTCAAACTTCATGGCGATATCGTGATTGGTTTGTGTTGTTCTGCTTTGTTCGATTCTTCTGATTCATTTGAAAGTAAATAATATCTAAGAAAAAAGTGCTAGTGTTGCGGGAAATTTTGTTTCAGAGCAAAATATCCAAAATAAATTGGGTTTTTTATAACGTATCATGCTCCAAGTCATATGCGCATTAAATTTTAAAGTGAATATTGGCACGATAAAAGCCGAAAATTAATGGGCCTCGGAAATTATGGGGGTTTCCATTTGGTCATTCAGTGACTTCCCTCAATGCTCATTTGCCATTTAATGCATTTAATGGAGGCAAAATGGTTTCACAATGGTGTTTCGGCTGACCATAATAAAATAATAAGAATAAATCCTTGAACGACATTTCAAAACAACATTTTGCGAGTTCATAAAGTCAAAATAAAACCTTTGATAGGAGTAAAAGGAATTTTAGAAGCCAAGGTTTTAGGATCGTTGTAAAGAAGCTGTGTAGGTTCTCATAAACCTGACTAAAATATAAAACCTGATGGCTCCTCTTGGTACCATAATAGAACCAATTTGATTTCCAGCGGCGTTTATACGACTTTAATTGAACTAAATAAGGCTGAATGGTTTTGAAAATGTTACTTGGGTTGTTACCTTCACAGATAAAAAGAAACATTGAGTTTTCTGCGTTTCCTTATGCACATAAAGGGAATGATGGATTTGGCAGAAATTAATGGGATATTTCATGTAAATTTTAGCCAGATAACGCCTGAATCTAGCCTTTTGTTTGAAAGATTGCAAACATTGTTGTATGGCGCATGAAATATTGCAAACAATTTAGTTGTTTACGCCTCCTTTGGCTTGGAATTCAACGAGGGGAAATTTTACGCACCTGTTAAAATTCATTATTTACGTTCCTCTTTAAAGTGCATTGTTCACACTTAATTGTGCAGTTATCGTTCGAGAATCTTCCAAAAGTCAGGAACTCGGCGAAAATCGGGAACTACGCTTAAAACCGAGAGAGCGCTGATTGCATTGATTTCAAGTAGAATCCGAACATTTCAACTCGGTACTTGGCCAAAATAATTGAGGTGTCTCAAAGTTTCGTCCAGGGGGGCAAGGCACGATCCGGATTGAAAACGTACAAGTTGCAGAACATTACAAATCGGAACGAACGCTATCAGAGTGTTGTCAAAACGCGTGCCAGGAAACACTCACTGCTGCTCGAAGCAGCTAACGAAATACCGGTGTTGCGTCATTGATAATGAGTTCAACATTAAAGCGGATTTGAAGTAGTTGCCGGGCAGTAACTAATAATCCACGGGTTAGGACAAGCCTGCTGTGGATAAGCCGCTTCAAATGGGAGAAACTATCAAAATTCGCAATTTTGGAGAATCATTCGTGACCAAAGGCACCATAAACGGTGAGATCACACAAGATAGAATTGCACAATTAAAAACTATTGTTTTAGACCCCAAATTACTCCAAACCCGTGAGGCATTGGTATGAAATTTTGTGAATTTTGTATCGACAGACATGCACCCACCAAACTGTTGGCTCCGTTCAATCAAAAGCCTATTGGGCCATGGTGAAGTGCAAACTTTGGAAGATGGAAGGAACGGCGAAAACAAAAAGAAAATGATGAGAAAGCGGAAAATTAAAAAAAATGTACCGGAAACGACTGTACAGACTCTGATGAGGGACATCGATCGCAGATATCAAGCATTTTACTCAAACTCATCCTTAAATTCTAAAATTTAACCGAACTGAAATAACAGCATATGCTGAACTACTGTCAAAATTTGATTTCATTTCGATAACCTTTGCCAATTTACCAATTGATGTCGGATATAATTATCGACTCAACCTTTAGACAAATGTCCTCATTCATCCACGTTTAAAATTTTACCGGAGACTGAACACCGCTCTGAACTGTAAGCACTACCAAGTTTTTTTTTTGCGCAGATCGCGATTCAACATGTTTGGGTTGGTTGTTTTAACATTCTCACGTTGCTTTAACATTCTAGCTGATACTTTTACTCAAATGTTTAGCCTGAGATAGTCGCTAATGTTTTTTTTATACGTTTCAAGTACGTGTCAAAGCACTGCGGATGCACAGCTTGCTACCATTTGTGCTATCAGACCACCAAAAATGCTCGAATGGACACCGAACTATCTATGAAGCAACATCCCGTATTCAGGACAAACTTTGTCAGTTGAAGCACCAGCGTAATATTGCATTTCTAGTTTCGTTTGATTTTGATCCTGCCTTCGACAGAGTGAGCCACCAGTTCCTTAAACGAACAATGGTGAGGATGAGCTTTAACCTACAGTTTGTAGATCTTCTTCTTGCTTTAATTTGGGATGAGTCTTTCTCGAAAGTTCTAATAAATGGAAGCCTAACTCAAGAAATGGCATGGTCAAACACTGCAAAGGGTAGCAATGGTCAATCTCATTTTGCCAAAACATCTAGGTGGTTTAAACATACACTGCCCTAAAATCAAAGCCAACACATTGCAGATTAACCGCTTAATGAGCCTATCGCATCAACTTACCTTCCTCAGTAGTTTTTTGGAAAGCCCAACTACACCTGTACCACCCATGTTCTCTCACATAGCTCTACTAAGAGCACAATTGCCTTTCCTGCGGACCAATAAACCACCTCACCATCATCTCAAGGAATTTATCAGCATCTCCTGAAACAACTACCAAATCCTGTATTTGTATCAGCAGAAACACGTGACTTTATCACTATCTTCAAAAATATTCACTGCAAATTTTTGACTTCAGCACAACGCTCAAATTGAACAGCATCAACTCAACATAAGAAAATAAAGCATCGAAAACTGCTGTTTCGCCGAGAAGTTATTGAAGGCCCGTACTGTGAAATATGCCCGGAGAACCAGAGACCACAATACACGAGCTTTTCTGCTGTCATCGAGTCAGGGATATGTGGAGTTTTAGCGGAGACAGATTATTGCACAACAGCTTAGTTTGCGTAGCTTGGAGCCTACATTCATCCCACCCTCAAAAATATCAGTCGATAAATAACAATCTTAATTATCGATTTTCTTGGACTTTTCTTGAGCTACTGTATTGATGTATCAGAAAATGGAACAGGAGTAGACAATTTTATTTTTTTATTTATTCTGTAGCCACTAAATAGACGCAAAATATAGTTTTATGTTCAAAAAATAAAAAGCTAGTACAACAATAACGCAACACTGGATGAAACGTTGAAATTTGTTGGTGAGGTTGGTATTTAATGCTCTGTATACGTTAGTACTAGTAAACAGATGTTTCTGCTCAAAAACTGTTCCAAACACGTAGGATCAGTATATTATGATTGGGAATTCTTGCAACCAAGACTTGTGCTTGAGCTGTTATTCTGAACCAGCGTATGTGGTCTGATTGTAAATAATTAATTCTTAAATGTCTTAAATTGTCTTTAGATTTTGTACAACTTTCTCCGTAGCATTTCATTATTTTGCAGACTAAATTTGATTGCAGCAGTCAACAGAGCTTGCTTCTCTTCCATCTTTCTTAAGAGACCGCTTATTTATTGCCCAACATCTTTCGATACGACGCAGTTTGGGGCAGTTGGGGGTTTGTTGGCTTATTTCTTCTTGAAAAAAGGCATCCTCAAGAGGATCCGTATGTTGTCGATAAATTGATAGAAGCCGTTTTTTGGTGCACTATTTTCTGTAATATTCATCGTCGATTGTGCGCGTTGTGAAATATAATAAACTCATCAAGCCACACCAAAATCTTTTTCCCAAATTTTTCACTTCGGATGCGTTGCACATCATCAAGCACATCTGTCCTGTACTCAGCGTTGAAAAATTGCGGCCCGGAAGTGTAATGGTTAACTTGACGTACGTCTCATACGTACGTCAGAATGCACAGGTTCGGCTTTTGGAAAAGAACGTCATACAAGTTCCGTGACTTTTTTTTTCGAAGAAGCTTTTATTGTTACGCTGTTTATTATTCTTTACAGTTTCGACGCTAATGTCCACTTTTTTTTTTTGAAATTTCACGACATGAACACGGATTATGCTATGCCAGCTCCTTTTTCTGGTCCGATACCCTCTTTTTGCGTCCAGATTTGGCAAATCTTCAAGAGTACACGTTTCTCCAAGCTTCTTATCAATCTTATCAATTCTCGAAACGACAACTTTTCGGAAAACCATTTGTGCATATTTAATCTACGAGTTGATAAGCTGATCCTACCAATCGTTTTAAATTTCTCACTTATTTTTTATTTTTCAAGTGTGTTGCCAAAGTAAACAATGCTTTTACAAACTGAGCAAAAACTCACAATGTTTCGTTCAGTTTTAACCCTAAACCATTGATAAACAGGGGTCTACTTTTTTAAATGAAACTGTTTTTATCACAGCTCTTTATTTCAGCACTTGGTTCGAATGTTGACGATGCGTTTTTTTGGTTAACATTTAGAGTAAAGAATAAAGATTTTCCAGAATCATGAAACAAGTTTGAATTTTCCAGAATTCAACTCATGGGATAAATCATGCTCTTATGGTTGACCCAACATATTCATTTATTTATTGTTCTGTGTGCTGTAGATTCAGGTCAGGAGTAAACGCCAGCACCTGCTCTAAGCTCATGTAGTATCAGTATAACAAACATGCAATAAGCTATGTTTTTTGATGACATAATGCTTTATAATGTTTGCATCGCTCTATTTCTTCATCATATCAATTTATATGTAAAAAAAGCTCAGCTGAGCTAATAGTTGATTTTTTCAAATGAAAACTTAAGGCCTTGATTTTATTCGAATAAAATTTTCTCTACGCAAAAACGGCGAAAATTGTTTAACCTGTATGTTGAGTTTGATTTTTTATTTTTGTGTTTTGGTTTTTAATTTTTTTTTATTCATCTCTATAATTTTTTTGTCCAACTCTATTATAATTTATACGGCACTTGAAACATGTGAGATCGAAGGCTCGTCATAAGTAGTGCAAAACTTGAAATCAATTCTCCAAGCGAATTTTCTCGATAGCTACACAGAAAAAAAAAATTAATTTTAAGAACCGCGTAAAATTTTCCCTCGTTGAATTCCAAGCCAAAGGAGGCGTAAACAACGTAATTGGTTGTTGTCTGTGATAAGCCATACAACACTGCTTGCAATCTTTTATACAACAGGCTTGATTCAGGCGTTATCTGGCTTAAATTTACATAGAATATCCCATTACTTTCTGCCAAATCTAACATTCTCTTTATGTGCATTAGATAACGCAGAAAATTCCATGTTTCTTTTTATCAGTGTACTAAAGAATTGCTCTGCAGTGTTTACGATTTTTCTTTTAAAGCGTCATTCATGTTCCCGATTTTCAAGATAAATGCCGAAAATTATCTTCGCGATCATCGTCAGCGACTTGTTATTCGCACTACATTTCTCCTGAACAACGTGGATTTCACCCCAGAAGATCGGTTTCAACCAGCCTTGCGCCTTTCGTTTCCTCGTGTCTCCGAAATATGGACGCTGGATTTCAGGTCGACGATCTCAAGGCTGCTTTTGACCGAGTCGACCATGCTATACTTTTGGCAAAGTAAGACAAACTTGGTGTGTCAAATAACTTAGTTCGTTGGCTTAAGTCTTACCTAATGGACAGGATAATCTGTGTGAAGATCGAACTATTTTACGAACATCGAGCTACTTTACGAACATGTCGGGCCTACCTCAAGGCATCAACTTGGGACCACTGCTGTTCTCAATTATCATCAATGAGGTTGTACTAATACTTCCACCTAACTGCAGGTGGTTCTATGAAGTCGATGTGAAAATGCATTTGGTTGGACGATGCTTTGATGATTGCTTACGGCTACAGTACATGATAAGAAGCTTTGAAGATTGGTGTTCTAGGAATTTCCTCACTCTGAGTTTTAACAAATGCTTCATTATCACATTCCATCGAAAATTGAACCCCGTTGCATTTGATTACATAATAGACAATCAACCTCTTCAAAAAGTTGATACTGTTTGTGATCTTGGAATCACGCTTGACTCCAGTTTGACGTTTAGACTACACTACACGGATATGATTACCAAAGCCAACAGACAGCTCGGTTTCATGTTTAAGATCTCCGACGAGTTTCGTGATCCGACCTGTCTGAAAGCATTTTACTGCTCTCTCGTGCGTTCCATCCTGGAATTTGGAGCCTTGGTCTGGTGCCCGTATCTGGATTGCACGGATTGAAGCAGTCCAAAGAAAATTTGTTCGTTATGCTCACCGTCATCTATCGTAAAATGATCTTGTCAACATTCCAGCGGACCACGGTCGTTGCTCTTGGGAATTGAAAGAATGGAGCATAAGCGTACGGTTATGCAAGCAGTTTTCGCAGCAAAAGTGCTACTAGATGAACCGACTCTTCAGGAATTCTGACCGAACTATTCATCTCCACTCCTGAACGAGTTCTGCTAACAAGAAATTTTCTGCAGCTCGGAACACGTGCTGCAAACTACGGCTAACACGATCCAATTCGATTCATGTCATCGCGCTTTAACGAACTCTACGCTCGTTTTATTATCAATACCTTTCATTTGGTGCAAAGAAATTCTTGAAATATTTTGTAAATTTCCAGTCTTATCAAATTTGGTAACAGGACTTCGGGTTTTTCCTACCTCCTCAGAATGGTAGCAAAGATAATCTTACCTCACTTTGTGAATTGTTTTCAAAATCAATGTGCTGTGCATCCAAACATGGAAATTATAAACCAATTTTAACTAGAAATTAGAAGAAGAATTAGTATCTTCCATTTAATTCCAACTACCTTTGCTTATCTTCGACAGATACGCGTATTTCGTCTACAATGTGCAGACTTCTTCAGTGTCTCGTGACTTCGTCGAGTTATTAGTACGAGACACTGAAGAAGTCTGCACATTGTAGACGAAATACGCGTATCTGTCGAAGATAAGCAAAGGTAGTTGGAATTAAATGGAAGATACTAATTCTTCTTCTAATTTCTAGTTACAGGTATTCCGCTAAACAGCTCAAACCCTCTAGGATTCAACCAATTTTAGTTTGATTATCATTGAAAACCATGATGAGAACCAACTGCCTCTCCAAAAGACCCGAAACATCCGTAAAAGTGGCAAGTTCTTGGAAGTATCCCTGAACGGACTTATTTTTGCAACCAACATTTAGTTTGCGAAAATAGAATGAACTTCAATTTGTGTTCTGAAGATGTCTCTTCAGAGCTCATATGGTGCCACCCGGAAGATCCAGAGCATCCGTAAAAACGGCCAGTTCTTGAAAGTAGCCGAAAGAACTTATTTTTTGCAGTCAACATTTAGTTTGCCTATTTACAAAATATTTCAAGAATTTCCTTGCACCAAATGAAACGTATTGATAATAGCTAGAAACTATCGTGCATGAAATTTTTTATGTTCCCACATTTTTCCTTTCAAATAAATTAAAGACTTATGATTTCGCTCCGCTGAAACGGTCACCTTAATGGCGAAGATACTAGACGACTGATTCCATCAAGACAGATTATTTAGGTATTACTGACAAGTTTTGAGTGTGTACTAGAAATAATTTTGTATTGCTTGCTTTGTATTCCTTCTATTCATGTTGATTTATGTAGTGCTCGATTTAGAGACAGGGGGTTCTTACGCCACATGGCTTCTCTCCATTACATTCCAATAAGATGTTAAATCAGTTGGAATTATATCAATAAATAAATAAATAACTATTTCATTCAACGATTAATTTAATGGTTTGTGAGCTATCAGTATAGCATTAACTGAGCGAGGTCAGCTTTTAACCAAATTAGTTCAAATTTTTAGGGAAGATCAGGATGCGATCAGGAAGAGTTGGCTGTACAACGTGACACGAAAATTTTAAAATACCCATTAGTTTAATGTACATGTTTAATGTATGGTGCATTAAGAAGTTTTCAAAGGTGAGATAAAATAAATACTACTCAAATAGCATTGTTTTGTTCTACAAAGTCCAAATTGAATCTCTATCCCAGCATAAAAGTAACAGTGAACATCAAAGGGCTTGTAGAATGAATAAATATATTTATTTATTGTAGTTAACTTTAAGTTCAACTACCTTTAATCCCGTATCTAGGTATCTTGGATTTATTAACTCTGATTCGAGATACAAGATCGATCTCATTAATAACGTAATGCAGTTATTGGCTCTTTGAGTTGCATCAGCGCCAGTGTGTACTGATGAAAAAAAAAAAAAAAAAAAAATATCATATTAATAAGTTGTTTAAGGGTTGCTGTTATTTCAAATGCAATAAACAGTTTTTTTTTTAATTGTGGTTACACTGGACGCAGGAACGAAAATAGAGCAAGAACAATTAGAGTGTAGCAAAATTCAGCATTGAATTTTGCATTCAAAACCCAATAAAAATTTAGCATATTATGTAATATGCTCAGAAGCAACATCATTCAATCAGGTTTGTCGCTGTATTATCGTTTGTTTCGACCATCTTCGGAGACATGCGGATAACATGATGAAGAGGATAGAATTAGAAATGAAAGTGACATATTTCAGTCAATTGTTACATATTTGTTTTTAGGCTCTTGTCAATTCTAGCTGACATAATAAGCCAAAATATTTGCTTTCATTTTAGTCTCACTATCAAATTGCTAACAATTACATTCCATATTACAGATGCGTAGCAGCACCGTGGCACCACTAACGTTTCAAAATAATAAATTTGAACATATAATAATTGTGTTAAATTTAAATCTTCTGAATTTGAACCTAGAATTGAGTTCTGTGTAGAGTGATAAATTTCTTCATAACGGTTTGTGAAAACTACAACTCAGCTGCTAAATTCAGGATGATTTATATCAGTCAAGGAGAAGGATTACTAGCTACCAGTTAGTTGCACTATCCTGGATAAATTTTTCATAATATTGTACTATGTAGTACTTGGCCTCTACATATCTTAAATAAATGTATATATCTGATAAGCAAAACGGTAGAGGAACTCAATCGTAATTATTAATGATTGATGATTATCTTTCCATATTTTTCCATTCACCACCTATTTCACTACACACGCATTCACAATCAAATTCAATTTTCAAACTGCTGTCAAAAGATTCTGTCAAACATCATTCAAAAACGGCATGATTTTAAAACCAGCTTCAAACGGGTCTCAGCTAGTTGCATGTACTTTCAATTCCGATTACCACCATATTTGCACAACTTTGGAAAATTGTTTCTCTTTTTCACCTACCTCGAACGTTCTGCGCTGATGCATATTGTAGACAGTGAAAAACGGCTAATCCACTTTGTGATGATTTTTTTTGTTTTCAATTGAGTCTCGATCAATTGCACATAAACAGCAAAACACGACTTTCTTCACGATTCTTGTATATGCACCGAATTCCTGTTTTCTTTTTTCCAATTTCAGCTACACGGCACAAATATAAGGCACACAAAGAACGGAAACTCACAATATCCTTGAAGTCACTTCACGCGCAAGGAAAGCATTGAGCACAACCTTCTGTTTCACCCGTTATATTTTGACAACGTATTTCTACGTTCACGTTTAGTAATTTCCAGAACTTCAACACTTTTGCCGTGACCTATCAAGCAGTAATAATTGAGCGTTTCAAGAATGATTCTTCACAAACAAAGGCATATATTACATACGCAGTGAGCCTCGTCTAGTAAAATCTATCGCAAAGTGCAAAAACCAGCTCAACCAGGACAGGATCAACCGACGACGAGATGAGCGCACTCCAACCGTAAGTAAGTCAGAACTCGAAGTGAGGAACAGAAGCTTGCAATGAACTTTCAATGAACGGAGAAGCTTTGGCGAAAATAACTACACACAACAATCGTCAGTGTAGGTTCGAGTACACACTTCAAACATGCATACACGCCATACGACCCTCAAAGCAAGTGCGGTAGTAGATAGTTAAGCATGTGTAGTATGCGGAGCTTGTTTTTATTTTGTCCGCTCACTCGCTGTGGATTCATAAATGGTACGGCAATAAACATTTTTAATGAATGTAATTGTAAAACTACTTGCGCGCCGAGTTCCGATGGGCAACCCAGCACATTTAGCATTATAAACAAATACAACCATTTTTATATGACTGACGCCAACAGCAACGAGCGAGCGTGGTACCAGAGGAGTGGAGCAATAAAATTCAAGATTTCTCAGTGAAAGGATTGTAGTTAATGGGGGTGGTTGGATCAACATGAATCGATTGCTGAATTGAATTCAATTGCAACAGTTGATCATCGTAATGTCTAGTAATTTAGTTAAATCTGAAATTCAAATTTGATCATAGTCGCATGCTGACATAGAAAATAAATATCCTGGTCGCAATTTTCATCAGAAGTCATAAAACCAAACATGTTTTTTCTCGAGAGGATTTTTCATTCTAGATAGACTCTCGAATAGATCATTATCATATGATCATTATTATACATTTTCCATTCATGTTGTAATCACCATTATAGGTACCATCCGTGTATAATGCTGGGGTAATGTAAGAAACCATTCAAACTTTAAACAACCTTAAATTGCATATTCTATATATGATAATGATTTCATAAACAAGAAATTAACAGTGCCGTAGTATATCCCTTGCTCATTCATTGTATGATATAACCAAGGAAAGATATAAATTATGGTCACGATAAACAAAAAAAAAACAGGAAACTGTTTTAACAATACGTAATTTTTAGTTTATTATCACAAAATGTATGACTCCTGACTGATCATTATAATATGTATTTGTAAGGGAGCGGTTTTATCAGTCTACGTGAAGGGTTTGTTGCAATTGAATTAAGTAGATTTTACTTTCTTACTAAATTTTACTCCGCTTGTGAACAGCATTGTTGACATTAATAATATACCTTTGATTGTCGAATTTTACGGTTTTTAATTCCGCTGATAGTATTTCTTGTATGCCCTAGTCTACTTAGAGTTCCATAAATCAAGGTGGCTTTTTGTTGGACTACCATTGCTTTGGTTTGGATTTACTTTTGCTGGTATTTTTTAATTATATCCCCTCAATTTCTATAAATTTCTCACAACGAAAAGCTTTTAATAAAACAAATGTCAACATCAAAGGTTTGTTTTTATTTACTTGGATTGGGAGAAAAAAAACTGGAAAAGTATTATTAAATATTGTATCATGATTGAAGCAGTTATCATCATGTTTGATATTCTCATATTATATTAATATACCATAACGATATATATTATCTTTTTTATCGTATTAAATAATGTTAACGTATATCGGCAATGGTTGGAAACAAAATTTATGATATAACCAGATTGAACGATACCACCTAAAGTAAAACTGCAAAATAAATATTATTCACAAATTATTTACTGTGTATAATACACCGGAATTTTGTTCGAGAAAAAGTCATTTTTTGTATTTGGTAACGATAATTAACAACCTATTAGTGTTATGGTAAGGTCTTGATTTACCATAACATATATCATCGATATGATACACTTTATCTTCAGTTTATAATTGTTGGAAGATAACTTGAATAATTATGAAACGATAAATGGTAAAATACCTTTAAAATACTTGTTTATTCGGGCTGCGATCTTTGCGGAAATCGAATAACAACAATCAGGCTTGAAATAAATTGCAATCATTTTTGAATATTTCCGCGTCAAAAATTTTCTGAAAAAGATTTTTTCATCATGTCCGTAGTCTATCAAAAGCAGTTTTTCAGGTCCTTTAAAATAAATGCGGGATGGAGAAAATCAATTTGCTACTTTTTTCGTAATCACTGACGCTCCTTTTTCAAGTGGCATGCGCCGACCACTTTCAAGTGGTATATCTTCGTCTTCGGGTGCTTCTCCCCTTAAGTTAAAGGGGAATCTGGTCTTACACATATGAAATTTTAATTTCTCAATCGGTTCCACTCATGACATTTATTTTCAAATAATTTTAATGTCTAACAAGTGAACACTGACGTTGTTTCATGTTCGGAGCTCATCTAAACATCAGCGTTTATGTAAATTACACTAGTTTTTATGATTCATCAAGTATTAGAAGTTGGTACATCATTACATCTCGGTGATTTTCAAAAAAAAAATTATTGTTTATTGTTATTAATCATCAACAGGGTGGGTGTAGCCCCAATGATGTTAATCATTTAATAATACATTGTCAAAATTTACAGTTTCACATTTAAGCATGATCATAACATAAAAACATTTGAAAATAAATAGTACGTCTTGATCTCATAGTCCGTTATTCCTGCCGAAATGAAGAAAACCATTGACGAAGCGTATCTCGTGGAATATGAAAATCAAAGTTAGATGCCACTTTGTTGAACGCACTCTGTAGTCCGGAAATCACACCGTACTCTATAATTTGTTCGATGCAGAGGCAGCATTAACATGAGATTGTTGCGAAGTGGTCGAGGTTGAACAAACAGGTTGATTTGCCTCAGGAGAGCTTCGAAATCTGTCTTACCCTGTAGGATATCGGCGACGATCAAGGCTCTGCTTGTGTCTCTTCTAGTCCAGAGCAGATTTTTAGGTTGATCAGTTGACAACGGTGTTCCTAGCAGGGTAGCCGAAATTGATCATTCCAAGCGCTTTGTAGCAAAATGGAAAAATCGACGTTGAACTGATTCGATAATCTCAGCACCGTTGTTGTAGTTTGGGTTCCAAACCGCAGAACAATACTCGAGTATCGATCGTACCAGGGAAAAATAGAGTGATTTCAGACAGTAAATGTCGGCAAAGTTCTTAACTATCCTGAATATTAACCCTAAGGTTCAAGATGCTTTATCAACAATATATGAGATGTGTTGCCTGAATGATAGCTGCGAATCTAAGATCATACCCAGGTCTTTAACCTGATTGACGCATTGGATTAACGAACCAGGCAGATCGTAGTTGAACATAATCGGTTGGGTGAAAATGTGATAGCGGAGCACTACCATTCGGTTCAAATAGCACCAACTGGCGAACGCATTCAGCTGACGTTGAAGAAAGTGGCAGTCATCAATCGTGCAGATTCGTAAATAGATTTTGAGGTCATCTGCATACGATAAGCGAGGACCTTCGATAACCAGATGCACGTCATTGAAGTAGAGTATGAAGATCAACGGTCCCAGGTGGCTTCCTTGAGGTATACCTGATGTGGCGGAAAAGCTTGGTGTCCCGTGATATACGAGCGGAGCCAACTCAGAAGATTGCCGCTTAAACCAAGCCTGTCGAGTTTAGCAACCGCAATGGCATGATTCAACTTGTTGAATGCCACAGATAGGTCGGTGTATATAACGTCTGTCTGAACCCGATCAGTCATGCTTTCGATAATGTACGAAGTGAGGCACAGTTGTTTAGTGGTTGTAGAGTGACCAGAAGTAAACCCATGTTGATCAGCAATGAGAGAGCAACGGTTCCATAATAACCTCGATAATACCTCGATAGTTATTCACGGCTCGTTTGCCTCTTTTTTATGGACAGGAAAAATATGCGCAAATTTCCAGCAGGATGGAAATATGCCGCTGGAGAGAGGGACATGCAGAATAGACGATGAAGTGGAAATAATAAGCAAGTGATAAACGTCTTCATAAACGCGGATGGAACAACATCAGGCCCAGGGTTGAAGGACGGCTTGAGTGAAGTCACGGCACTATAGCTGTCTAGAAGATCAATAGCACCTGCATGAAATGTAGAATCGTCAGGATCTGGATATAGAAATCCGCTATGGGATGGCCTCCTCGAATTGAAGTCGCCGAAAACGAATATTTTATCAACTGGAGTCACACCCTCGATAACTGAGTAAACAGACCGGCAGTGACTATCAATGAGATCGTAATCCCAAACTCGATCAGGCGCAACATACAGGGCGCAAAGAAAAAGTGTGCAATCACCTAGATTGACAGCTATCTAAAATAGTTCCACACTGCTCCATAAATCGTTCTAGATTGATTAAATATAAATTTATTAGTATGGAGGGCACATATACCATTGTAAAGTTTTCCGAAATTAAATTGTAATGTTATTGAAGCAGTCTACTTCTGATAAAAGACAATAAACAAATAAACACATGAACACACCATAATCGTTCTCAGAGATCCTTAATTTTGTCAGCAAAACGTTTAACAGAATATACAAACATTTTCTAGGGGGTGATCAATTGCACCCCGAGGTACAAGTTGAAATCCAAATGACAAGGTACAAGTTCAAATCCAAATCAAAATGACTTTTAATACAATGTTCCCGTAAACGTTTGATCAGGCTCTTCACCACACAGTTTGGAAGAAACTAAACTGGATTTGGTATAAACTCATGGAATCTGACATGTAAATTTAAGCCTGTCCCGAATAGAAAATTACCATTAGCTGTATGATCATTATTATACATTGCCCATTCATTTTGTAATCACCATTATACGTATCATCCGTGTGTAATGCTGGTGTAATGTAAGAAACCATTCAATTTTTAAGCAACCATAAATAGCGTATTCTATATATTATAATGTTTTCATAAACAAGAAATTAACAGTGCCGTATAGTATATCCCTTGCTCATTCATTGTATGATTTAACGAAGGAAAGATATGAATTATGGTCACGATAAACAAAAAAAAAACAGGAAACTGTTTTGCCAATACGTAATTTTTAGTTTATTATCACAAAATATATGACTCATGTTATAATACTGATCATTATAATATGTATTTGTAAGGGAGCGGTTTTATCAGTTTACGTGTAGGCTATGTTGCAATTTAATTAAGTAGATTTTACTTTCTAAGTGAATTTTAATCCACTTGTAAACAGTATTGTTGACTTTAATAATATACCTTTGATTGTCGATTTTTACGGTTTTTGAGTCCGCTGATCTCTTATTATAGTATTTCTAGTATATCCTAGTTTACTTAAAGTTCCATAAATCAAGGTTTTTTTTGTTGGATTACCTTTGCTTTGGTTTGGATTTACTTTTGCTGGTATTTTTTAATTATATCCCCTCAATTGCTGTGCATTTTTCACAACACTTTCTATACTCTAATCAACTCTCTACCTATCACCTACCTTGAAAAAAATTAACAAACCACATACTTACGTTTAAAGCATACGTTAGGTACTTATAAGTAAATTAGAAGACGAGATTTTTCGGATTTATTATTATTTTTGTATAAAAACGAGTAATTAGCCCATACTTTCTCAAGCAATACTCAAAGACAAAAAAAAACCAATCGCTAAAATTTCGCCAATGTAAGTTTATGAATTAATAAACAAGAAAATATTTTTTCATAATTTTTCATGACTCAGAAAATGGTTTTTCCGGCTTTTCCAAGCAATTTTCCTTCACTGTGGAAAATTTTGCAGGAAAACTGGCCACCCCAAATGTTTCAATATTGTCTTTTGTTCATATATCCATGAACCCTAAGCATGGACTATGTCTCGTAACAATCTGAGACCCTTCGGCCCAATCTGTACGATAATAATAAAAAAAATTCCCCAATATCACTCGAAATTTCTCGGTCGATAATAAAACGCTTTTATTAACGCTCCCGGGATCGGCTGAGGATAATTCCAAGCCAAGATCAGGCGATAAGGTAAACGACAACTTCAAATTGCTCACAATAATTGAGCGGAAGCCGAACCGATTTGGCCAAAAATGTGAAATTGTCATACTCTCACGTACGAAACGTGAAAAAAGCATCCTGCTGCTTAATAATAGTAATAATAAGTCTTCCAAGATTTTTCAAACCTCCAACTGGAACTAGAAGCAGGAAACAAATGCAAAAACACGAGCATGTACACTGTACGACAAAATGCTGGCAAAATTTAACTGTGTGGTTATAACCGATAAAATCAACGCTTCCTGCTCCTGATTTTTTAACCGCATTACAACGAGGCAACGTCGGCAATTACTTTAAGGTCAAACATTTGTCGAAATTCACTAACAAGTATATCCCTAGTAGCACACTTGTTGCAAATCAGTTTAAACAACTTCAATGTGACTCAAATAAGTCACAATCAAGTTACTGCAACCAAAAATGCTCATTTTGTGTCACTTGGGATGGTGTGGCAGGCTATATTTTTTTGTGAATCATAAAGCAAAGTTTCCTATTTACAGGTACGATAAATTAGCAAATGTACGTCGAAGAGTGCCTAATGAAACCGGCTACTACATTTCATTCAAAAGCACACATGTTCTGTGTTGTTTTGGCCTGATTTGAAGTTTTGTCATTATGGAGAATGTCGTCAGCATTGTGCCAAAGTACCGCAATCCTTCAAACATCGTAGAGCTTCAAATCGATTAATCAAAAATTTTGGGCAATCGTGAGGTGAAATCTTGGAAAATTTAAAGGAAATACTATTAATGATAGAGATTTCGCATTTCGGTTTCGGTTTCAATTTTCTGTTCAAGAACTCCAAACACCGTTGTTGAAGTTCAAAATAATCGTCAAACCATTCCCAAAAAATGTACTTTGCCATCGCAAGAATGATATGTGTTCCAATAATTACATTCACAATAACTGATGAAAAATAAAGTTATCCTAGGCTACCTCCCTCAAACTTTTGTATTAATAAAATAAATTGAATGTTTTATATTCACAAGACAAAACACTAAAAATTCGACACTCTACTTCTAACAAGTGATTATTTTTCAATAAATTAAAAGTAAAATCATCGAAAGTTATGCGTTTGATCAAAAAGTATATTTTTTCGGATCAGTGTGTAATTAATTTACACGTGTGTTCTTTTACCATAAAAATTGTAGAACTTTCAAATCCACCAGCACAGAGCAAGTTGTCGTTCTAGCAGTTATCGCAATTTCTCGCAATTATCAACCCAACTTGACGATGGCGGTAGAGATTTTCGATGACGATGCTTTCCTTGGGGCGAATTATAGCAACTATTTGGGTGCATTTGGGTGATATTGTCCGACGTGGATCATTCGTGATGGAAAACATTGGTTAAAAGTTCATTTTGCAATGAAAATAATTGGCTTCCATTCTAAACAATGTGATTCAACTAGAAATGAGAAGAAAAATTAGTATTTTCCATTTAATTCGAACAACTTTTGCTTATCTTGAAGATACGCGTATTTTGTCTACTATGTGCAGACTTCTTCAGTATCTGCGTACTAATAGTAGAGTTATTGGGCTGTAAAATGGTGAGTCGACAAATGTGATGGAGCGTGCGTCCCCGCAACATAGCTCTGGTCCTCACAAGTTCCTACCTCATGCTTCCACGGGTCAACAGATGACAAAGACCGCCAGCTAAGGGTTGCGTACTTAGCTGGTAGTGCAGCCTGGGCACTGTTGTCCTTCTGACTTCAGCTAGATTGAGGAGGTGCGGCTCAAACAGCGGCTGAGTAAGAAACGCTGCATCTCGTCAGCTATACCTTAGGAGGCAGTCCCACCAACGCAATGTAGCCAGCGCGGTAAGATAGCATGCTGAAGTCTTACCCTACCACAAAAAATGTAAGTATTCTTTATTTTGTGAGATTTTTCCTCATTTTATTGCCCACAACTATTTTATAAGGAACAGTAGAAATTTGCAATATCCCAGTACATTTACTAGTGCAAATAAAAACAAAAATAAATGTGTTAATTGAATCTAAAGTTCAGTATAGCCGGGAAATTTTCATTTTGTCTTAACTTTTTATAAATCATTTATGCTAAAAATGTCTACTGTTCCTTTAACAACTATATAACGGGGATTCCCTGGGGGGGTAGCCTAAGCCAGTCGAAGGATTTGTAGACTGGACAAGGGTTCGTGGAGTCGCCAGTCCCTTGTCATGCGAAGACACGCAGCCTTTTGGCCGTAGTCTTCCGAAGGTCCTCACTGAGATCGGCTGACCCTGCTACAAGAAGCCATCACGTAGGCTATTCTCTCAGAACAACCTGCTGAGAATAGTCCTGCAGCCATAGGTAATTCTTGCACTGATGGTGGGTTCTTATTACACATCACCTCACATTACTAATAGTAGAGTTATTAGTACGAGACACTGAAGAAGTCTGCACATTGTAGACGAAATATGTGTATCTGCCAAGATAAGCAAAGGTAGTTGGAATTAAATGGAAAATACTAATTTTTCTTCTCATTTCTAGTTACAGGTACTCCACTGAACAGCTCAAACTCTCTAGGATTCAATGTCATTCAACTTGACAGCTTTACACTTAATCTGAAAATTAAACTTTTTATTTTGAAACTTATTTTTATTTCAGTCCAAAGCGCACATCTTTATTTCGATTGCACGACACTTTCCGAATAAAAGTTTATTTGGAAATAACAATGAATTGTTTTCTTTTTTAACGATGCCACAACTTCCGCAAACTTGTTAGAATTCGTAAACTATTCATTAATGGACAACGGCAACCATGTCGAAGCGCTATACACTGATTTTAGCAAGGCCTTTGACCGTATTGACATTCCTGTGTTACTCTACAAGTTAGGAAAAATAGGATTTGAGGATAAATTTCTTAAATGGATACAATCGTATTTAATAAATCGGCAACAAGTAGTCAGTTTTCATGGGAAAAAGTCCCACCCTGTTCATGTATTATCTGGAGTTCCCCAAGGCTCGCATCTTTGCTTTTTATTTTGTTTGTCAATGATATTTCTTACATTCTTTAGCAGGTCAGAATTCTCATCTATACAGACGACATGAAACTATTTATGGAAATTAAGAATGACCAAGATAATGTAACTTTTATAAAAGAGTTATTATTATTTGATATATGATGCAAAAAAAGCATACTAGAAATAAACGTTAAGAAATGTAACTTAATTACTCAGAAACTAGAAAACGAAATACACCACAAATTACTGTTTCTTTAGGAACTGACATTGTAGAAAATTGCCAGAGAGTCAGAGATTTAGGTGTTATTGTAAATTCTAAACTTAATTTTATCATTACACCATTACATTACAACACAATTATCCATTAAGCAACCAATATGCTAGGTTTTATTAAACGCTTTGGTCAAAACTTTCATGACCCAGATACGATCAAAATATTGTACGTTGCATATGTCAGGTCTATTCTAAAGTATTGTAGTGTCATATGGTCTCCTTTTATGAAAACACATGAAGAACGATTAGAATCAGTACAAAAACTTTTCTTTTGTATGCTCTCCGTAAATTAGGCTGGACAACATTTCCACTTCCGTCTTACGAAGCACGATGTATGCTTATTGACATTCAAACTCTCAAAGAACGAAGGGAATTTGCTATGATCTCTTTTGTAAACGATATTGTATCACATCGCATTTCCGCATTGTTTGCGTTAAATATCAATCGGACAAACAATGCGAAATTTCTCTCTATAATCTGCGTTGTGAATCAATTCACCTAACATTGTCACGTAGTAACCTAAGACAGTATTTTGTTTCAAAACGATCTTTAAGAAGATAGAATTAAGTGTAAATATGTAGTCTACGATCGATTGACGAAATAAAAAAATAATAAATAGATTTCAAATTAATCAACAATGAGTAACCCTAAAGCTAATTTTATTAGGGTTGTTTTCTTTTTTTTATTAAAACTGAGTCGTAGCCTACTCAGCTTTGCGAAAATACAAACAAGCGTTACTGAGTAAGGTTTAATGACATGACAAGGTGACATGTAACCTATTTAATCAAAAATAGTTCCACTTTCTACGAAACTGAGTTGTTTTCTACTTAGTTTTGAGTAACTACAAACGAGCATGTATGTTCTAATCCAGCATGGATTTAAATTTGGAGAGTAATGAATGAAATTGAAAATTAGGAAAAAGTCAATAACGACTAGAGCTAAACATTAGATCACCTACCAGTAGCAGTAGACTAGGCACACAAGTCAACGAGACGCTACTGAATATTACATAGGTATTTGAACTAATCGAAACAAAATCCAAAAGCAATGTTTACGAAGATGCAGTAAAGCGTGACTCACTTCTCACTCCGACAATCCTGTACATTATAATCAATTTGTTAACAATCCAATTCAGAAATAAATCGGGATAGAGAACACCTCGACAACCCTGAATATAAAGTATTATTCTGTGGTGGGTAAACAGCTACCAATTTCTCAGAAAGCAAGATCGCAAAATTGTAAAACGCACTAATATACAAATTTAATAACTAAACAAAATGTAGGCCTGCCATCATGATAGATAGTGACACATCGAAGCACTTTTTGGTGAATTTTGTGTACATCTGCTTCTTGAACAACATTACAAATTACATCGTATTTTCCATTGGTTGATGAACCTCCTCTTTGAAGCGATATTTATTTTTATTTTTTGCGGTATATAGTTGAGATCGCCACGCACAAAAACAAAGATTGGGCATGGTCAGTAAACTCTCACTTTACATTTATTAGAATGTACCTTCAAAATAAACTCGACGCCTGCCGTAATTAAACGCACTGCAAGACTTAAAATAATCTGATTCACACTTATAGAGCGAGTTCAACCCTGATGTATGAATGAAGAATGCTCAAATTGCTCTCGAGTAACTGACTAGGTGGTTGGTGCGCGCTGTGATGAGGTATGCGAGGGCGCAAATACATTCAACCATGTGACTGCAAAGCGAGCTATTATAGAATACATCGAATCAGAAGTTCGTAGCGTTGGGCCGCTCGCTGGATAGAACGCAAATAATTTCTTCACACAAAATGAACTATAACGCTATAACACTCGCTTACGCTTAGCACAATTACACTAGAATGGACACGACGCGGTAGCCCTGGGGAGCATGGAGCTTGCTTGTATTGGAATACATACATCTGCAAGGCAGAGGACACATAATCGGAATAAGGGCTAAAGAAACAACTGCACTGACGATGCAGAAGTCATTACACACAGCTGCAAGTACAAACACTGCTGGAGACACTCAGTGTACAGTCTGTTGTGTGGGGTTATGTCACTGCACAGCTTCTTTCGTCGAATACGGCGTAAACCTTCAATGCAACATCCATACGATTCTTTCACCAACTCGTGTTCGCGCTGTTTCGCGGTCTTTGATTATTTATGCTTCCTCAATCAAGAATATGTGTCACACACTTTCGATTTTTTTTCTTATCATGAACGTTGGGGGGTAAACTTTTCACTGGAAAGTACAGGAACAAACTTTACCGATGTCAAGATGTTCGCCGCCGATTTCCGTAATGCGTCATGATGTTATAAATAAGCGAGAAATATAATAAAATACCCTTGTAGCAACTGCGCGGTTTCGGGAATGGTAGTGGCGTTGGCGGCGACGGCGGAGTTGATGATAAGCATGAATCGTTCTCTTCCGCAGTTCTCGCGCTACTGTCATAATATTCAACAGCGGGCCCTGTTCGGTGTATGGATGATGTAGAATATCAAGTACCGACAGGCGGCTGGTGCGTGTTTGATTTTCATTGAAAACATATGTGTTTTCAGTTTTGCGCAGACTCGGTTTCTATGCTCATTCTACTGTGGTTAGGGTGGATATTTCGGTCTTGTTTGACACAGCAAAAAATAAAAATTTATATCGTTTCATAAAAGTGATATGTATCTGTGTTATCTATGTCAAAATAACATTGTAATTTTCAAAATCACCCCATATTTATATAATTTCCGTTTATTAGGTTCTCACATTCATATTTTGGTGAATTCTACTAGGGTAACGGAATGTAACGCTATCCTAGCTCCTTGATTCGGCCTATGTACCACATATGTCATTATTTCGGCGATAATCAACAAAATCAAGTTGTTATCAATATGACCGATCTATTTCAGAGCAGTTGAGACATTATTAATCAGTTTATATTTGTTCACTACCGCGTAATTTTCGATTTCCTCCTTTTCAGACACCATAACTTTACTGGCTAAGCTGAACCTATAAACCGAATAATGCAGCCAAGTTGTACAGAAAATAGTCACATGTTATAAACTAACAGGTCACATAGGTAAAATAACAATGATTTAACATGAAAACCATAGACGCAATGTTAGCGACATTTTGTTTTTTCTAGGTTGCCAATTATGGCCTGTTGTACACAGATAAAAAAAAAAGAATTTTCTGCGTTATCTAATGCACATAAAGGAAATGGTAGATTTGGCAGAAAAAAGTAGGTTATTTTATGTAAATTGAAACCAGATAACGCCTGAATCAAGGCTGTTGTATGAAAGATTGCAAACATTGTTGTATGGCGCATCAAAGACTACAACCAATTGCGTTGTTTACCCCTCCTTTGGCTGGGAATTAAAAGAGGGGAAATTTGACGCGCTTGTTAAAATTAATTATTTTTTTCTGTGTATGGAAAGCGTTGTAAAAATGTTTATATTGATAACATTTACAATACAAATGTCTGAGTTTTGGTAAATTGTTTTTCATATGGCTCATCTTAACACAAACTAATGTAACAAAATCTGTGTAGAGTGAATCATAATGTTTTGATTGCCGAATGACCGCTAAATCACAAAGAAAAAAACAATTAATATTAACAAGCGCATAAAATTTCCCCTCGTTTAATTCCATGCCAAAGGAGGTGCAAACAACGCAATTGGTCGTAGTCTTTGATGCGCCATACAACAATGTTTGCAATCTTTCATAAAACAGCCTTGATTCAGGCGTTATCGGGTTTCAATTTACATAAAATATCCTACTATTTTCTGCCAAATCTAGCATTCCCTTTATGTGCATTAGATAACGCCGAAAATTCAATTTTTCTTTTTATTTGTGCATATGTTAAAATCACTTAAGTGTTTCTTTGCAGTTTAAGTATAGTTTGATTGTTAGTAAAATTGTTTGTTGGGTAGAGCGTATACAGCTGGGAAGGCCTCGAATCAGAAAATCGGAAAAAACGACATAGCCAACATTCAATAACAAATCTATCGAATAGGACGAACCTGCATTCATGAATAGACCCAATTTGATGCCTACAGACCGACATTACATCCATATCCCTCGAAAGTTTCTGACTTTATAAAATGCGTTGTGTAACTTTTCGTGAGACATACAACCAGATGGTTTATTAAACATATTTTAGCAAGTATATAGCTAGTTAAATTTCGCTTCTAGCTCAAATACTTTATGAGTTATGATATAAAATGTAATCGATTGTTGCATACTAGGCTGAGTCAAGGGACACACACCCTATATTACGTTAAAAAATTTAATATATATTTGCTATGAACAACATCAGTTTTTTTTTATGTTCTCAATCGATCCGCTGACCATAATATAAGTAAAATCACTTACTCATTTCCAAAGTTGAAGTTTGTATGAAAATATCATAGAATTTTCCATTCCATACAAAGTGTTCGATTACTATCTCAAATTTTTACAATTGCCCATTAACTTTCTCCAAGACCGAAAGATGATTTGAGTAAACGCAAAAATTAGCAGTTTATTGTAACTTAAAGCATGATCTTTTTTTCTGGCATGGGCATTTTGGAGCAGATGGCTTCGTTGATTATGACATTGAAGGGCGAGTTTCCAATTTCCACACGGCTGCGACAGCCTGAGATAATTCTTGTGCTTCGGTTGTACACAGGAGCAGGGTTGTCATTGGATTTTAAAAATATATCTGGAATGTCACAAATAAAAAATCTGGCAAAATCTGGCAATACACGGAAATGTAAAAATCTGGACTAACAATTGAAAAGGGTCCAAGAGGTTTTACAAATTTTGATAGGCCCTTTACAAATTTTGTCCCAAAATTAGTCATTTTTGACTCGTATACTCGCTAACTTTAGTAACAGGGAAGTGTGGAATTACACTATTCGACCAATGCCAAATATTTGAACATTATTTGACCAAATATTTGACGGACTACCTATTCGCACAAAATAGCTACGAATCGTTGGCATTGGACGAGAACTGCACACGACATAAATAACACACGGCAAAATAAACGCCAAAACCGCGTCAAATCGTAATGGGTAAGGATTGTTCACACTTATACATTAAGGTAGTAAAATTTAAAATTTTATGAATTCCTACAAGGGTGTTATAAAACGACATCCATAAAACTCTGGTCAAGGCTCATTTGTCATGATTGATTATGATGATACCCCAAAACCTCATGAAGACCTATTTGGCCCACCCTGGCAGAGGTTCTGAAAGGTATATTTTAGAGGCAGTTCTAGATTGAATAAAATTAAAAGGACTTTATCATGACTGAATTTAGAGAAGTTGGAAAACTACAGTAAAAGCAATTTGACATCTATAAAAGCCTCTTTCGTGCCACTTCCAAACAGTTCTATTCATATTATAATCGTATTCATAAATTTCATTTACTCTCATCAAATGCATTTCGGCAAAACAACTCTAATTGAAAAAAAAAATTTACCAATGTCAAACAAAACGTCAGTATTCTGAAAGTGAAATATAAATCTCAGCTTGATTTATAATTATTTATTATTAGTTTCAAAGTTTCAGCCTACAGTGCTCAAATTTTAAGTGCCAAATGAAATTCATTATGTAAAGTGCTTGAAAAGAGCTGAAAAACTATAGTTGCGCTTCCAAAATACGTTGAACTTTAAAAAAAAAAAATATTAAGAAAAAGTTTTATTTATTTTGCTCACTCACTCTTATTTAATACTTTTTTTTCTCCTACATTGACTGCTGTACAACAATAACAATAATGTCAAAGAAAATGAATCATGGTATATGAAAATTATAAACCTGCATTAAGATTGAAATGAAAATGGCAGCGGCATTAACATTGATATTTCAAGAGCCTGTTTTAAAAATACTGTTTTGTTTTCATGAAAGCATCAATAAATAAATGATGTTTTGAAATGGCAGTTATGAAAATAATTTTGAGGTTAAACTGTTTCTTTGTTAAGCTAATTTGCTTTATGCAAGACCGTATAGTTGTCAATCAGCTTATATGGTAACCAAGCTGCTGCCAGAAAATTTCTGACAGTTCAAACTACATCGAAAGGACTAAGAAAGTTTATACGAAAAATACGGGAGAGCAATGCTGTATACTAGGCGATACATGCCTCAAGATAATTACATCTGGATGGGAGGCTGACTGATTTTGTAATTTTTAAAACGACCTGAATTGATGGGTTGTTGGCAAATTACTATTCAGAATGCTCAATAAGTTTTGCTCAATATTTCGCTTAAACGGGCGTTGTTTTTTAACTTTTCTTAGTTTTTTTGCAATGCGAATCCATCTTTTTTTAATTGTATTATGACAACATTGAGAGAGCATCTTATCATAAACTTTATGTAGTGCAAAATGCTACAGTTATGCTCTCGTCAGAGTCTACATGGCTTAGTGGTGGTTTTTATAATGATTAAGCGTGCTTATGCAATATTATATCATGGCTCTGCTAAATAAACATGAAGGAGCTTTAGTATTGAACTACTGAACGGTTTTATGAAGGGATAGAGTTCCTTTTCTATTATTTTTTAAAGCTAGCCTGTTTTAGAATTCACCTTATTACTAGAAAAGGTTATCAAAACAACCTAAAGTAAAATTATTAACGACACCACTTTCGCATCATAGAAAGCTGCTTTTAAACAAATTAGCATGTCTATTGCAATAATAAAACACTCATAAATTTAAACAAAGACTAAAAGGCAGTAGGATTGTTACTTAAGTAATTTGCAATTTTCATCACTGAAAATAATTTGAGCACATGAGAAGCGTGGATATAAAATAAGCAGTCACACAAACCACTTAACGCTTTAGTGGAGTGGGATTGAACGACGCTTTTTTTTTTAATCTGTTCTAATTTCAAAAAGTCGTTTGCAGTGTTTCTCTTTTTGTTTTTTTTTTTGTCGATAAAAAGTCTGGCAGTTCCAGATAAATCTGGCATAATGGCACACCTGTACAGGAGTGAGGATTTTTAATAGCGATACACCTCTGTCGATACACGTTAATTCAAGAACTCTGCTGTTTATAATCGCCTCTTGCACGTGGCGTCGGATGTCTCTGTTGTTGCTACGATGTGGCATAAAGTTCATTCGGATGGAATTGAGCCTGGTCTAGCATTTTTACTTCACCAAGTTGAAGTGGCTCTCAAAGCTCAATCTATTGTCGACGGTGATCCTCAAGACTTTGCTGAGTTAACGGCCATGGGTACAATTGGTGCTCGGTGATTGGTTGGACTGATAACCGTATGGATGCTTTTTGTTGCAGAGATAGTGGAACCTCGCGAATAGTTTGCTCCACAATCAACACGAGCAACTTACGTTTCAATGCATGTTTTTGTTTTGACATCTTCTGTTTTCTTACAACCCCAGGGACATCGAACAGGAATCCTGAATTCTGTGGGCAGTATGTTTTAACCTACTTCTAAACGTTCATCCATAATGAGACAATGCGGTTTTGTCAACATACGGGTGTAGAGAATCCGTGCCCGTGATGTCTGCCCATTTTTCTCAGCCTTGCGATTCAGTGCCCTTTTCCAGCCTGCGATTCAGTGCCCTTTGGACTTAGTAAATGCATAGTTTTTCACATTTTGTCGCATCTTGCAGGAAAGTGTTTGTTGACGCTAATGAGCTGTATATGCCCAATTGAAGGGTTTACTTCGCCGTAATAAGAACGGCAATCACAAGGTCAGTGAGTGTGGAAAGTATGTAGGTCACACTTCTTTCGCTCTGCTGCTTGATTCAGGGTCAAGTAATATTTGATATATAGAAAAAAAATACTGTTGAAGTCCAACTTTCAACTATAAGAGTTGATTGAGACCTATTTTTCCGACCAATAAATAATACCGACAACTCTGGAATAGAATTTTATCCCTAGCATTCGATCACAAATTAAAAATGATAATTATTATGTGCTTGAATCTATGACTTCTTCTGTAGTCAAGGCAAAGGCTGCTTCAGTGGAACAATGCGAGGATTAATAAAGGGCAATGACAGTTTGGATTTCGCCATGTGCATTCAACTACTAATCCACTTTTAAAATTTACTAATATAACTGGATCAATTATTCTTTAAAACCTCGAAAAAGCATTAAATTGTGAATGGTAGGACATTTTTAGCCTTATTTAATTCAACTAATACAAAACTAGTCAATTTATAGAACCTTGCGGATAGTTTATCAGAATTTTAAACCTGATCGAAAACTGTTGAAAACTGACTAAAAGTAAATTGGTACGCACAAAAACACCTGTAATTCGTGATCCAATAAGTATAAAAAGTCCATAAATAGTTGCTTTACAGTACTTTTATTAAAACTTCAAACTTCAAAGCACTAGATGGTCACATTTCTCCAGTTCGAACGTAATCTCGAACCTTCCTCTTGATGTCCGTCAGTCCATCAGCGTCTGTACAGTGGAAACGGCCATTTTGCCTACATTTGCTGGATGTCCTTGACTACGCCACTGCTTTGTCCAAGTCGCTGCTTTGAAATTGCTCAGTATTTTTCATTGGTCGAATGTCCGGGCAATTCGGAGTAGTCATTAGTTTGGGGACAAAATTGATCTTGTTGGCAGCATACTACTCCAGAACCACCTTGGAGTAGTGGCCACTGGCCAAATCGGACCAAAAGATGACTTTGCCCCTATGCCGGCGGATGAATGGTAATAAACGCTTTTTCAGGCATTTTTCGATGTAAACTTGGGATGTCATCTGTGATGATGTAACGAATGGTTCCGTTTTCAAGTCACAATTGAAAATCGCTTGACCAATCATGGCCTTCTTCGCGAACTTGTCGGCAAACACAAACTTGAATCTTCCCGGCGCGTTTGACTTATGTTTCGTCATTAATCAAAATGCAACCCTTGTGTTTCATCAAAACATTGTCCTACAAGAAACTTAAACGCTTTTTAACCACTGAATTCTCCTTCATGTGCCGGTTCGGATGTTTACTGGTTCTGTACGACTTCTATCCTTCCCTGGCAAAGATGTTCCGTACCGTTTAAATTTGGCGTTGTAGCTTATGGGCACATCTGGGATCGTAAGACCGGGGTTGCCTTTAACGCACCTCAACATCTTGCTGCACAGAGACGATCCCTGATTCCAGATTTCTCGTAGGTCCACTGATTTTTTTCCACACTCAGTTTCAGTTTTTTGTAGGTTTTGAGCACTCGACAAACTGTTGTTTTCGACATCTTCAGCACTTTAGCAAGCTTGAAGCCGCACCACTCCGGATTTTCCAGATGTTTGTGCACAATATATTTTCTTCTTTGGAGTTCCGTTATTTCTGAACGCGATCGACTACTTTGTTCAAACGTGCACCAATTATTCTCTATATAATTATAGACAAACCATTGTCAAAGATTTTCGTATTTTCAATACTATAGAGGTGGTGGCAGCTCGCGCGGTGCTTACCAATTCACTTTTAGTCAGCCTTTAGAACTAATGTTCATCTGGGTAACAGTACTGAGACATTTTCTCTTCTTATCTTCCTATTTTATGGGGAGATCTTTTTCGGAAAAAGAAAAAGACTTCGCCTAGTTCCCTGCTGATAAGTTAGGATAATAATTACTTAAAAATTGAAGATTTCTCTTTATGTTTCCAAAACTCAACTTATTATATTCTCACACAAATATAGATCCGCGTTGTTTAAGTACACTTTCATGTTGATGAAAACAGTTCAAAGTTCGACCACTTTATTTACCATGTTTTTTCAAGCAATGGTGATTTTTTTTATATGCTACCTAAATTTTACACAGAAATACAGATTTTTAAAATTGGAATGTCCAAAAATGATTTTTTTCACATATATTATGAAAACTTCAAATTTAAAATTTTTTAAACATGAAATTTTGGTCACATACGTTCTATACATTAGTTATAGTGCTGTCAAATTTTCAACTAAAAATATTTATAAGTGACAACGTTACAGAAGGTTGAACATGGCAGTTTTTGGAATTAAATTTTTGCTCGGCTTTCTTTTGCTACTGAGTGTAATTACCGCATTGTTCAAGTAATTACTACAATAGATCAAATTATGTGGTCTGAATGGTTTATGTACCGAACAGAGAAAAAAAAATAACATTGACTTAAACCAAGCTATTAAGCATTACCAGAGTGTATGTTCTCTATGTTCGGGGTGGCTGAATACTTGTTCATGTGCCAGCGTGGGACTCTAAATTCAATTGTGCACTATGGACCTCCGGAAATCTAGGGGGTTGGCGTCAGGTTTTGTAAGCCAGCCGGAAAACAAGCAAGCACAGAAATGTCAACAACAGAATAATTACGGATCAGAACAATCTGTGAAGACCACAGCGACGAAACAGGACTAGTGATTGAAAACTCTGTTGTATGATAACTTTCTAACATACCTACATGGTTTCCACAAGAACAATCTTTACTGAAAAACCTTATGTCAACACATACTCAGCTCAACCACTTTCCATTTTAATATGCAGTCCATATCACCCTCCTAGGTTTATCATCAAGTGTTGAAGCAAGAAATCCATGCAACACTTGAAGGCGTTAGAATATATCCCAACGAACATCAATGCTGAATAGCTGTTTGTTCAAACAAATTAGGAGTAGTTGTTCAGCTTTTTCCTCTAGATAGCTGAATAACTTCTCCAAATTTGTTTGAACAAGCGGTTATTCGACACTGGTGTTTGTTGGGATTAGTCGAACTATTCCCATGTCTACCATTTAAAGCAACAAACTCCAAGTGGTTCAACACCAACCGACTTCAGGATCGAAGCAAATGCAGAATTATCATATTACAACACCGCTAAGCATGTTCTGAAGCACGGCGTAGGTAGTGAATAATTTTCGGGCGCAGGTTTCTCATTCTCTTTCTGCATACGATTTCTCTATCTACTATATTCACCACTACTTAATATCTCTATTACACACCCTTTATACCAAAACTTATTGAGATTTTTTTTCAGCTTAGAAATCGAACTAGAACCAAATCGTGTATCTAGCTAATAGAAGAACCCGAATTTAAAAACCGATATTAACTCTATCAACAACTAACATGGTTTAGAGATCCGAACCTCACAAGGTAAATGGAACTGCAGATCCCTCAATTTCACCGGAAGAACCCGCAAACTGTCAATCACTGACTTGCAGAAGGTGCATTGAAAAGGATCGGTGGGGCGTACGTTTAGAAGTAATCAAACCATCTACCGAGGGTGTGAAAGTAGTTTGCCTCCAAGCGGTACACCCTGGAAACGATAAGCTACGGAAACGAACTACGGAATAAGTGCCACACGGCGCGGTATTCAGCAAGCAGCCATAAGCGGTTCTGACATGGGGAACAGGGACGACCCCGGTCCTAGTCCTGGCTTTCTCGTCCGGAGGATGGATACGACGCGATGTTCGTCAGGAACCGTAAGTGGTCGGGCTGGGAGATCATGGCCGACCTGGACCGTGAACCCCCAGACGTCCGGAACCCTGCTTGGATCCCGAAGCATCTCGATCGAATCAGCGTCAGGTCGGTGGAGCTACACAGAAAAAAATTGTTAATTTTAACAAGCATTTAAAGTTTCCCCTCGTTTAATTCCAAGCCAAAGGAGGCGTAAACAACATTGGCGTAACTACTGGGGGTGCCTAGGGGGCCAGGCCCCCTCCAGAATTCTGTAGGCCCCCCCCAGGATTTTTTCTTAATATATTTCTAATTTGACCTGAGACCCTATTCATAATCTCTAATGAATTGTAGGGTTTTCTTTTCTCAGAGTAAGTTGTTTTTGAACTTCGCTCCCTTCAGTAATAGTTTGAACGAGTAACTATTTATGAAGGGTGTAAAATGCGCATTCTTTCTTCCCCACACTTACCCCCCTGTACATTATAGGATGAAAAGTTGGTACATTAATCAAGAAAACCATAGTTAACGACAATTATATCCATGAGAATTCCGATATATCAACTTTACATCAACTTCGCTCGAAAGTTTTAGTCAGTTAAAATGTTTTGAAATTGGAAATATCTTCCCTACAACATGGGATTCCAGTTGTGAACAGCATTTTTTTGCTAAAACTAAAGATGGGAAGAGAAAGTATCGATAGGTCCGATGGAGCTCTGCAGGTTATGAAATTTAATAGAAGTAGTGTGAAATTGTACGTAGGGCTTTTGTTAAACAATATTTCGAAGCAAACGCACACACTTTTGCCACACATCCCCATGCAGGGTAGGTCACGGATCCGCCACATTAACTGGCAAAAATGCATGCGCTTGATCGTGCTCAAATACCGCCAAAGGCACAGAATGGTTCTAGCGATGTAAAATCTCTGTTTTTACACTCCCTTAAGACCACATGTGATGGAAATCAATTTCCAATTAGAGGTTTTAAAACCTCAACTTCTCATTTTTACCAAGTAGTGTTTTTTCTCGTCGTTGTTTACTTAACAACCTTGGAGAGAACCCTGTAAGATTTCGTATGCTGATCCTCTTAACAGCATGTTTTACGAAAACACCATAATTGAATAAATACACTACTTATTATCTAGAAATTAGAACAAAAAATAGTATTCTCCATTTAATTCCAACTACCTCTGCTTATCTCGACAGATACGCGTATTTCGTCTACAATGTGCAGACTTCTTCAGTGTCTTGTACTAATAACTCGACTTTAGTACGAGACACTGAAGAAGTCTGCACATTGTAGACGAAATACGCGTATCTGTCGAAGATAAGCAAAGGTAGTTGGAATTAAATGGAAAATACTAATTTTTCTTCTAATTTCTAGTTACAGACATTCCACTAAACAGCTCAAATCCTCTAGGATTCACTACTAATTATGTTTTTTATTGCGTTTGCTTCGAAATACTGCTTAACAAAAGCCCTACGCCTTAGTTCTAAATAATTCTGAATTCTAATAATTCAATTCTATTAATATTAAAACCTCTAGACTCAAATCTAAAATAATAGCGACAGTAAAATTTCCAGTCTGTTAAGTTGAAACATAAGATTTTAAACACTTTTTTATGTACGTATTTTAATTTTATTATTCAAGAAGGTATTACAATAATCAGTTTTATTTAAAGGCGCATTTTAGAATTCACGATATCATTTTCTCTTGTACGAACAATTTAGCAGAGTATAGACTTCCCAGACGAATGTCCACAAGCAAAATATGTTGATAGAAGTTTATTCATTAACGATAATATTTTCAAAAATGTAGTTTTAGAAGTATGGTAAACATATAATTTGGTAAATTCCTGAAATCATAACATTTGTTAGGGTTGATTTAGTTTGTTGATGTAGACTAAATAATGGGCCTGTATGTCAAATTTGATCAAAATTCACTTCGCGACAACTGTTATGTCTTACATTTATTCTTAAGATTTCTTAAAAAGATTTTATTTTCAATCAAAAGGTTCTGTTTTTGGCTGGAACAGTTCGTAGTACACAGTGGTGGCGAAAATATTAAATACATCTACAGTTTTTCATATAAAATTGTCATATTTGACATTCTCTATGTCAGCACTCAAAGGATAGATTAAGCTGAAATTTTGACTATATCTAGACAATAGAAGTAACCTGATTTTCAAACTGTGTTGAATTTATAAACTGGGCTTCGAAAATTTCAAAATTATCCATCATCTTAGAAAATTAAAAAAAAAAAACATTTGTTTTCTTTTACAAATTAGTTTATTTCAGAAAAATGAACTATTTTGCCAAAGAATTCATGCTTGTAGAACTCTTCAATTTTGAATCATTTAAAAACTAGATTTTTGCCACACCTTCTAACACGGCAAATCTGAGAAGCCGTGCTTTGAAACTGACGTGTTTTGTTTTTGCTGCGTCGTTTTCGCGAAAAAATCAAACAATAATTCCTAATTTAACTTTAACTAACAGTGAAATCATAAAATATCCGCGTGCTTTGGGAAACCTGTAATGAATACAATCGATTCCCACCCGAAATGTGTGAGTGTCGGTAGTATTTCTACATTTTGTGGTTTTTGTGCTGCGCCCCGCACCCGGAAGAGGATTTACATCAGCTTAGTTTTGCTTATTAGTGGTAGTATTAAGACATCCGGTCATACATACATTATTAGGTTTGAGCGTTTGTCCGCTTTGTCGCGAGTGAATCGATGATTATTAGCAGTTTTGAAGTTCGATATAGAGTGGCCTCGAATCGGGCATATGATTATTGGCAGAGTGTGGAGTGCAAAAAAATAAGACCAGTGCGTGTAGAAAACGGCCATTTGCTTATCAGAAGCAGCAAACAAAGACAATGCGCATGCGTGCGGGAAAGGCTGCCACATAATTTCAGATGCGTTCACCATGTGGTGTATAGAGTTTTCCTATGCAGGTTACATATATAACGGGCGGTTTGGCCACGTTAATTTTTGCGCTTATTTTGTAGGGAGTGCATGAAATTAATTACGAGGCAACGTCGAGAACTTTTATGTTTACGAATGAACAAGAGAGTGTAACGAAGGAAGCGGCAATCGGTGAGATGTATCTGACTAGAACTATTTTTATTATTTTTATTTTTAAATAATACCAAATACGTGCCTGGTCAAAAAAAATATATATATATATATTGTGAATTACTAAATACGCGTCAATCAAGCATTGCACATACGCTTGATTGAAAGTTTCAGTATGTAACTACTGGAGCGGGGCTTATTGTGTACGAAGATAGCTTCGGAATGCTTGCGTTCTTGAAATGAGCTATTGGAGTCGCGGTAGAGCTGTCACCTTCTAATCCCCGGATTTAAGCTTTTTGCAACTGTAAACAGCAAATATGAAACAGTTGCAGGAAGATTCTATCCATAATGCCGCTGCCAGACAGTGGGAATTAGATTGTAAACACACACACACACCTTCTAACACGGCAAATCTGATGCCATTTTGAAGACTGTACATGAAAATTTAAAAATTCAAAATGGTGCATTTGTTGTTTTCGCCCTTCTTTTTCCATACCTTCAAACACTTTCGAAAAATGTCCATGGAATTTCGATACCCCCTAGAATACTATCAATGTCAATCAAAATCTTAAGTTCAACCTCAAACTACCCATGGATGTTTCCTACGAACTGCCGTGAAGTTCTCGGTAGGTTTTTGATGAAATAATCATGGGAATTTTCCTGCAAATTTTTTGATCTCTCCTTAGAAATTTTGCTTGAGATAAATTATGAATGTTTATTGTGCTTTTCATAGAATTTCACTTTAAAACAACCTTGGTTGATGATTTGTGCACAAAACATTGTAAAAGTTATTTAATAAGAAACTTAAATCAAATTCCATTGAATGGTTGAAAAATATGCACAATGTGGAAACTGAAAAAAATCTATGAATTTTGAAATTACTGTTTTTTTTTTTATTCAGTAATTGAGTCAGTTTAAATACAGAAGTAAAATTGCTAAGTTGAGAAGTGATTGCATTTTATTTTTATGTAACAATTGATTTACAGAATTCCGTACAATCTGGACTTTGTTCATGTGTATCCTAATACCTCATGTTGGGGAACAAAA